>CAWUFW010018746.1:0-210732 GCA_963921515.1 Calotriton arnoldi | reverse complement strand
GACAGCCTGTCCAAACCTTATCATAAGGCATGTAAGGCTGCATTTCCTATTGTGTGTAATGTTGGTGTACATGTTGTCCTGTAGGTGTCACCTGTGGGCAGCCACCCCCAGGCTGTGCACGTGTTCATGGGGACAGGATCCTGGGTGTTACGTGTACGTGACCACTGTGATGTGCAACTGTTCATATCTGTGCATGTGCCATGGTCACATTTCACAGTGGTGTTTGTGTATGTCATGTCACATACCCCGTGAGTCCCATGTGGGACGGTATGTTTGAGCCAGGGTGTCCCAGTGGCACAATAGTGATGGACCTCCACAGTCTTTGTGCATGTAGTGTTTTACAATGTCTCTGATTTCATGTGCACAATGGGAGACAGTCTCCACATCCACGTTGTGTGTGCATGGACTCTGATGTTGTGCGTGTGTGTCACAGACGTCCATGTCTGTCCTGCCGTGGCAAGTGGGGCCACTACCTGTGGGGTCATGTTTGTTTTGCTGTGGTGTACACATGATACTCCATGTGATGCCAGTGTCCATGTGGCATTACAGGGTCCCTGGGAATGTACCTGTCGTTGAGCTGTGGTGCCTGGGGCACATCTGTCCTCACATGTCACTGTGGGGGTGATTGTGACACGGCAGCAGGAGATGGGAACTGTGACACGGCATCATGATATCCAATGGGCCAACCTGGGACAAATTGATGCCACCTGTAGGACCGTGTTGACAGATGTTGGCCATGTATGTACCATACATGTCCTTCCGGTACTGCACACTTCATGTGGTTGTGCCTCATAATGATGTATGTTGGGATCTTGAGTGTGTTCAATGCCGCATATGTGGGGTGACTGACAATCTTGCTTACTTCTCCTCTGCACTGCAGGGCTCCTGCTGTCCATCGGCCATTCCCAGACCTGGCAACGATGGTGGAGCGGGACAGCATCCGGCGGTGCCGCTTCACCAGGCAGCTGATTGAGGATTTGGCAGTGCAGTTGTCCCCACATTTGCAGCCTGGCCGGCCGTATCCTACAGCGCTGACCCCCAAGGTGAAGGTGATGGCAGCCCTACACTTCTTTGCCACTGGTACCTTCCAACATACTGTGGCGACTGCTGGTGGGATGTCACAGACCATGTTCAGCCGTGTGCTCCGCGATGTTTTGGCGGCAATGTTGCTCTTCCTGAACCGGTACATCTATTTCCCTAGACTGCGGCTCGACTCACTGACGTGAAGAGTGACTTTTATGCCCTGGGGAGGATGCCGCATGTCATTGGCTCCATTGAGTGGGACACATGTGGCTTTGGTACCACCACAGGCCCAGGAGCAGGCCTACAGGAACCGCAAGCACTACCACTCGGTCAATGCACTGGTGGTGTGTCTTGCAGACATGACCATCACACACGTGTGTGCCCGTTTCCCTGGTTCAGCACACGATGCCTTTGTGATGAGGAGTAGTCGCATCCCCAGGATGATGGCACAGATGCAGAACCAGCGTGCCTGGCTTGTCGGTGTGTACTGACTTTGTGCCATTGTGTGTGATCCTGATCTGTAGTATTCCGCCCCACTTTTCCAAGTCAGCTAATGTGCACTTGTCTGTCCGTGAGGTGACTCGGGATACCCCAACATGCGTGGTTGCTGACACCCCCTCAGGAACCCTGTGACACCTGCCCAGATGCGCTACAATGATTGGTCCAACTTGTACTCCCCATGCAATGTGTGGGAGTAGTGTTGCCGTCAACAGGGTGAACAGTCTGTGCACAAAGGCGAACATCCAGAACAGGTTCAGGCTTCCTGGGAGTTGCGCTTGGCCATCGGCCTCTCACTTTTCCCTCCTCGGACGACCCCTCTTCTTGGGGGGCCCTCAAGTGCAGGCTGCTGCGGTGCAGGGGACTCTCCGCCAGAGTCCTCCTCCCTCCCTGTGGCAGTTGCAGTTTGTTCGTCACCAGATGTTGTTGGCACACAGGGAGGTGTGGACTGGTTGCTGTTCATCTGGCGGAGGCATTGTAAAATGTCCCTGTGCACCGCCGTCATCTCATGCAGTGCATCCCACTTGGACTCCACGCGGACATGTGTGAGTCCACACGGGACATGTGTGACTCCACGTGGGACATGTGGGAGTCCAAGCGGGCATGATGGGCAGCCTGCTGCTGTTTAATGTCTCTGAGGAGCCCCACTACCTGGCTGAGCTCTCCGGTGCTGGACTGGTACGCATCAGCTATGCGTACCAGTTGTGGGTCGTCATGCACACCAGCAACGTCTGCAAGCAGCGACCTCTGTCTCCCACTCCTCCCACCACCCCTGCTGACATGTGCAGTGTGTGCAGTGGCACGCACAGATAACCCTGGTCCACCTTGGGGGTTGGTGGTGGTGGTGGTGTCCATGGCCCCAGGTTGGTCCAGGGTCACTGTGCTGGTGTTGCTCCTTATTCTGTCCATGTCGGCAGGGATGGTATTCGTGGTGACAGTCGTTGTAGGGGTGGGTGCAGGGGGTGCAGCTGGTGGTCCTGCTGGTGCTGCAGCTGGTGGTCCTGCTGGTGCTGCATGTTGACTTGCACCGGATGTGCCAGGTTGTTCTTCATCGTCCGAGGAGGACAGAGGCTGTACGACGCCAGTGAGCTCGGCATCCTCTTGAGCCTGGGACTGGGACTCCTCAGCGTCTGCTGCTGTGTCCCCATCATCACCTGTTTTTGGGAGACACAAACAATGTATGTCATGTTTCTGCAGGCATCAATGGTTGACACACATGACAGTTGTGACTGTGCCTCTGGGTGCGGGCCTGTACATTGCATTGTCCTAAGTCGTCACAGTCAGGGGTTGATATTGGTGTGGCACATTGTCCTGCATTATTTGGGCATTTCTATGTATTTTCTGGGGTGTGAACATGGTCTGCATTGCTTGTGTTTGGTTGACAGCCGGACCTCCTTCCCACCCACCCAGCCAGTCAGTTATCCCACCATGGAACGTGCTTGCATTGCAGGGAGTGGAAGTTGTCTCTCAGGATGTCAGTCAGTGGTGTCCTGCTGTTTGTTGGTGCACAGTTGCCAGCAGGGCCTTGTGCTCCCCACAGCAGTAGCCAGTGTCAGCCATCTTGTGAGTCCTTCTCCACTCCCTGTGATGTGAGCATGGTTCAGGGTGGTGTTGATGGGCCAGTTGTGAGGCTGAGCAATGTCTGTGACTACGACTCCCATCATGCTATTGCCTCCACCCCCCTTCCCAGCATGCCCCTGCTTCCTTCCTTTTGACTCTGCTTCCCTGTGGGGTGGGCTGGCTGTGCTGACAGGATGGCTGGGAGTGTTGTCCTGGCAGTTGTTTGGCTAAGAGTCCCAAGAGTGTCCCTGTGCTTCACACAACATAACCCAGGGTGGTGGTGCTTTGTGGGATCTTGTGTTAGGATGGAGGGCATTGCATTCTACCAGGTGGGTACTGTGGAGTTTGTGTTGGGGGTGTGAGGGGAGGTGCTGGTGACTATAGTCAGTGCTGCAAGTCCCCCTTCCCACCCAGCCAGCCAGATATCCCACCATGGAACGTGCTTGCATTGCAGGGAGTGGAAGTTGTCTCTCAGGATGTCAGTCAGTGGTGTCCTGCTGTTTGTTGGTGCACAGTTGGCAGCAGGGCCTTGTGCTCCCCACAGCAGTAGCCAGTGTCAGCCATCTTGTGAGTCCTTCTCCACTCCCTGTGATGTGCGCATGGTTCATGGTGGTGTTGATGGGACAGTTTTGGGGCGGGCAATATGTGTGACTGCGACTCCCATGATGCTATTGGCTACACTGACTTGGCCAGCATACACAGAATTCCTTCCTTTGAGTGGTCTTCACTGTGTGTTGGTGTTGTTGTGGTGGCTACATGTGTGGATGTGTTTGTTAGTTCTATTTGTGCCACTGCCTAGCTGTAGTTGTGGTTGTGTTTGTACATGTGTTGGCACAGTTGGATGTGACTTTTTTGATGGCATGTGTTGTGTTTCTCTGACTGACATACACATTTTGGGATGATTCTGTTCTGGTTGCTGTGTGATTGCTATGAGTGCATGGTTTGACTCTCCACTTGACAGTGATGTGTGTGGGTTTTGTGGCAGTATATTGTGTACATTTGTTGTGTACTCACCAGGCTCTGGGATGTCCTCTAGTCCATATATGCTCACTGGCGGTAGGATGGCCCGCACCTTCTCCTCCCAGGGCCTGAGGTATATTGGCTTGGCAGGAGGGCCACTGCCGGTGTGTTGGCTGTTGATGTAGTCTTGCTTCAGCAGTTTCCGTACCCTCCTGCGCACGTCATACCACCTGTTCTGGATGTCGGTCTTTGTGCGCCGACATTGTGATTGGGCGTTCACCCTGTTGATGATCCTCTCCCACATCTTGGTTTTCTGCAACATGGGGGTCTGTTGGACCAATGTGCCAAACAGCTGTGGCTCTACCCTGAGGATCTCGTCTACCAGGACTTCCAATTCACAATCTAGGAACTTGTGATTCTTCTTGGGGGGCATGGTGATGGGTGGTGATGGTGAGTGATGTGTGTGTTGGTGTGCAGGTGAGGGTGTGTGAGTGTGTGTTTTGCTGGGTGTATGTGAGGTAGGTATTTGTTGGTGTGCTGATGGTGTGTGGCTTGTGTGAGGGATGAGCTGTGGGTGTGTGGTTGCTTTCTCTTGGGTGCTGGCAGTGGAATGGCATTTGCAAAGGCTCATGGTAGTGATTTGTGTCCTTTATATAGGTGGAGTTGTGGGTGTGTCTTTGTTCTCTGTCCCCACCCCCCCAGTATTTATTGGCTTGGTAATTGCTTGTTTGGCCTTTTTTGGGGTGATTTTTCCTTTGTGCTGTTTGTGTATGTTGGAAACGTTCTTGTGACCGAGTCGGACCCTGCATTGGTCTCGTACGGTGTTCTCCGTTTCGCTCACGCTGTGTTTGTGCAGTTTTCTATGCTGCGTACGCGTCGGTCGCGGTGTATTGTGTTGCTTCGGCTCGGTTTTGTATGCGTGTCGGTCGTACGGCTTGTCCTCCGTCCGACTCGCTCGTGGTTTTCGCGCCTTGCATCGTACTTTAGCGGTTTGGAGTTAGCGTGTACGTTTCGGTCGGATTTGTTCCGGGTGCGTGTCGGTCGGTTGGATTCGCGTGTTTTTCCGGCCGGATTGCTGTTTTCCGTGCGGCTCGGTCGGTCGACTTGGTTTCGTTACGTGTCGGTCGGATTTTTCGCGCCTTGCATCGTACTTGGCGTGTCGGGCGCCACGGGTACGTGTCGGTCGGTATTTTTTCCGGATCCGAGTCGGTCGGTGCTTTTTCCGGCCCGAATCGGAATCGACCCCTAACTGTCCAGATAGTTTTACCTTTTTAACCATTCAAGTTAAACGTGACACACTTTTGTAATGCAGATTTCCTAAACACTATAAAATGTGTTTAAGCAAAGACACTTCCATGAATAAAGTTCTTCTTTCATGCCAAGATTGACGTCATTTGATTCAGCCATTTTTTTTTCTAGGGACAGCAAAGAGCTAAAATGGAAACAGTCTAGTTCCCTCTTTAATCTCTCACTCCCTTCTATGGGGCAGATTTACAAGCCACTTGAGACACTTTTGCGCTGCCGTTGTGTCACTTTTGTGACGCAACGGCAGCGGAAAAAATGCGGCAAATTTACAAAGTGACGCATCTAGGGAGATGCGTCATGTTGTAAAGCCCTGCGTGACATTATACCTGCGTCAGGTATAATGTATGCAGGGTAGGCGCTCCCACGCAGGAAAGCCTCGTAAAACATAACATAACATAACATAACAGGTGTATTTGTAAAGCGCACGATTACCCGTAGGTGTCCTGGCGCTGAATAACAGATGTTTATTGTTACCCAACTCAATGGTAAAAGTGATGCAGTGAAATCTACAACCACTTTTAGGACGCCACTGCGTCAAAACCTTACGCCTGCTTGAAGCAGGCGCAAGGAGTGACACAGTGTATTGGGAATAGGCCGCAACACACATTGCTGGAGTTGCGTCATGCTTGCGACACGACTCCAGTAATGTGTGACTTTTCCGCCAACAGATGCGTCAGAATTTCTGACGCATCTGTCAATCCTTGCGCCATAGTGCGCCGTATTGTAAATACGGCGCATCTATGGGGGCGCATAGGTTTTTCACGCAGGCGCAGGGAACCTGACGCATCTATACAGATGCGTCAGTTTCTTGTAAATCTGCCCCTATATTTTTCTATAATTCTCCTTTTTAAATGTCATTCGTTCTTCACACTCTCCCCCTCTTCTTCCCCTTTTTCTATTGCCTTTCTTTTGTTTACACCTTTCTCTCCCCTCTTACTCGTTTTCCCCCTCACTTTCTTTCAGCCTTTTTGTTCTGTCCTTCTTTATCACTCTCTCTCTCATTTTCTCTCTATTTCTCTGTTTCCCACTCTCACTCTTCCCCTTTCTCTTTGTCTCACTCTCTTTCTCTTTCATTCGCCATTCATCTATATGTTTGCCTGTCTTCTTTTGGCTGTTCCCCATCTCTCTGTTTAGCTGGCTCTTGCTCTCTCCCTCTCATTCCCCCTCCCTCCCATCCCCTTCTTTCCTGCCATTAGAACTTAGTCAAGCAATAAAATAATGTATTTTTGTCTCACATCCAGTATATGTGTCTCCTCACACTGGCTGCCCTGTCTGACAAAATAAAACATCCACCGCAGTCGCTTTTAGTCCCTTGATAGTCATATACTTATTATAGCAGAGAGGACCGTTCAGCCTCACGGCCTCCTCTGTCCCGGCAGTAATTCACTGGAGATAGCTATGATACATCATGTACAGTACAAACATTGATATGTATAGCAATCCACCAGTCTGTGTAGACTGTGGATGGTACTCTGCATGCCTGACTCTCGGGAACTGTTATATGAGGCAGAGATAAACAATCAGGGCCCATTCACTAACCGTGGTTTGTAGTATGTGAAGTATTACAACAGTAGTATTACTAAAGTACTACAAAATGCCATTCACCAATGTATGGGTCAAGACCTCTGCCCCGCCTGTCTTTTCTGCAGATAGATCACCGCGAAGGTCGAGGGATCTCTGCACTCAGAAGAATGTTTCAGGTGAAAATGTGGGAGTGACTATTGGGAATGATAGGAAAAAGAGGAATAATTACTACAAAATGGGAGGGGTTTAAGAGAAATTTGAGGAGGGGTTTGGGGAGGGACATGCTAGTATATACACACCAGAAAAAAATGAGACCATTGCTTTTCACAAACTACACTTCCAAAGTTAATATAGCCCTACAGGCAGTGGCGGCCGGTAATTGTAGGAGGGGGGGCAGACGGGACACACACATACACATACACACTTATAACCATGCATTCACACACGTGCGCACACACACACATACATTCACAACACTCATTACTAAATATTCAAACATACACGCACGCACAAAACATTAATTTTAAAAAAAATCACACTTTTCTGCAGCTCTGCCTCGGAGGTCCCAGGAGGCTTGGGACTGCTGCCTTCCCTCAGGTCAGTGAATGAGGGAAGGCAGCAGTCCTTACGTCGTCACAGAGTGGGATGGGGTCAGTGAAACTGCTGACCCCACTCTGTGATGAAGTGTCACTGTTTGACACTCGACCCTGGGCGCATAAGGTGCGAGGCAATGAGTGACGCTACCCCTCGTCACTGAGGAGGAGGGCCTCAAGGACCTTTGCTGAGCTGAGGAGGTCACGCCCACAGGAGCTGTGTCATTCTCAGCCCTGCAAAGTTCAGCTCAGACAGCCAGGAGCTTGCGCATTCAGCGCATGTCTAGCTCCTGGCTGCCTAACCTGAAAATGAACAGTGCCTGTCAGGCCGACCTTTGCCCATCCTGACAGACACTGTTCGTGAGGGGCAAAAGGTGAGAGGGGCGTGGCCCCTCAGCCCCAATGGCCCAGCCGCGGCTGCCTACAGGTCACAAAACAGGCGTATATGCCATGGCCACTCACAGGTACTGCAACAGGTGTTTACTTAAAAAGTCAAAATGCTATTTAGAATGGGAGTTTTTAAAATGGTGTTTAAAAATTAAGATTTATAGCATAAATTAATATACTGAATTTTTGAATAACCATTTATTTTGATGAATTAATGTGATGTAACTTTTTATTTTATTAGATATAGGCTACAAATAATCATTTTAAATGAAGTTACATTTATATTTTACATCAAAATATTTTAATATACATATTATTTTTTTATTATTAAACTTTATCAATTTTCTCTATACTTTCCAATAGGGAGAGTTCTGTGCCATGATGCAAGGGTGCCTCCATTACATGCAGGATTGTTTTTGTGCAGGAAGGAGCATCTTCCTGCACAAAAACAACCCTGAGAGGCATATTCCTCTTTCTATGTGTGCTGCAGAATGCAACACACATAGAACGAGGAAGTAATGAGGAGAAATAAAGATATTTCTCCTCGTTACGCCTCCCCTGAGAAGGTGTATCTTTTTTACCCATTCCCAGATCTATGAGTTCTGGGAAATCTGGGAATGCGTCACAAACCATGGAAGTTGTGTGGGAACACCCACACAACGCCCATGGAATGCCTTACCTGGGCAGAGTAACGCACCGCAACGATTTGCTCCATTGCGTTGCTCCTGATTAATGAAGTCACTCAGGGCCACGCAAAGTGGTCTTGCGTGGCTTCATAAATCAAATTTTTGAGTTGCGAATGTACCATGTTGCATGGTGCAAGTGCGATGAAACTGGGCTCATACAAGTGGTCCCTGGAATGGATTGAGTGAGCCTTGACTGTACAAACTATCTACAGTTGGAAAAGCAAGCACAGAAATGGAGTACTTGTGTCTCCAATTGGAGAGCCCCTGTGGCCCTGGGCCCACCTCAGATATTGCAGTTTAACCACTGACTGCCCAAGGGTCAATTATTCAGGGTTCTGCACTATATCTGCTTGTTTCTGCTACAGAACGTCATGTGCCCTATCATAGCCCAAGGCGCAAGACTACTGTATAAGTGAATATCAAGTCTCACGTCTGTGGCTTTCATCTCTATCAGTTTGTTTACATTTCAGATTTTCATCGAGAAGCTCTTAAAAGTGAGTTGGTATGTGGAAAAAACATCATCAACCACCATTATGTTCACCTCCCAGCAATTAGGGTTCTTAAACGAGCTTGGAATGAATGAACACATTTGCCACCAGATTGGCTACCATATTTGGGGATTAATTCTGGAGTTATCCATAAATCCCCCAAATCACTCAAATCATTCATCTGGCAGGAGACACTTGATTCTAGTTATATTAGTTGGTTGTCTTGAATGCAGATGGCATACAGGGCCTGATTACAAGTGGGCCGTTATGGGGTGAGGTATTACCCTGCCCTGTGAATACCGATACCCTCTTCAAAGTTTTGCCTGGAAATGAGGCATAACATGTGTAGGTGAGTAGATCTGCTTCTTATAGTTACCCCCACTTTTTGCTGATGTTTCACTGTTTTTCAACTTAGCCAGACTGAGGCCCTGCTAATCAGGACCCCAGTCTATCTGCTTTCTACTCTAAATTGATTGTATGTACTTTAGGTACACTCCAGATTGGATTCTGGGGTACCCTTATGAGTCCCTAGTATATGGTATACTATATACCCAGGGCCTAGGTACCCCAGAGGCCTACCAGGGGCTGCAGCATGTATTGTGCCACCCCTGGGAAGCCTTTTAAAATGAAACAACAGGTCTGCTACAGCAGCCTGTGTAAGGTGGTATATGCACCCCTTACTGAGATATAGGTTCCCTATATCTCTCCATATCACTGCACATGTAAACCTATCAGTCACCCCTATGGCAGGCCTTAACAATCCTGAAGGCAGGGTGCTGGGTTTCGTGTGAGAGGGTGCCCATGCATGAGCAGAGCCCCTCTGCAGCTTTCGGAATCTTCATTCCGGGGTTGTTTGTGATGCAGCCAGACCATATACTCTTAAGTGCATTATAACCTCGTGGTAAAAGCTAACTTGAGAATGGCTGGATGGAAACATGTCGTGTTTGGTGTCAAACACCTTGGAATCATACCTCCACCACAGTAACTGGGGTGGGAGGTCTGATTCCACCCTACTAGAGGGAGAAACATGGCACCACCGGTACACCCGGTACCAGCTTAACAGAACCCTGGCATCACAAAATGGATGCTTCAGCCACAGACACGAGTCTGCCCTCCTGCTGCTGGACGAAACTCCGGCAGGGGAGGCCTGGACAATAGGTTTCCTGTCACAGGGAGGTGTGACCACCTCCCAGACAGGCTTTAGTGTATTGGGGCTGGGTGGGTGCACTCCAAGAGTGCTTTGAAATCTGCACTGGGGGCACATTTGGTGTCCCTGTGCATAGTCCAGCTCAAACCGGTTGCAGGGGCTACCAGCCCCTGCTCTGGCGCGAAACTGGACAAAGGAAATGGGTGTAGCCACCCCTCTTTCCTGACCCTCCCATAGGTGGGTCCCCAGAGTTTGTCCAACCCATTCCTTGGGTATAAAGTAGGAACCCCTGACTACAGGACTTTAGATTACACCTGGACTAAACTCTGACACGGAAACCAAGTACTTCGACGATCTACACTACGCTGGATGACTGAAGAATCTCCCTTGGAGTAAAGGAGTTACTCCCCTGCAAGGCAGGCACCGTTAATGCAACTGACCGGTTGGCATCTCTGCAGCTCCTGAGGACTCCGAAGAATATTGCCACACGGGAGGTGGGTTCCCAAGGTCTCTGAGGTCGATCTGTGCCCACAGCAAGTCTGAGGTCCGTATCCCTCGTGGTGACCGTGCAACCCGAACCCCTGGGCACCCCGTCCATTTGCAGAAGCATCAGCTTTCTGGCAACCCCTGAGGCTGAGCTTTGGGTTACTTGTAGCCCCAACCCCGAGCAGTAATTACACTGAAGATTGCTGGCCTACACTCAACGAGTGTTCCATGGGCCGCCATTTTGTGATTCCTCTTGAGGTCCCTTTGCGAGCCCTGGTCCATTGACCTGTGGGTCCCCAAGTAGGCAACTCTAACTTTAATTGGGCTTCTCTGGTTGCTCCAGACGTGCCCAGACTCTCCATTGCTTGGGGAGTCCCCAGGACCTTGCTGGTCCTCACAGAAGCATCTTTACTCTTCCTGTGTGGGTTGCTGTTGCCAAGGCTTGTTGAGTTCAATCCGAGCACCGACACTCCAGCACTCGACATCCTTTGTGGGACAGCTCGAATCCGGCTCCTGGTTGTCCTCAACGTCTCCTGGACCCTGTGGCTGCAGGGTCAAGCTTCACCTCTTCGCACCTGAAGCACCCGACATCGGTGGGCATTCGATTGCTCTGCTCCTGGTCACTGGCTAGTGACCCAGACTCTGTCCCCTCTGCTTTCAGGTTCTTCACATCTTCGATCCAGGCTTGGATCATCCCGGACACTTTTCTTCTTCATGGCAGCATCACTTTGCAGCAGATCGCCATTGAAAACAACGACGATTCCCGACACCCCTTGACACCTATGCACCCGGCTTCCCTGGGTGAGGTAACTCGAGTACTCCGGTGCTCCCGTGGGTGTTGGCTCTAGAACCCCTTAAGTCTAAAGGGGTTTGCTCAAAGTCCTCTCCTAAGTGTCCTTTATCTTTAAAATTCCAACCGCGACTTTCCGCATAGAATCCTACGGCGCTCGCGTCTGTGTTCTCACACTGCACACGTCCCCCGTGGGTCTCCTGTGTCACTACCTTGGGTGGTTCCTTGGGGTCCCAGCGATTCTACGTGCTCTAGGCACTGTGTCTAGTCAAGTCGTGGTTCTTATACCACTTTCTTAATATATGGTTTGGTCTCCCTCGGGGCCCATTGTATATTGTGCTATTTACTGTCGTTTTAATACTGTGATATTGTGTATCTTGGACTCTAATCTCATAAAGAGATTAGTAGTGAGTGTCTAGAAATAAATACATATATTTTATATATACCTGGTGTGGTTCTCCTTTTATTTGGTCATTCAAGAGGTTATAATCTGGTAAACCAAGCTGCTTTACACTCCTTCAAGACTTAGCCTGAAGGCTGCTCTCCATAGCTACCACTAGGATAGCTTTCAATAAAGGTTGTCTTTAAACCTATCATCAATAAGGGTCATTTGGACTGGTGCAAGGTGCCCACTATAACTAGTGGACAGCATATGCCAGGCCAACTTCTCACAACATGCAGCCTAAAATCCATACGCTTTGCCTTTTTGCTGCTCTTTTTCTCAAAATAAGTTTTGCCAGGCTTTATCTGACGGAATCTGCCAGCCGAAAACAGCGGGGCACAATAACTATCTCAAAATGCACAATAACTATCTCAAAATGCACAATATCTATAATCAAAATTTGGAATTCCAATCCTTGGGCAAACTCCTCTATGTGCACAGACTGGAAATTATCAGCTTAGCATAATAATGGCTGTAATATTTTCCATACCATGGTGGTGAGCGTTGCCACCTAGTCATATTCTGGCTCTATACACTTTTCAATAAAGACCACGCCACATAATTTTAATGTAGGCCTTTTGGGTCTAGTGTGGAGGGTGTTTTTTTCTATATAACTTACTATATGGATCCCTTACAAGTGCTCTGATTCCTTTGACCATGCCCACGCTCAATAAATGTGTGAAATAAAGTAATAATAAAATTAAATAAATATGTGTTTCTTTAAATCAAATGTGTCATTATTTAAAAGTGCGTGTGCTCCATAATGTGCTTTAAATACTTTTGTCAGCGCATTATCATGTTCAGTCGGTGTAGGCCCAAAGATAGCCATATGATTGCTGCAGATGAAGCATTTCATAATGTGCTGAATGGCTGTGCTGATCTCTCCTTAAAATTAATCTTTAGCCAATTGCACTCCAAATCTGAGTTTTTTACTAGCAATATAGAATCTTGTGGCTTGTAAAAGTGATGATGAAGCATGACGATTGTTTCTGTTCTATTGATAGGTCCATATTTTAGATCTGGGGTCAAGGACACCATGGAACGGTTGAGGGTGTTAATTCATTTATGTGAAGCGCCACAGCTGTCTCAGTTTTTGGACTGCTGTGTTGGCGCATGCCAATACATGTTTATATTTTTCATCCACCATGCTTCTTTGGGGTTATTCTGTCAGATTAGACCCAAGACGTTTTATGTTTTCTTCAATTTGATTCTGGATGTTGAAAGTCACAGCTCAATAGTGTTATATGAGTTGTTTGGTTGACTCAATGAACATCAGGTGAAATTGCCTTGCCCTCCATTTTTCCTCAGCCATGGAATAGAGATAGAATTCGTTTCAGGGCATGGCTCAATTTGTGCGGGTCATCTCCCATATAACTTCTATGTGACATTGTGGAATTCCAGCCAACCTTCTTTTTAGGTCTTACTTGGAGAGCTCATGTATTGTTGCTCGAGAGACTCATGTAAAAAAAAAAACTCAAAAAGGGCATAGATCCCGCCTATTACTTACCTTTACATATTATTGGTTGGAGTCCATGTCACTCTCATTTCCTCACTTGTCATTGGTCAGTACCTCCGGCTTCCCTGTTTCTCCCTGTGTATGTTGGGTTCCATGGAGCATGGACCAAGTACGGTTTCCCGACTGCAGCCAGTGTCCTTCCACTGGCTGCATGCTCGCAGAGGTGGCTTTTTTATTTTCTAGTGATGCACTCCATAAGAGTGCATACGTTTTCAGCCCATCACTACTTGCCCCTCCTACCCCACCCACATTCCATGGTTGCTTGCCCCGTCCCTCTCACCACCTCCCTCCCGTTGCTGCTTGCCTCCCCCTTGCTTGTCCATCCACCGACACCCCCTTCCCCTTGACCCCCTTTGCTGCTTCCCACATCATTCCTTGCCTCTCCCCTCCTGTCATAGATGTAACCATAGCCCGCCTGCCTCCAATGTCCATGCTTGTCGGCCCCCTCATCCCCGTTATCGCTTCCCCATTCCCCGCCGCTGCCATGCCACCATAAAAAGTGCCATGGCCACATCGGAGTGCTTTTATTTTTTTACCTTCAACATGGCTGAAAGTAAAGAAAATTAAAGTGCCATGACACGGTCAATACTATAGCACTTTTTAAAATGTACTTTCTGCCATGTTGCACAGCACCGCGCTGCTGTGCAACATGGCTAAAAGTGAAGAAAATAAAAGTGCTATGACACGGTCATGGCTGGCCTCTTCATAGTTTTTTTTTTCTTTACTTTCAACCATGTTGTACAGCGGCTGCGCTGCTATGCAACATTGCTAAAAAAGCATTGACAAGGCCAATAGATCTTGTATAGGTGAGACCTAATGGCTTTGCCAATGCTTGCTTGTCTCTGTCACTCTCAAAGGACATTTCCTACAGCCTTGCTTACTTACAGCATTGTCTTCGGGAATCATGTTGTTATTCGTCTTAGTGCATTGAGTTGGTGAGGAGATATGGCCTACAGCCTGAGTTGTCAACTGAGGAACTGGAGAACCAGGTTCGAGTCCCACCATTGGCTCAACATCCTGCCATTCTGGGCAGATCACTTAATCTCCTCGTGCTTGAAAAATATACCAATCTGACCTAGTGTAATGTAATCCGGTGCTCATGTAAAATGTGTAATGCCCTTGGGCAAAGTTTATGCATGTGATATTTCCAGTGACCCCAATCGCTGTGTTTTTAAACTGTTTTGGAATTGTACTCTTAGTAAGTGCCAATTACACTAAGTGACTTCTAGGATTTATGAATGGTATTGTGTAAGGCTAGTAAATGTGTGATGCTAGGCCTGGTAACCAGAGATTTTTACTGGTGACCACAAATTACCACTATTCGCAGTCCAGCAAGATTTAGCGATAAATGCATGCAGAGTAGGGGGAAAGTGCTGAGCTCACATGGTTGTCATATTATTAGGACAGTTGGGCTCACAATGAGGAGCTCTGTAGTAGCAGTAGGGAGCATTCTAATAGTAGAGCTGGTAGCAGAGAGACTACCACCTTTGATTTAATTTTAGAAGTAGGTGACAACATAAGAACCCTGGCACTTGTAGTATTTTATTGATTGCTTGAGCATAGGACTGCCTTGTTTGGACCATGTTAACCCTTCAGCCCTCTGTAATGATTGTTGATCTTAGTAGCTTCTTGCTTGAGTACAGGACCATACAATGGTGCACGTCTGCTTGTGTTTAATGCCAGATGGTGCAGGCCCCAGTACTCCGGTGACACTGAAGAGAGGACTATTATATGGGCTGAATATACCGCCTAAAGCGTCTTGATCCCAGGGTACTTGTCTGCCCTCCCCTATCTGCAGCATCAAGTCAAGGTCCTTACAGGCTCATGGTCCTGGTGTCCAAGACTACTCAAGCACTGGGGGATCACAGAGGATCCGTTGCTATGGCTTTGGCAGAGGCTTGGATGGCAAGAGAATCTGCAATGCACCAGAAAGGGCGCATACATACAGTCAAGATCAGGGAAGGCGAGCACTCAAGGAGCAGAGTGGCTTAACAAAGGCCCCCGCATTCTGCTGCACACGTAGAAAGAGGAAAATGCTCTCAGGATTGTATTTGTGCAGGAAGGCGTCCCTTCCTGCACAAAAACATTCCTGTCTACAACGCAGGCACGTGTGCCTGCATTGGCACTACGCAGAAAAACGTATGCCAGCGCTAGGAAAGAACAGGAATGTGTGTTTAATGGTAAATATGGCGCATTCCTGCCCTTTTCCCGCAGCACATCACAGCAAGGTGGCTTGCTACATTGCGCTGCATGGAAGAATGATAAAGCTGGCCCTAAATGTCTACAATGAGCAACTGAGTGCATTCTGTGATAAACCAAATGATTACAATGTAAAACTGAGTGAGTTCTGTAACACAAGACCATGAACATCAGACGGCTTAAACTAAATGTTTACAATGTACAACTGAGTGCATCCTGTGATAAAATATCTTGAACGTCAGACTACTTAAATTTGATGTCTACAACATACACCCACGTTTATCCTGTGATGAACCAAATGTCTACAGTGTACGACTGAGTGTAAACTGAGTGTGACTGCGCTAAAAGACCATACACATCAGACGACAAACTGAATGTTTACAATGTGCACATTTTTTTCTGCAGTGCTACAGACTCATTAAATATGCAGCCATCTACAGAACAATCTTTCAACTAGTGTTATGTTAGGTAATTATGATACATTTTCTGAAATGAAACATAGTATGTATCTAAAAAATCAAACAAAAGCCCAGTTTCATTTCAGCATGCTTTGCGACATAATGTATACATATTTACAAAAACTGGGTGACACCTAAGCATCTACGCCACCTTTTGAAAAGAGCATTATTACAGTGGGAAATGGTTGTACTATAAATATTGAACCCCAGAATATTTTGGTAAAAGAATATAGAGGGACAAATTATGAAAAGGTAAGTGCGCATAGGGAAAGATAGATTCACCATTCCTAACTCCACATGAGCATACTTTGAAGATAAATATATCACAAAGGTACATATACGTGGAGTTTGGTATAGAAAATCTATACGTGTTGATAGTTTGGATTTGATATTTTGTCCTCGGTGTTATGTACCGTCGATAGTCTGGTTTCGATATTCAGGGTTCACACCAATGGGAAATCGGTTGTTATGGGTCAACTATGCCAATTGTGGTAATTTTTTCATTCACAAACCTATGTGGCCAAATTTCCTTGGTTAGAGAGAACCATAGATTTAGGCATAACAGTCAACCTCGATGCTTAGATCAGACATCTGAATGTCATTATTTACACCAGAAAAATACAGCTCATCCTAGCTTCCCAAAAAATATAGGGCATCAAAAAGAAGATGATGGGTGGAGTGCTTAAATGAATCTCAGTCATTGGCAATTGCTCAGGCCACATTCCAATACACCCTTTTTTGCCAAGTTTGGACCCAGCTATATTCAAGTCAGTCTTTGACCATGCATCAATGGGAACAGTCCAGCCCGAATTGCCAGGCCAAGTCCTCCCTCAACTGGGACACAAGCAACCCAGGATTGGTTTCGCCCTTATTAGGGATCATCAGCCACATGTAGTTTGGTTCCAGTGGCACAGTGAGCATGGGGCCCTTCACACTTAGGGAATCAAAAATAAGGTGATGGATCAAAAGCTTGAATTAATCTCAGCCACTGGCAATCGCTTGGGCTGCATCCAAATCTATCATTTTTCGCCTACTATTCCACCTCAGTTTGGACCCTGTCATATGCAAATCAGTTTTGGCCCTGCTCCAATGTGAACAGTCCAGCCAGAACTGCCAGGCCAGGTCCTTCCTCAACCGGAACACAAGCAACCCAGGGTGGTTTTGCCATTATTAGGGCTCATCAGCTAGGTATAGCTTGGCACCAGTGGCATAGTGAGCACGGGACCCACGCCTTAGCATACCCATCACGCTTAGGACATCACAAACAAAGTGATTGATGGAATGCTTTAATTATTCTCAGCCACCTCAGTTTGGGCGCAGACATGCAAATCAGCCTTGACCCTGTTCCAACGGGAACAGGGAACAGTCCAGCCAGAATTGCGAGGCCACATCCTCCCTGTGCCGGAACACAAGCAACCCAGGACAGGTTTCGCCCTTATTAGGGCTCATCAGCCAAGCATAACTTGGTTCCAGTGGCACAGTGAGCAGAGGACCCAGGACTGGGCATACCCGTCTCAATTAAAGCATAAAAAACAAGGTGATGGATGGAATGATTTAATTAATGTCAGCCACTGGCATTTACTTGCGGCTGCATCCCAATCCATCATTTTTCACCCACCATGCCACTTGCAGTGCAAAACAAATACACTCTTCTGTATCTTTTTTTGGTTCCCTTTTGGTTGGCTGACCTGGCTCACATGTACTTTATTCCACCCCAAAGTTTCAATTCCATTCAAAAACTCTAAAGAAATATGATTATGAATAGATTATCCCTAAAAATGATCAACTTGTTACATATCCATCCTTTATGCATATACATTTGAGGATCACCTTTTATACTTTATTTATTAGAAAAACATATTTGATGTAGCACACAAGAGTGACATAGCTGATCTGTACTTTTCTTTAGAGTCCACACGTTTGGTTTCCTACAACACCTTGTGTCAGAGAGAAGTAAAATAGTCTTGCTCTAAGGGCCCCATTGCAAGTGGCCCAGCAACCAAGGTAGGAGAATACTGAAGCCAATATTAGCATTACTGGGTGGTATTACATCATTACTTGCCCATTGCAAATTTTGGGCCCTGAATGGGGAATAAGATGCAGGATGCAGTAACACCTAGCCACGTGTAATCTAAATTCTGCCAAACCCTGTTGTTTTCGGCCAAAATGGATAAAACTCGGCCATTGTAGCGTAGCCCGAACTTTGGGGCATATTATCAAGAACGGCGTTAAAAATTAGCGCTGGTTTAGCGGCAGAAAACTGCCGCTAAAGCGGCGATAATGGACTTGATAATATGCCCTTGAGAATTCCAATAGAAGTCCATGTTCTGGTGTGAACATGGGCTTTTATTGGAATTCTCCAGGGCATATTATCAAGCCCATTATCGCCGCTTTAGCGGCAGTTTTCTGCCGCTAAACCGGCGATAATTTTAACGCCGTTCTTGATAATATGCCCCTGAGTTCTCATAAGGTTCTACAGCCTATAAAGTGTCACCGCAACTTTTCATCAGTAGAAGATTTTAATCATTAGCTTCCAAAGGCAATTTGAGCTTCACCTCATTTTACCTGGAATTCTATAAACTCATTTTTTCATCAGGTATCAATTAGACATAGGAAAGTCATTCTTATGTGTCACAGAGACGATTATCAAGGTTTCAACAGTAATATAATATCAAGTCATTAGTCTCTTCATAATCATTTTGAAACTTGTTCATTATTTGCATTATGTCTCGTTAATAAGTTTAGTTTTATCATAAACGGTATGTAGGCTTGAGAAGTATCTAATGGAAATAGCTTCACAGTCACCTAAGTATTATCACTGGAGAATTAATGCATTGTATTTACACTTTATGTTCTGATCGTGTTGAGTGCATGTTAATAAACTATTTAATGTTTTTACATACTAGTCTTTTTAACCTATTACCTTTTTAAGGTTGCTTTGTTTGTGTGGCAAACTAGACCCACGTTTTTTCTGTATGGCCTGGATCTAAAAAGTGAAAGAACATAGATGCCTCTTCTGATTTTGTTCTGATCACTAAGGCAAGAACTCCACTTTTTTATTCGTTTTTAGGTCTCTTAGCTGTCTGCTTGCCAGGCCTGCTGTTTCCAGTATACATATAGTGGGCTTTGGGTCCTACTTGCTCTTGATTGGATGGCTCTGTTGTCTCTCTCAGTTGTCTCCTCTTGAGTGGATGGCCTTCTTGTGTAGGTCCCTCCCAGGAGGCTTTTGGTCTCAGCGGTTTCTGATTGGTTGACTGGTATCCTACCACTGATGATGCTGTTTGCATGCCAGGAACTACTTTTTATTTATTTTACTTTCTGCACTTCCTGGGACTGCATGTGTCTTCTTGCTCTCTCCATGTGTGCCACTTTCCCTTTCACTTTACCCCTCACTGTCCGTATTACTTCCCCCTCCCTGCTCTTACTTTGTTTCCCTCACAATATTTTTATTTTTTTGCATTTTATTTTTTCAAAGTAGACCCCCAAAACACCTTGGCACGCACATTCCTCTTTCACTTTGTGTCACTGTCTGGATTACTTCCACCACCCTGCTCTTGCTTTGTTCCCCCACCGATGTTCTTTATTTCATTTTATTCTTTTAAATTAGAACCGCATAACCCTCTGATGCCCCTGCCCCCCGCCATTCGTCCTTGATTGCACGACCGTAATGCAGCACGTACCGCTATCCAAGATAAGGAACTGAACAAGCAATGTTGTAGTTTCAGATTTCACTTTGTTTTGCAGTTTCTCCTTCATGTTAAATTTAAGTGCTTTTCAATGTGATTGTGCTTGACCTCTTGCGGAGCAGCTGGCCTTGTGAATTCTGTGAGAGGATGCAGCCTCTTGTATCAAATCCAGTGCTTAATTTATGCAGGTGGTTTCCAGTGCTCGGCACTGGCACTTAATTGTCAGCACCGGCTCTAGTGACAGTTCACCACATGGTGGCAATGTCTTTTTCTAATTTTGAGATGAGCACAACAACCGTGTTTATTAAGTCAATACACACTGGAAATTAAAAAATACTAGCCTCTCATGACATTATTATAGCTGCGTGTGGCCTGAAATAGTCTGAATTGTCGCACTTGTAGGAGTGCGATGGTTAGGTGTTATCAGGGCCGGCGCTAGGCATGTGCAGTGTGGGCAGCTGCCCAGGGCCTTGCACTCAGCCTACCAGCATGGGGCCCGCACCGATCGTGTGTCCTGTTATTTCCCTGTCGATCCAACTAAAAGAAAGGTGTCTCCTTGCAATTAGGGTCCATGGGAGGGGGCCCCTCCTCGGGCCTCTCAAGGATGGTGTCTGGAGGCCTAGGGGAGGGAGACGCTTCCTCTTGTCCCAATTGCAAGGAGACCATTCAGAGACACTGCGGGAGGCCCATTGTCCAGCATTTTAGCGCCCCCACAGTTTTAACTTTAGCTCACAAGCAATTCTCACACCTATCCGGCTGAAGGTGTGAGAATTGCTTGTGGGCTGAAAGTTAAATCTGTGGGCCCGCTAAAATGCTGGACAATGGACCTCCCGCAGTGTCTCTGAATGGTCTCCTTGCAAGGAGTCACTTATGTAAATCAGAGGGGCCTCGCACATTCCATTTTGGCCCAGGGCCCCGCAAATCCTAGAACCCGCCCGGGGTGTTATATTGGTACTGCCATTGGCACCACTGGCAGGGTATTGGTGGTGAATGCTGCCTGCAGTGGCCTTCTAAGAAGAGCCTTGACACTTAATTTTTTACAAATTAAGCACTGATCAAACCATTAAAAAACTACTTGTATATCACCAGGGCCGTAGACACGGGGGGCCCAGCGGGGCCCGGCCAGCCTAAATTTTTTGTCCGGCCCCCATAAAATACTTGGCTCAAGTTTGTTGAGCTTGTCTTTCCCTTTAATCAGGGTAACTTTTTAGGTCTCGCCTGGCGTTGGAGCGCGCATGCGCTCCTCACCTGCGAGAGCTATAGTAAACAAGTCAGTTTCGAGAGGGGACTCGAGCCCCGCCCCTCATTTCCATTGGGTAGCATCAGCGTTTATGGTAAACGCTGGCTTCCCATTGGAAAGGAGGGTTTTTCGTTGCCTCCCTTTGGCTTTTTGGTGGACTGGCTCGCCTGCTTCACGGCTGTCGTGAAGTCTTTTCTTATCTGCTTGTTTATTTAACAAGCAGATAAGAAAAGTCTTCACAACGGCTCTCCGTCACGCTGCCTGCACGCGCCAGTCCGGCTCTGTGATTGGGTATGTATTACAATTCACGCTGCCTTCACGCTGCATTTTCAATGCTTTTTTCATTTCTGGAGGAGGAATCTGCTCAACACGTTCTTCTTAGGCCCGGCGCCGAGCTGCTTGTGAGATGCGTGACCCAGGCAAGGCAACGGGCAAACACTAGCCTAGGCTTCGCTGCTCCACCTCAGCATTAACCAGACATTTTTGCCGAGGTCCCAAGGCTTCGTATCCTAACGTTATCTGTTTCCCGGATAAAAACATATTTAAAAATCCCAGAACTAATTCTAGCCTATGGAGAAGTAATCCACACCCTAGTTCTGCTCGCACTTCCAACAGTAACACCACATCAGTCGTCTCTTATTCAGTAGCAGCCCTCCCTCCCTCCACAAGGTCATTGATGGAGGGAACCGTCACTCAGGTTCACCTAGATCTCAGTAGCCTTTCACATAATTGATCATAGCAATCTTCACTTCTATCTGACAAAAGATGCATTGCCCAAACAGCGTAAACATACCCTGGCTCCTTCATCCCAACAGAAAACAACGGGTCTTTGTGGGAAATTTCATCTCCAGTCCCGCCCCTCACTGCAAAATTTCACACGCGTTCTTCTGAACCCCCGAAGCAGCTGGGGAAGTGACAGCCAGATGTCCGTGGCATAATTTGACCCTTGACATGGCCGGAAGTCACACAAGCAGGCACTCGCATTCATATAACAGGAATTACAAACCAGACTGCTGAAGAGCATCATAAATTTCAACACTCAGTCTGAAAATAATTGGAGGAGTCCACCATATTCACTAAGGTGGTGCCTTGATGCCCCCACCGAAGTCATTAGTGCCAGTCAGTTCACCACGTAATGCCCCCTTACCATGAGATCTAAGCAACATGATGTAAATGAATGAGGTTTGGCCAGTCTTGGCTCTGTGCGCGAAACATGCATTTCAAAACACCGTACATCATTTAGAGGGTTGTTGCTAATTCTTTCCCTACTTGGCCATCTGGAATTTACCTGTTCTCCGGTATTAGCCACACTTTCTCCAAAATCAGAAGGATAACTCTGTAAGCTGTGCCATTGACAAAAACACAGTCTGCTGCATAAAAACGTGGTGCTGAAAAGCATGAAGAGAATTTCGACGACATAGCATAACCCAGTCCCCCCTCTTTATTCTTCCTTTATTTCTTTCAAAAGATGCAGTCGAAATTGTCTCAAATTCTAATACATTTTGGGGTATTAAGCGTTATACAAAGTTGCAATGCAGTACTTATGCATTTACTAGTCTAGCTAATGGCAGAGTAGTATTGTATTGCATAGTGGTCCACCGCTCTTGTAATGGGAATTTTGCTGAAGAAAAAGGCAAGACCATTTAAAATATGCCTGCATTTTTCTTCGGCAACTGTCCTCTTACAGGACAGTACACACATTGTGGGTCCCGCACACCGCCTGGGCCTGCACCACAATCATTAGTCCCGTGCACCACTTCACCCTGCCAAAGCAATGTAGTTTTCTTCTACATGCACTGAGCTTTGTTTGGAGTTTCGGATTTGCTTTGATTAAAGAAGGCATAGTGCACTCAGAGGGATGACTGAGGCCCAGACCATCACACCTTTTTTTTTTTTTTAGGTCGATCCTGGGGTGTATTAGAGTATAGACTTGAAGCCCCACCCACTCTCCGCCCATATTTTTCATTGGCTTGTGTCATTGTCCTGTGTAAATGCTGGCTCCTGATTCGTTAATAGGCTTGTTAGTCCCTCCTTAGTACCGCCTTGTCTTCATTTGTAACCTCCCATGAGGACTTGCCCTTTTACTTCTGTTATTACACGGGAAGGTTTATTTAGTCTGTAAGCACTATTTTCTTTAATAGGGTTTGTCCTACTGCAGGCACGACGTGCTATCCTGCAACATTCAGCGCATCATGCAGGCTTTCACTTTCCAAGCAGCCTGGGACAATGGCGGCCGCTTCTTTGCAATGCAATCGGTCTCGCATTAACGAGAGTTTGAGCTATTGGCATTTAAAATGACTGCCTTTTATTTGTGTTAATTTTCAAAACGGATAAATAAAAGGCATTTGTTATTTACAATGCCAATAGCTTAAACTCACTAATGCGAGACCTATTGCATTGCAAATGCTTGTTTCTTTGAGTGTTTGGTGTTCTGAGAGGCTGCAGCACTGCTCGTTGCTCGTATGTGAATGTGGTAGTAAGTGAGCAGAGTGGGGGCTCTCTGTCGACCACTGGCCGGGCGGGGTCACACATAGGGCAGGGTCCTCTTTCCTGCCTCTCTAGGAAATAAATTAGCTTTGAAAGTTAGCAGGTGCAGAGCGAGGCCAGACAAGGCGCCAGGGAGTCGCATCACTGCTAAACTTGGAGAAAAAATGTTTCAATCGAGCAATTTCAGTGGGCTGGATGAGGAAGGAAACACTGAGACACACACATGAATTTTCAGTGTGTAAGCAGCACAACTATGAACGTCTGCAATTACTACAAAATATGAATCACCACCATGCACAGAGTGCTCGTTGCTTGGTATGCCTGGCTGTTCCCTACGGCACGGCGGATGCTGGTACTTTGAATGGCCACTGTACAGCTGGTGAACTTCAGGTGAGCCTGGCGCCATGGGTCTATACCTGTCACGTTTTCTGTATGTAGTTTTGTGACATTTCTACATTTTAGTAAGGCCCAGATGTACATTTCTATGCCTAGTGTGTGACATTTTGACCATTCAAAGCATGTAGTTTTGTGTTAAAAATATTGAAACTATATAAGTACCAAAATTCAATACAAAAGTGATTACCTTATCCGCTCACACAAAAACTGACGTCATATTGAGACTGCTGAAGTTGCCCTATGACAGATTGATGTTTATTTTATTCTTCGAGGCTGTGACACTCATTTATGTGCAACAATAAAAAGTTTGGGATTTATATTAAAACCTATGTATCCCAATAGAGAGATCTCTACTTCTTTTGTGTCAGGTTTGAGAAGCGCATCCAGTCCTGTTTGGTCATATAGGGATGCTAAAAGGAAAATTAAAAATCTAGAGCACTGTCATGGACCTTTTCTAATGGCTTTCAATCACGAACCTTTAGGCTGGTTCCTACCACCAGAGACCTGATATCGTGGCATACTTTCATCCAGGCCCTGGTTTCTCTCACCAATGGGGGGTGCTAGCATTGCTGCATCGATGGTGCACTGTTTGTGTTGCTGCCCTATGCACACTGTCAGCTTCAAAGCCAGTAGAGCTTAAGCCAGTTTCAGCCTAAGGTCCTCCAACACCACCCTCACTCCTGGTGAAATGGTGTGTGAGAGAGGGACAGACTGCGGGGGTGGGGGAGGGGGCACAGCCAGCAGGAAATTGTGTCTGTGTACCTGGTCGGGTAGTGTGCATGTCTGTGTTTGCAAGTGCGTATGTTTATGTTTGCAAGTGTGAGTTTGTGTTTCTGCTTTGGCTAACTGGGCTTTTATGCACTGATAGCTTGTGGTAATTGCATTATGTGTTGTCATTAGTTTTACAATTGCACCTGAGAAGAATTTTTGGGCGAATTTGTTATGTGCTGATAGGAGAAATGAGCAAAATGAGAGTTTTCGTATATTGATAATAAACATGATGCCATAGAGAATGGTCAGAGAGTCATGCTTCCTTCTGACATTCAGAGTGATCTGCAGCTTACAAATTCGCATGATGGCAGGGCAGACTCAGCCTTTCATCTTTCCAAAGTTGATAAATTTGTTTATAGTCACATCTGTTATTTACAGTGCTTTGAAATTAGAGAGGAGTGGCATAGAGTGCTACAAAAATTATTTTTATACAATTCTTTAAATTAAAAGTCAAATAGTCTTGTCCGTGTATGTGTTTTGGCCCTGAAGTTGGGGAGTCATTGGAGGAATGGCCCTGATTGATTAGTGTAGGATTTTCCTTGAGAAACTTGTCTTCGCTGTTTGGTACCTTCAGTGAGAAGCTGCCACTCAAAGTTCCAGTTACAAACAAATATATACTTCCACCAAGCTTACAAACATTCCTTTTGACAGAATTAGAATGAGTCCCCACATTAAACTATAGACCCAAGGGCCACGAAAGCTTCTGATAAGCTTGCATGAGGAATACCAAGCACTCTTATTCAGGATGCACGACCTGTGTTTTCAAAACTTTCCACCATTTCCCACCATTCTCCTATGGTGCAATATTGAAGCAATCACCAAAGGTTCCAGGTTGCTGAAGTTCTTCATCTTTTTTTGTGTTGGCCTCCAGTCTAGCCCCCCCGATCCAGTACTTGGGACTGGTTTCTTGTATTACAGCCAGCATCTCGGCTGTCTATAGCGACCAAGAGTAGCTGTGATAGCACGAAAGGTCTTTCAGCATGTCCAACACGAGGGATTCACCTTGGGTCAAGTTTGTAGTCTAGGATCATCTACAACCTAATTCATTACTCTGGTCTTATGACAGAGTGTGCCTAAGAATAAAGAAATAGGAGGCATGGTGCAGATGTCCATATTAAGTCAGCTTCTGGTGGCGCTGTCTTCCTCGGGTCTCCATGAGGTTTCATGTGCAAAGTCTGAGCTCTGTTCAGGCCCTAGACCTACCAGAGACGCTAAGGGCAAGAGTCTAAGGTTCAGAAGAATTCTCTGAATTCTAACCCTCAGCATTGCTAATCCTGAGTGTAGCGGCCCATAGGGGTGGTTATGAGCACTGATGTAGGTGTTTCCTGTATAACTTGAATTGAACATCATGATGATGGGTACCATAAATCAAAGTATTCACCAAGGCAGAATTAATCTGCCTTATCCTTAGCTTACTTTAGCAATAGGCATATAACTGTCCTAAGTACACAGGTTCCAAGGCATCAAAGCCATCAATGAGAACAAATTCAACAGAAGACATTTTGCCCCAGAACTTAGAAATTATTCATACCATATCTCAGCATATCCACCATTCTCATGTATTTTCCCCTTTCTATAGCACGGTACTTCTTGAATCATTTCAAACACACTGTGGGTTGTGTAAGAAAACACATCAACACTTCATGCAAGTTTAATTTGCTGTTGCTTTTCATGGGAATCACTGTCCTGGTGCTGGTCCTTGCTGCATGATGTCAGAGTGAGGCTGAATTAATTGTTCACCATGTGCCTAGACAATTGTGGCATTTTACTATTAAAACTGCACTGCGCAGCCATGGCGCCAAGATCAGTCAGCCTAGTTGCAGCCTAGTCTGTGGCCCTGCTAATGTCAGAACCCCAGTGAATGTTTTTATGGTTGATTTTCAATCTGTCACTACAGAACATTCGGAGCCTCCAGTACAACTCACAGCCCAAAATAATCTTCTTCTGTGCCCTGTTCTCTTCCACTTCTGGATCCGCACTGCTTCACCATGCAGTGCCACAGGTGAGTGGGAGTGTTGTGGGGTACAGACTGTGATTAGAGGTGCCTGGAGGTCTATGCATATCTTTGGGTCTGTGCCTGTGACTGTGTTCTTGTGTACAAGGTTACCTATTTGTTAGTGGGCCTGTGTTCTGCTAATAGACCTGCATGCCTGATATTAGACATTAGGGCTGCCTTTCTCTTTCCATCTCTTCTTTATTCTCACTGAGAGAGGTGTGAGTGCTCATCATCGTGTGTGAGAGCATAAGGTTTCTTTATAGGGTTTTAGAACGTTCCACATTCTCATTTCCTCTTCCTGCATGTATGCTAATGTGAGTGTCTGTGGCTCCTTCAAGCCAAAGAGAGCCTGCACTGGTGATTATAGAGGATGGCTCCTTGAAAAAGGTAGGGAGGCCTTAAAGTACTGTTTATGAGCACATCCAAGTGTTGCCATTCTGGAAACACAAAATATAAGGCCATCCTAGGATTGCTTTTCAAATATGAAAAGACAAGGTTGTGTACATTTAGGAAATCCAAGTTTTCTGTGTGGTCACCCCAGAGTTTTCATCTTTTGCTGAGCCTTATACATTTACTGGGTTTTTCACTCTGTGCACTTAACCCCTGCTAACCAGCAGCTGAGTGCTGGTGTACCCCATTTAAGCCTGGTTGAATTGACATACTCCTAATTGGTATATTTTACTTGCCTATAAGTCCCTAGTATATGGTATAAGGTGTACCCAGGGCCTGGAAGTAAAATGCCACTAGTGGACTGCAGCACCTATTGTGCCATCCATTACAGTGATAGTGCAAACTTTCCTTCAGGCCTGCACTGTGTGGCCTGACTGTAACAGTGTAAAAACTGCAATCCGACTTGAATAATAAATACAGAACAAAACATCCCTTTCAAATATTAATAAGCCACCGTGTAGCCCACAAGGCAGGGTTCATGGTATTTAAAATTAGGACATGTAGAAATGCAAAGTTAACATGTCCTTACAGTAACCAGCATCTACAAGCTCTTTTTCACTGTGGGTAGCCTAGCTGTCCCATGGAGAAAACTAGGGTACACATTAAAATTCTAGTACTGTATCTCAGGAAGGAGCGCTGGAAAAATAAACAACTATTTTTAATAGTTAATAAAATCCAATTAAATGGTGAGGTTGGATTTTTATTAAAAAATTAATGAAAAATAAGTTAGCTTTTCCCTGCCTGCATGTCATGGAGGCTAATTTGTATTTGCTGTCCAACTTCTCCTAGCCAGGGATTAGCATTTGAAAAGATATGAAATGCCTCTCTGAAGCTACACGATAGGTTGCTGTGATTGACAATTCAGCCTGAATGGGCAGGGATGACTCATTTAAGCTCCACAAAAGGGTAGGGGCTGTGAGCATCCCTTTTGACATTACAGTGTCAAATCCTGCTGAAGTGTCAACTCCTGATTGACAGGTCTGCTGGGTTTACATAGAACACTGGGGTGCACTTGATAGGAAGAGAGACAGGATGTCAAGACAATTTTTATGTATCCACTATCTGGTTGCTGAAAAATCCTGCTTTTGTTCTACCAGACATCTGTCTCTGGGTTTATTGGGGGTACAGTGGCTGCTGCAATCTAGATATTGGTATTAGATATGGGAGGACACTAGGATTACCCTAATACACTCCTCTCTCACACACCTTGCCGTCAGAGCCCATGTTTAGTGTGGCGGAAGACTTTTGCCATCTTGAAAATTGCCAAAGTGTGTAGGGTTGACCCTGGAAACGTGTACTCCTTTGGTTAGGGGATGCACAGGAGTGATTCCCACCTACTAGCTCATGCCAGCAATAAATGTGGCACCTCCAGGCACCCAGTTATAAACACTTTCTGGACCTGAAGATGAACAGAAGAGGACTGGACCTGTTGTTTGTGACCTGGGAGGAGCTCTGAAGGACTGGACCTGCTCTCTCTTGTTTACAGGACAAAGAAAGTGGATTCCAATGGTGATAAGGCTGGCCTCTTGTTCAAGCTACAGGGATACAACAGCTACCTTTTCCTGGAGGTATCCATCTGACCAGTGGCACTTGGACCTGAACTGGACCCAGCTGTTGGCCTCACCTGTTAGTCTCTAAGTGCCTCCCCATAGGTCCTGGGGGGCTTTAGAAGTGTACTACAGATATGGATTGGGACTTAAAGGACTTAAGTCAGAAAGTAAAATCTTTGACTAGCACAAACCTGGTTGACATACTTGACCTGCTTTCCATTGCGGTCACTCTCAAATTGCACCTCAGTCCCGGTCTACTGCAACCATTGACTACCATTAGAAGTTAGTACTTCTTAGTGCTATGCCTACTTAAAATTAAAAAAATTCAAGTCTAGGGGTCCCCTAATTGGATTGTTTTTATTTTGTTGTCATTTTGTTTAGTACATTTTACTCTATTTCATAATTCGGTTTGGGATTTATATAGTTTTGCATTTCGACTTTATTACTGTTTTGGTACTGCCTAAATACATTACACATTTCCCTAAGTTAAGC
The DNA here is from genome assembly GCA_963921515.1 of Calotriton arnoldi. NCBI lineage: Eukaryota > Metazoa > Chordata > Amphibia > Caudata > Salamandridae > Calotriton > Calotriton arnoldi. The sequence continues at coordinate 181,602 of CAWUFW010018746.1, read as the reverse complement.
CTGCCTGCCTGCCTGCTCTGTGCCATAGCTACCAAGGGGTTGAGCTCCAGTTAATTTAGTGACATTGAGGGTTCACCCTCACAAGAACTGTGATTATTCCTTGAGGTGAGTAGTCACCCACGCTAAATTATAATTAAGGCTCCCTGTTTTCCATTTTTACGGATTCTTACAGATAAATACAGACAGAAAGCAATGTATTTTCTGTCTGCGTTTATTTTTAAAAGTGGATAAATACAGAAAATTGGGCTTCTTTTAAGTGACTTTCAGTGCTATCTTTCATGAATTGTAGCCTAACAGCTGAGCAGGTGTACAGCATGGGAAATTAAAAAGCAGGATGAAATGTCTTTAAATAATGGCATATGTCATCATACATTTGTGGTATAATGCTAATATTTAGTGTATGTATTGTTACGTAATATTTGGCAGCTTAAATAGCTAAATCATGACAGAGATCAAAGTATGAGCACGCGTCTGTCAGCTAAATAAATATGGAAATGTACAGTTTTACAGCTTCATTTATACACAACACAAAATAAATATGGATAAATGCAGATAAAATGGGCAAAAAATAAATACAGACGGAAATGTTGAAAAATTAAATAACATAAAACCGGGAGCCCTAATTATAATCCAGTTTCTTACAGTAAACATTTAAAAAATGTCACATTTCTTTTTACGACTGATACAAAATAGTTTTTTTGCAGTAAGCTAATAATGGTAACTCAATAACGTAGCTCATTAGGTTGGTGGACCTAGAGCTGATATCTGTGTATAACTTGCAGCCCATATTTTTGAATCCCTTCTTGGCTATCTCACACTTTCAGACTTCTGGAGTCAATAACATGGGTGCCATTAGGTTTGTCAACAGTACTGTGTAGTTCTACAGGGATATGAAAAAGGCATAGCTAAATATGAAAAAGCTACATGCAAAATGCAAGTTATTTATTTTGTGAGAATTAGACAAATGCAAATGAGCTTCATGGGATTGGAGGAAGGTGTGTGAATCAATGAGAAAAATATAACCTGTCCAGCAAAGTTGTGTTGAAAACGCATCCTTTTTTCTCACCTGAATTTATCAATTATCTAATTTTCAACAAAAAAAATTACTTTAGTATGAATCCCTCAGCCACGTTCTAAATTTATATTTTAAAGCTGCCCATTTCTCACAGGCTTTACAGACTAAAGGTTTTTGAAAATGTAAATCTTGCCAATATTCCTCTCATAAATTCCTTGAAGAACTGCAACCCCTGTAAAAAATGATTTAGGTAATGACCCATTTTCACCTGTAACACAAGGCAAGTATTCCTTTTCATAAACACCAGTTATCACAATATCACACAAACGTTCCTTGTGAGAGGGAACTCCTAGAGCCATCTTTCAATCCTTCCAACTTGTTAACATTGTGTTGGGTTCGCTGGGCTTTAAAAGGTACCATTTGCCACATATTGTCCCTAATCCTCTTTGGGGTAAAGCTTGCATGGACCCCATTTAAAAATGTTTTAGATTCACTTTAATCTCGTCAGCGATTCTTTGGGGAAAACTCAAATTCAATTGTCTCAAAATTCCATTCAATTTTCACTCAACACACTTTACATGGATTATTTATTTCACACACATTTCCCCCAGCACACTAAAGGAAGAATAGCACTATAATGTAAAATACAATATAAAAGACATTTTAAAATCTTTTAGTATTGAAACTTTGTTAAAAATAAAATGTAGGACGCTAGAGACCCCTCCCACCCACATCACAGTGGCCTAAATCTTTCCTTCATGTTATCATCACCGGGGGCCATGCCCCCCAAAGCAAATACTCCTGGCTACGGGCCTGTATATCACCTTCGGAGAAGGGTTCCTCTTAACCTGGCAGTGGCGACAGAAAGCCAATGCAATACACAGGATGGCCAGCAGATGGAAGCAGAGGGCTTGTTTAATAAATCCGACAATGAAAAATCACTGAGAAAGGCAATAAAGGTCCTCCGGTCCTCTCCATACTTCAGCAAGGGGTTTTCTCTTTCCATATTCAACCGCATACCGCTATCTGCTGACCGCGTTAAGGATGCTTATCAATGTCCTTTAATGCACCGAGGTTCATAGTGCCCTGCTAGCAGAAAAAATAGAATACACACGCAAAACAAGTAAAATAAAAGGAACTATTGAGAAGAGCAAAAATCCACCCGATCCCCTTCCTGTATATTGTATGATGTACTGTTATGTTGGGTAGTGTCTGTTGTGTTGTTGTTTGAAGTTGTAGGCTGTGTGTAGTGGAGACAACAGGGCCTTGCCACCCAGCTAAAACTGTCTGTCGCCAGACCCTACAAACGTAACGAAGGAAATGTAGTGTTGTGACAGATGGTTCACTTGATTGCGGTCCATACATAACACGTTCTAACAGCCTTAACTATACTGGCAGCCGGAGCATTAGAGCCCGCACTTGTCCACACACTGCACCGCCTTAGGTGCTGAAGCCTCCTCCAATCAGCTCAAGCTCTTCTGCAGCAACCAACGTGGTGTCTCCAACTTTTAGTAGGACAGGCACCTCTAATATTGCGTAACGTGTACTACAGCGCTTCACTGGTAAAGGAAATTAACTAGGTAGAGTGCAAGCCAGAGTTGTGACTTAGGCTAGAACATCTTGCCTGCCTCACTACAAATGTGAGCTTGAGATGCAAATGGTTTCTTAAAAGTAAAATGCCACAGTCCCCCGTATGTAGATGTAACGTTGAGTTTTACCCGGAGCTTTTGGATCTTTGGCTCTCGCAGTTCCTCGAAGCACATGTGCTTTGAATTGTACCGCTTACTGTCGAGTGTTATTATAAGTTGTATTTTTCTACTACCATGGACAGGCCACTCATTTTAAACTTTTAAGTTAATTAGTTTGTACCTGTCCTTTTCTATTGTGGTCTTCCCAATGCCATTTTTAGGTCGAGCCTCGAGTAGCGCGCAAGCGTTGCTCTGGCGAGACTTTAAGTAAGGGGGTTTCAGAAGCTGACCACACGCTCGTGCGTCGTGGCCTTTTTCGGGCGGTTACGCGCGAGCAAAAGGCCATGGTGCACGAGCGTGTGGTCACGCCTGCTGCTCGCAAGCGCACAAGCGCGCGCGACGTCAGCTTCATTTTTTTATTTTTTTAAATTTAACTTTCAGCGCGAGGCGCGCGCACCACTCGCATCGCCCCCCCTCCTCCCCGCGCGTGCCTTCAAATGCTAGTATTTTCTGTCGAAGGACCATGGCAAAGGCTCCTGTTACTTTTCTGTAGCCCCCCTTGCAATGATGTTTTGAAATGCATTGACTTCGGAGCGGCTTTGTTACCAGCAGACACTCCACAGCCCAGTCTCTGACGTGGCATTTCCAGCGCTTCCTTAGGAAACGGTAGCGAAGGACGGGGCTCGCATGGAAAGTTTACGAGGAGCCCTGATCCCAGGGATTTCGTTTTTCCACGAAAGCTTATGTATGGTGTGTCTGCCTAATCACTCCGAATAGAAGCTGATTACAGCGGGGACTGCTCGCTGGCTTTTACGCGCTCTCTCTCGCAGCTCCTGGTTACAGCCCCTCCTTCTCTTTGGCTCTGCAGCGCTTTTCATAACAGGGCTCACGAGTGAGCACTGCTCCCATATCAAGGACAGGCGAAAGTTGCACTTTTCGCTCCTCTGGGTTCCCCACCGGTTTCCACAGTACATTGTGCTTTTCTGTATTATTTACTGCTCTGGTTTGTGTCTTCACATGGAACATTGAGGCTCAAGGGAGAACACGCTGGTTTCTTTTTATTATTATTATTCGAAAACAAAGAAGGCCCCATAGGTCCTCTGCTGGTCCGGCATGGAATAAAATTGCCACCATGATGCCAGTGCCTTTTCTCGTGTGAAGCGATGACGGCGTGATGCCTCCAAGAAGGTCAGCATATCTTGTAGGTGTTTCAGAGGTATCTCTTGTTGGTTTCAACAGATAAGTCTTGAGAAGAAAATGCAGGCGGAAATTCAGCTCACAGCGGACTGGCTAGGCTTGGCACTCAGCCGTGGGCTGGGTTGGAACCAGCCGTGAGAACAGGGAAATTGAAGGTGGGGCAAGACTTAAAAAGCCCTGTGGTCGGAGATTGACTTTGTCTTCTAAACCTGTAGGCTTCGCACTATTTGTTGACAATAAACCAGAGAGGATATCTTGCGTGTTTAGGATGCATTATGTTTGGTGGCATTTCTAAGGTGCACGAGTTAGCAATGCCGCAGACTGTTACTACCGGTGTCTGATCCTCCACTTAGGTGTAGGCTGAGCGAGCGGTATTTGCGAAGCTAATTTTGGTTGTAGATACCTATGATTGAAGGTGACCAGTCATGGCGCTGTTCTATTGCCTGCAAGACTGACTCCTCAAGGCTCAGTCTTCGGAGCATTGTTCCCCTCCTTACTCCTGCATAGCACACTACACGCTCCATTCCTTTGAAGCTAGGATTGCGCCAAACAAATGGAGATACATATTTGACTAATTTTATGTATAAAAAGTGCTTAAATGAGTCCTGTTCTGAACTACTGGAGCCTCACCTCGCAATCTTTATGAACAATTTTAATTAGGTAAAAGCCAGCCACCGCAACTATTAAATTCCCTATTGTGAAGACAGGACCATTAGAATAGTTTGGGGGTCTGCTACTTCTCGCAGCCCATCACCAACAACACACATATGCTGATATCTCAAAGCCTGGATGCTTGCCATGTGAACTTGTGCGGTAGTCGCACTTAGGTAGAACCTGCAGCCTGAGCAATTCATGAATACCTTGGTGCTCAGGGCCTTATCTTAGCTTTTGTGCTTCAATTTCATAACTAATCACTTCTGATCTTGACATGCGCATATGTGGTTGTGTCAGTGCCTGCCCTCCAGCAACTGCCAAGGTTGGAATGCTGTTGGTTAGTACTGTGACAATACCAGTCTAACGTTCCACACTACCATTGAGAAAGGACTGCAGGGTCGCTGGGCAGTCTAAAATATATTATTTACGTTGTCTATCGAAAAATGAAGAGGAACTAATATTGGGTGGGTTCCCAGGAGGCTGCCCTTTTAGGTCTCGGCCTGCACCAGCGCTTGCGCTGGTCTGGCCGAGAGTTTTAGTAAGCGGGTTTTGGAAGTGCAAACACTGGCTTTCGGCTGGCAACCAGCTTGAGTTCACGATGGCGTGCACGCGCGCAGCTGCCATGTTTCCTATCTCTTCCTCATTTCCTCGTCATGGCTCATTAACTCTCTGGACTCTGATGTTTCAATCGCAGCAACAGCTCACATTACCAACTGAGGGCCCTGGACTACAGTCACATGAAAAACAACAGCGATTAGCATTGAAATGCAAGCTTTTTTTTGTCTAGTTAGAAATATTGCTTCGGTGGGTTGATTTCACCTTATATCGCTATTTGTTTTATATTGGGAGTCACAGACTAATTACCAGTATTTTTGTCTCACTCTTTTTTTTTATAGTTATTCGCACAAAGCTATATTTAAGGTTACTTTTTCCGCGTCACTTCTTCACTCTATTTAAACTCCACACCCCCCACTCTTATTGTCTCTCTCCTTCTCTCTCTCTCCCCTCTCTAATTCTCTCTCTACTTAATTAACTCTCCCTCTCTATCTTTTTTAGCCTTTCATTCTCTCTCACCCCTTTATCTGTTTCTCTTTCAAACTCCTTCATTCACTCTCTCTCCCCTTCTTTCTCTCTCTCTCTATCCCGCTCCACTCTTTATTCTGTGTACACCCTTTCTCTCTCTTTCTCTCTCACCACCCTCTCTAATTGGGCATTATATCTTCACTCTATCTCTCACTCGCCAACACCACAGCATCACTCATCATCACCACAGCATCACTCAGCGCAACCACAGCATCAATCAGAGCCAGCACAGCATCAATCAGAGCCAGCACAGCATCACTCAGCACCAACACATCTCTCAACGCCATCACAGCATCACTCAACGCCATCACAGCATCACTCAACGCCATCACAGCATCACTCAACGCCATCACAGCATCACTCAGTGAAACCACAGCATCACTCAGTGAAACCACAGCATCACTCAGTGAAACCACAGCATCACTCAGTGAAACCACAGCATTACTCAGCATAACCACAGCATCACTTAGCGCCACAACAGCATCACTCAGCGCCACCACAGCATTACTCAGCAGCACCACAACATCACTCCGCACCACCACAGCATCACTCAGCACCACCATAGCTTCACTCAGCGACACCACATCATCACTCAAGGCCAACACTGCATCACTCAGCACCACCACAGGATCACTCAGCACCACCACAGGATCACTCAGCACCACCACATGATGACTCAGGATGACTCAGCACTACCACAGGATGACTCAGCACCACCACAGGATGACTCAGCACCACCACAGGATGACTCAGCACCACCACAGGATGACTCAGCACCACCACAGCATCGCTCAGCACCACCACAGCATCGCTCAGCACCACCACAGCATCGCTCAGCATCACCACAGCATCGCTCAGCACTACCACAGCATCACTCAGCAACACCACAGCATCGGTCAGCACCACCACAGCAGCACTCCGCAACACCACAGCATCACTCAGCACCACCACAGCATCACTCAGCACCACCACAGCACCACCCCAGCATCACTCAGCACCAACACAGCACCACCACAGCACCACTCAGCACCACAACAGCAACACCCCAGCACCACTCAGCACCACCACAGCACCATCCCAGCATCACTCAGCACCAACACAGTACCACCACAGCATCACTCAGCATCTCCACAGCACCACCACACCACCACTCAGCACCACCACAGCATCACTCAGCAACACCACAGCATCGGTCAGCACCACCACAGCATCACTCAGCACCACCACAGCATCACTCAGCACCACCAGAGCACCACCCCAGCATCACTCTGCACCAACACAGCACCACCACAGCATCACTCAGCACAGCACCACCACAGCACCACTCCGCACCACCACAGCATCACTCAGCATCTCTACAGCATCACTCAGCACCACCACAGCGCCACCACATCATCACTCAGCACCAGCCCAGCACCACCACAGCACCACTCAGCACCACCACAGCAACACCCCAGCACCACTCAGCACCACCACAGCACCATCCCAGCATCACTCAGCACCAACACAGTACCACCACAGCACCACTCAGCACCACCACAGCACCACTCAGCACCACCACAGCATCACTCAGCACCACCACAGCACCACCCCAGCATCACTCAGCACCACCACAGCACCACCCCAGCATCACTCAGCACCAACACAGCACCACCACAGCATCACTCAGCACCACCACAGCATCACTCAGCACCACCACTCAGCACCACCACACCACCACACCAGCACTCTGCACCACCACAGCACCACTCTGCACCACCACAGCACCACTCAGCACCACCACAGCATCACTCAGCACCACCACAGCATCACTCAGCACCACCACACCACCACTCAGCACCACCACAGCACCACTCAGCACCACCACAGCACCACTCAGCATCACCACAGCACCACCACAGCATCACTCAGCACCACCACAGCATCACTCAGCACCACCACACCATCACTCAGCACCACCACAGCATCACTCATCACCACCACAGCATCACTCAGCAGCACCACTCAGCACCACCACAGCATCACTCAGCACCACCACAGCATCACTCAGCACCACCGCAGCATCACTCAGCACTACCACAGCATCACTCAGCACCACCACACCACCACTCAGCACCACCACCACAGCATGATTCAGCACCACCACCACAGCATGACTCAGCACCACCACCACAGCATCACTCAGCACCACCACAGCATCACTCAGCACCACCACACCACCACTCAGCACCACCACACCACCACTCAGCACCACCACACCACCACTCAGCACCTCCACAGCACCACCACAGCATCACTCAGCACCACCACACCACCACTCAGCACCACCACACCACCACTCAGCACCACCACCACAGCACCACTCAGCACCACCAAAGCATCACTCAGCACCACCGAAGCACCACTCAGCACCACCACAGCACCACTCAGCACCACCACAGCACCACTCAGCACCACCACAGCATCACTCTGCACCACCACAGCATCACTCTGCACCACCACAGCATCACTCAGCACCACCACAGCATCACTCAGCACCACCACAGCATCACTCAGCACCACCACAGCATCACTCAGCACAACCACAACAGTATCACTCAGCACAACCACAAATGTATCACTCAGCATCGCCTTTGCACTAGTACACCACCACATCATCATCACTCAGCAAGACCTAAGTATCATTCAGCATCACCTCAGCATCGTCTCAGCACCAGTCATCACCACCACCACCACCACCACCACTACCACCTCAACATCACTCAACACCACCTCAGCCTGCTCTCGGAATCTGCCATCTGTTGATTCTCCCTAGCGTCTGGCCGCTGCTAGTGTTATAATACAGGTACTAGTTCACAACCTTCTACCTCCAATTGTTTATGCCCCCTCAAAAAAACTTTAACAAACAACCATTGGAATAGGCAAAAACAAGTTGCCAGCATTGCAAGAACAAAAGAAAAATGAGGAATTTTTTTATTGTACATACATTTTTTAATATGGTCGTTCTGTTGGACATAATGCCTTTTTGGTCATATATAAGGTAACAAAAATGCTTCTGGCACTTTTTTATTACAACTTTTCAGCATGCTGCACAGCAGCCACACTTCTCTACAGCACAGCTTGAAGACATTGGCAAAGTCAATAGCTCTGCCTAAACACTTATAAGGCCCCAAAGACGAGACCTATTGGCTATGCCAATGCTTGTTCATATTACTTTCAGTCTGCCTCTGTTCCCTGAATTCTGTTGTTTCTTGTCTTTTTTTTTTCTTTCCAATGTCCTATCCTCTAATCATTAAATGTTAAGTATTATGTGGAAGGCTTTGCTTCCACCTGCTGCAGACCTTTCCTGTGATGTCGATTCTCCTTGTCATGCTGCCTCTGTCCCTCTCCATCCTCATGAACTTCATCGCAATGCTTCTCGGCGCTGCTTCCAGCTTCTAGTCTGCACAATTCTCCTCTTGGGTCCTTTTCACGTTGCTGCTCTTTATTTCTCCACATGCTCCTGGTCTTGCTCGTGCTTCTTCCACAACCATTTGCCAGTGCGTGAGGCTTTTCGAATGCTGCAGCTGTCTCCTTGTGCTGTGGGTCATCCAGTGCTGTTCATTGGCCTGTTACCATGGTTGCGATCTCCAGGAGGTATAGCACTGTGCCAATATTTTGTGCTGATCTTCTGATAATGGTTCTGGTGCTCCAAGCGGGAGTCATGCTCCACTCTAACTGCATGTACCATACTTTATCTTGTGTGATTAGTTTGCTGGTGCATCACGTAAGATGCAATTTAACTTGATTGTTAAGTAGAGGTGGTAAGTCCATGGTGGGGGGTGGGGGAATGCTGTGTTTTTCTCAGTGGCATGTACACCAGTGCCTTACCACCTGTTACTGCACAATATATTGCAAAAACAACAGTTGATGGACAGAATGCAGAACAATGTCATACATTCACCCCAGTACAGAGATCTGGGCCTAAATCCATCGTTTTTTGCTCACCATGCCATTCCAGTTTGAACCCAGCTATATGCAAATCAGTCTTGACCCTGTGTCTCATGGGAACAGTCCAGCCCGAACTGCCAAGCCAGGTCCTCCCTGGACTGGAAACAAGCATCCTAAGACCGGTTTCGGGGTTTCACCCCTCTTCAGCCAGGATAGCTTGATTCCAGTGGCATGGAGAGCACGGGACCCACGTCTGGGCATACCCGTCCCACTCAGGGTGACAAATGCAAAAACAACAGTTGATGGACAGAATGCAGAACAATGTCATACATTCACCCCAGTACAGAGATCAGGGCCTAAATCCACCATTTTATTGCTCACCATGCCATTCCAGTTTGAACCCAGCCATATGCAAATCAGTCTTGACCCTGTGCCTCATGGGAACAGTCCAGCCCGAACTGCCAAGCCAGGACTGGACTGGAAACAAGCATCCTAGGACCGGTTTCGGGGTTTCACCCCTCTTCAGCCAGGATAGCTTGATTCCAGTGGCATGGAGAGCACGGGACCCACGTCTGGGCATACCCGTCCCACTCGGGGTGACAAATGCAAAAACAACAGTTGATGGACAGAATGCAGAACAATGTCATACATTCACCCCAATACAGAGATCTGGGCCTAAAGCCAGAAACCGGTCCCAGGATGCTTGTTTCCGGTCCAGGGAAGACATGGCTTGGCAGTTCGGGCTGGACTGTTCTCATGAGGCACAGGGTCAGACTGATTTGCATATGGCCATGTCTGAACTGGGGTGGCGGAGTGAGCTAAAGAATGATGATGGATTAAACCCAGATCAGTTGACTGGGGGTGAGTGCTTGCAATGTTCAACACTCCGTCCATCATCCCCTTTGGTGTTGCTATGTTCGCCCTAAGTTGGCAGGGTATGCCCAGACGTGGGTCCCTTGCTCACTTTGCCACTGAATTCAAGATAGCCTGGCTGATGACGGCTGTAAGCCAGAAACCGGTCCCAGGATGCTTGTTTCCGGTCCAGGGAAGACATGGCTTGGCAGTTCGGGCTGGACTGTTCCCATGAGGCACAGGGTCAGACTGATTTGCATATGGCCATGTCTGAACTGGGGTGGCGGAGTTAGCTAAAGAATGATGATGGATTAAACCCAGATCAGTTGACTGGGGGTGAGTGCTTGCAATGTTCAACACTCCGTCCATCATCCCCTTTGGTTTTGCTACTGCACAATATATTGCCTTTCTCAATAAACAAGTCATAACACTTTTATGGAGTTCCTTTAAATTATATTGCGCAACTGCTCACCAAGCTAAAACTTTTTAAAAAATGTATAATTAATCACATAGGCAAAACCTAATGCATTTACCAATACTTGTTTTAGCACATACATTCCACCCTTAATAATGATCATTATCAATACATACATGCATACTTCAAAAGCTCTGCACGGAGACATATCTCTGCAGCCATCCCAATGGCCGTGGGTATACATTTGAGGCAAAGATGAAACTCAAATAATGAATTAGATACGCTTTAAGAAATGAAGGAGAAAACAATAACAAAGAACAGAGAGGAAGAAAGAAAGAAAAATAGAAAAGTTAGAAGTGAGTAGAAAGGAAATGAGAGAAATAAGAAAAGAAAGAAAATAATGTGAAAATAGAGAAATGGAAGAAAAAACAAAAGAGAGAAGAAACAAAAGAGAGGAAGGAAGAAAAAAGGGAGCATGGAGGAAGGAACAGAGGGAGGAAGGAAGGTAGGGAAGAAGGAAAGAGGGAAGTAAGTGGAACAAAGGCGGATGGAAGGTGAGAAAGGAATAATGGAAAGGAAGAAAAGAGGCAGATTGAGAAAAGAGAGAAAGAAAGGAAAGTAGGAAGGAGGAAGGAGGAAAAGGAAAGAAGGGGCAAAGGAATAAAGGAGATAAAGAACAAAAATGAATGACGGAGAGAGGAAAAAGAAAAAAGACTGAATGGGAGAAGAAAAGGACAAATTGAGGGAAATAGATGGAATGGAAAGAATAAATGAAGCAGAAAAGGTGGTACGGAGAGAATGACTGAAGAAGTGAAGGAACGGTTGTGAGACAGAGACAATGCAAGGGAAGGGACAAGAGAAAGAAAGCAAACAATGAACATAGGAGAGAAGAAAAATGTGGAAGATAGATGGTATGGTGGAGCAAAAGAAAAAGAAAATGGAAAAGAAAGGTAGCAAAGAAAGAGGCATAATGTACAGCGAGAAAAGAGGAGTGAGAAGAATGGAAAGAATGTAAAGGGAGAGAAAGAAATAATTAGCAAAAAGGAGCGAAAGAAAAACAAACGAGAAGGAACAAGAGAAAGAAAGAGAAAGAAGAGAAGGAAAGCAAGGAAGAGAGAAAAAAGGAGAAAACGATCGAACGGAAGATAGAATGAAAGGGACAAAAAAGTGTAAAAAAAAGTCCGTGTAGTGAAAATCTGAAAAAAGCATCTTTAATACAGCATAATAACCCTCCACATATTTTGCGTTGAGTTGAATCAAACAAAGGTTCTTAGAGGCAATATTTATCAGGATGAAAGTTTACAAACTGTGTGCTCTGATCTGAGACATGTATTTATGTCCAGGCTTCATTTCAGGCAGCAGCACAGGATTGTTTTTTAAGAAGAGGGTGGGCTGCATGCTCCTCCTGTCACCTTCCTCTGCCTCACAAGACAGGAGTTCAAAAATGCAGCATCAGGTGGGAGACACCTGTCTGCTATCAAACTCAACTCAGAGGCAGGGATCTACTCAAAGACAGATTATGAGCTTCTGGTAGCTCGAGATCCACCTATTGGAGACTCCTGCTGTACATAGTTTCAATACCAGGTAACTAACCTATGCCGTGTGTAGACACTGTGGTGCTGATACTCAGTGCCTTCTATTGGACACCACATGGAGCCCGACCTCTGCTTATTAATGCTTTGTGGTGCTGATATTCTGAAATTGGACAGTGGATTTCTGGTTGATCTCGCTTGATAAAGGTAGGGTGGAGGTGCTGTCTATCTTTTCTCCCTTCAATACCCCATCAGCGATATCAGCAGCTCTGATGAGCCCCGTGTGATGCCTCAAAAGCTGTGGATTGTCTGCTATGTCCTGCTCCCTAAAAATGTTACTGCTCGCTTGAGGCTGTGAACGATGCAGATGCCCACTCTCATGCTCGCGAGCAGGCATGTTTTCAGGAGCAGAGGAGGATGCAAGGGTGTGCAGAATCTGGGCACTGCCCAGACCGAAGCCTCGCGAGTTAGAAAAACATGTTTCATGAAACACCTGAGTAGCGACAAGAAGGACTATATGTGCCATATGCCCATTGGATTCTCATGAGACTTGCAAAAGGTGGTGACCATCTTGAGCCACAGAGTATAAGTTCCTCTTGATCCATAGCATCCTTGCTATGCCATTGTGATACATAGTTAATTCAACCAGGAATTGTTGTTGGACTCCTGCTATCTTATTTTCCGTGAAGTCGGCAAAGACATCTGAGAACTAGAGAAGTATCTTGCAAGAAACGACTTGCACTGGTTTGCTTCATAAATCCATAGTCATCCATAGGGAACAGAAACTCTATAGAACTTTTTCATTTATAAAGAAGTTGTTCTTAGGGATTATGAACTTTATTGCACTGCTTACACCTCAAGGAATCAATCGTGTGGATTATGAACTATTACAAACTTTATTGGAAGTATATTAGCACATACGTATTATTGTATGGTTGATATCATATATAATGAATGCATATATGACCGGGTAAGAAATTAAACATGCAATACTAACAAATGCTTTCATGTCACAGTCATGCACTTGTCACTTAAACACTAACCAACCACAAAAAGTTATTTTGTAATATTGAAGGTAATTCTTGTTGGTAAGAAAGCTTATTGTAATTCTGATAGATATTCAATTATTATATGGGACCTTAATTGTATTGCATCTCAGAAGAAACACTGAGTTTCAGATTATAATAGAGAGTGGAAATATAGACAGTGCTAGCTCGTACATCACAGGCAATACTTCAAGTTAAAACCTCAAAGTTTCAACTATAATTCATTAAAGCTCTCTATCACTTTTTAGATCTCAACACTTCAAACATGTAGATTAAGCCCAGTTCTGCAACCTGGTCTTTTTGTACTGTGCTGCTGGAACTTAAATATGACCTCAAAAATGACTGGAGTTCTATGAGGGATGATGTGGCCAAGTCGAACGCTGACATGGGCAAGGGTGTTAAAGTTGTGGAGAGTAAAGTGGTAAATCTGGTTACGAAAGCTGCTAAACTGTTCAATGGACAAAACGTATTGTAGTTTAAATTCGAGGAGCTAAAATCACGCAGCATCCCGCCCCTTGATAAGAATGAGAATGGGAGGATGGTTTCAGGAGCAATACCTTGCAGGTCAATGGTATACCGATGCCAATATCAAAATCAGAGCTAGATGAATATGTCCTTGCCCTTCTTGACGAACTTCTATGTGATTCTGGAGTTCCCCCATCCAGTTAAATAGGACACGTTTTGTACCTCCCTTACCAGGTGCAGAAAGGGCTTGTGTCGGACAACCTCACGAGAGTCCTCTTTTACAAGGTCATAGAAATCATGCTGGATAGTGTGATTTTCGGGAGAGTTAAAAAACTATGTTCCAAGGGATTGTACAAGCAATCATTCGATGAAATAGAGTACTATTTAATGCTGGAGCGGACATAATTTTCAAGTATCAGAACATGCAACACTCCCCGGATCCCTGGGAGGAGACCTTCACGTTTTGGAAGCCACCACCGATGTGGTATAGGCTACACAGTCCTGCAGCATACTACACTGTGCATTCACGGTCACGATTAGGGTGCGTTTGGGGTTAAAATCGCACCTCTAGCCTTAACCCCATGTGAATATGGTTAAAGCGCGAGCCTTATGAAGAGGCGTGAAATCCTTTGAAAGACATTCGGTGTAGCGAGCGTGCGCTGCGTGTGACGGGATCCCACGCCATCTACTGGGAGACACGAGAATGTGCCTGGCGCAGTTTGCTGAACCTCTAGGGTATTGTGTACGTCATCATTAGACGTGCAGAGGACCAGGAGGTGCAAGTAACACTGATAACAAACAGTGACATTGGCAAAAGACTAGAACGTGCATCAATAGACCATTGCAGGTGCCTGAGGCTATACTGCGGCGCATTCTGGGATACTGAAGACGCGTTTCCACACTTGCTCTAATTGACAAATGAAACCACCCATGGACACAGCGGCGCATTCACAGAGAGTGGTTTTGGCAATTGGAGTCTGCCAATAATGATTTGAGGCAGTTGCAAGACGAGCACCCAGTGTTTACAGCTGTTGAAGTATGTTGGGAATGTTTCCCCCATGTAAAAATGTGGACATTCTGGACGACTCTATCAAGAATCCTAACTCAATGGGTAGGTATCCCATGGATGCTAGGTGGTGATTATAACAACCTGGTGGATGTTTCTCTTGACTGTTCCCACCCCCCACTTCTTCATGCTCCAGCTCATCAACACTCCAGGCAGTTATCTGGGTGGGTTCAACAGTGGTCCTTTCTCGATGCGTGGAGAGCCCATAATCCACACCTATGTCTTTACTCACATTATTCAGCCTCACATAATCTTTACGTCCACTTAGACCTCTTTATATGTTTTCAGGAGTTTGTTCCACGTCTTCTCCACTCAGACTACCTGGGCCGTGTGATATCAGACCATGCTGCATATATGGTGGACATCGAGTGGGGTACTCCTCGCCCACCAGTTCTTGTCTGGAGGTTATCCAAAGATACACTAGATGACTCGGTATTTTGCGATACCCATGTAACCCACATAGCCCAGTACTTTCAGGAAAATCATGGCAAAGCCATCAGCCGTGCTGTCAAGTGGGATTCCGTTAAAGTGATTACGAGGGGCTTCTGCATTCAAAACATAGCTGGGGTTCACAAGGAATTGACCTGGGCCCTCCGATATGTGGATGAGGCCATGTCCGCATTGGATAACCGCCCCCTTCTTGATGACATGACGCACCACGCCCTGATTGACATCAAGAAACAACAATTTACCTTAGTAGAACGCCTCTGCTGTTAGAATTTCACAGAATACACAGCCCGCATTCATGCTGCAGGGGACAAACCCAGTCATATACTGGTATGGTTGGCCCAACAGGAAACAAATATTTCCTCAATCAAGGAAATTGCCCCTGCCACCGGTCCAATTTTGAGATCCCAATCAGCTATATTACAAGCATTTAGTTCATACTATGCCAACCTGTACAGGGTGCCTCCCAACTCACCCCCTGGCACAATAATACATTCCCTAACACCCCCCCTCCCCCCCATGCCCACCATTAACACTTTGCTATGAGAGGAGTTAGTCAAACTCATTACTGTGGCTGAGGTAAAGAAAGCAATACATGATCAAGCTCGTAATAAGATCCCAGGGCTAGATAGGTTTCCAACTGAATACTATGATCGGTTCTCAGTCAGTATGGCTCCACGTTTAGTCGAGGTGTACAATGAAGCCCTAACCACCGGCATACGCCCAGCCTCCCTCTAGGAGTCTCTTCTAGTATCTTTGCTGAAGCCTGATACGGAGTCCACCCGCCTTTCCTCCTATCGCCTGCTGGCCATATTGGGCACCGACTAAAAAATACTCAGCAAAATCCTAGTGAATCGATACTTTAGTGTACTTACTGCCCTCATCCATCCCGACCAAAATGGATTTGTACCAGGATGCAACACGTCTAATAATATTAGGCGTCTCTTCCATGTAATGGATCAAGCCTCACTGCGTTAACAGCAGGCAACATGCCTCCTTTTGGACCTCAAGAAGGCCTTTAATTCTTTGTCTTGGGAGTACCTCTTCAAGGTTCTACAGGCAGCAGGCCTGAACCAATGCCTTCTGACCTATACAAAGCTGTTGTACACAAACTCATCATTTAGGGTGTGCATTGATCGCTTGATTTCACCTCCCTTTCCAATAGGTCGTAGCGCACGTCAGGGCTGCCCTCTCTTCCCTATTCTATTTACAATCACCATGGAGCCGCTGGCTCATCACCTACGCTTGGAGGGGCAACAGTGGGGGATCCCTCTTGATGGAACCACACATGCTGTGTCGCTCTATGTGGATGACTTGTTAATATATATCTAAGATGCTTCAGCAGACATGTCCTTAATATAGACTACTTTCCGAGACTTTGAGGAAGTAGCTGGCCTCCGAGTAAACTGGGGGAAATCATGCGCCTTTCCATTTCACAGCAATGCCCCTCTCAGGTAATCCAAATGGGTGATACTCCACTAGCCTGGAGGACAACTGTGCGCCGTTATCTAGGGGTTCGTTTATACCACTTTCAAAAAGATCTGTTTGAGGGTAACCTGAAACGTGACTACATAACCTTTCAATCCCAAATCCGGTTCTGGCAGCAGTCCCCCATGCACACACAGGCAGGATAGCACTTTCTAAAATGATCATCCTCCCCCGTCTCCTATATTATTTTGTAAATGTTCCAGTGTTTCCCAAATGCAGCTTTTTCCGTGATTTGGATCAATTGTTGGGGGTCCTGTTGTGGCATGACGGGAGGTGACATGTGGCTCTTCAAAAACGTCTGCTGCCGATGGGTCAAAATCGGCTTGGGGCACCATCCTTTGAAACTTACTACCTAGCGACACAGCTATACTGGGCATCCCGATGGCTGGCAGAAACAAACCTTTATGAAACAAGAACAGGGGACGGTCCTCTCCTATGTAATATGCAAGATCTTACACCCCACTATCACGATACATTGCTCCTGGTCCCTACAGGGGTGGATCGCCCGTAAATGTCTAATTAGGGTTTTCCAGCTCACGAGTAAAATCACCCCATACTCCCCCATAATTCCCTTCCAGGGCCTACCGGGGCCCTTTGGTCCGCTTATGGATGAGCAGCTGTCGGAATGGCATGCACACTCCTTGGAAACAGTGGGAGACCTTCTCCAAGATGCCAAGATCATTACATTCGAGCAAATTTGTCAGGACCATAATATTCCCCCGGGACAGTTATCAGCAAATAGGCAATTGCTGGTGGCACTCCGACCATTATGGGGAGCACTAGATGAAGAACCGCCTACCACGCAGTGATACATACTCTAAACCTCATGGGGGAAGTTGGCATCTCATCACATGGCTATACAAAGCTATTATGGAACACATTGACATCTCTCTAATTTACCTTTGTTGCCTCTGAGAGGAGGACTTTACAAGACCTTCTCACAACACTGAGTGGTCTAGAGCCGTGGAGTCCCTTAAGACTGTTTCGAGGAATGCTCCTTTTTAAAAACATCCAATATATGATCCATCACAGGGCCTATCTTATACCCTCTAGACTTAATCATATGTTCCCTTCAGCCATCTTCACTTGTCCTAGATGTTTCACTCAGGTTGCTGACCTTTGGCACATGGTCATGTTCCAGCATAGCAAATTATTGGAACACAATACATACTTCATTAATCACGGTCACATAACTTACCATGTTAAATTCATGGGAAGCTACCCCCTTCGGTATTTTTCACAGACAAAAAAATCACAGGGTTTGGGTGCGCTTCGCCAATCTTGCCCTCCTGCTGGCCAAGCATTTGCTAACCATGCACTGGAGAGCCCAACACCCCCGGCTCTCTCCCAATGGCGCAAGGAACTACTTAGTTGAGAGGCAGAAAGCTCTCCATTGGGAGGAAGCCCGCTGTATATGCCAGCGCCATATAGCCACTGCCTGGGATACTATGCTAATTCAGTACAAGGAACTGGCTGAAGAGGACTTCTCTCCCTCAACTGGGCCATATTTAAAGGCCACAGGTCCCCGGCTACCCTCCCCCTACATCATAATATGCTAAGCATTATACCATTATCGCTCGTACTTCCCCTGGTTTTTTTTCTAAGTTCTGAAACCCATCCCCATTTTTCATTGGGTCCCCCTCATCCTTCTAGGACACATAGGGAGACAGTTTTTACATGGCAGCACGTAGCTGAAGAACTCTGACATTTTACAGATGAATCTCCTCCCTGGGATGGTAGTCACCGTCCCGGTAATCCGCATTTGGCGATGCAGGGCGCGCAACGAAATTCGTTTTATTTATTTATATGTTTACTTACCTCTATTCGGCCGTATTCCGTACTTTACTACCCCCCACCCTGCCCCTCCCCCGCCCCACATCACTGCCCGGCAGCACTCCCACCACGGGCCGCTACTGCACAAGAGAATACAGTACAAAGTGCTGCAGTCGCTATTATCATTGACTTTCATATCAGACTTCAACGTTCAGGGCTTTGAAAAATGAACGGGTGAAGTTCACGCTACAGAAAACAATAAACAAATATTCACAGTTTGAGAATATTTTTGCTTAAATAGCAAAGACTGTTACAACGTTTTAAACATGAAGTCACTGGCTGTGTGCGAGGACCGTGCAACGAAGGGTGATAGAAAGGAAGTCACAATATACCAAACATAAGGCATTAAACATATTTAAATTTTTTTAAAGTAAAGTACAGGGTAACATCTGTATTTTTATTGTCTTAGATCTCATTGCTGCGAGACAGAATTGCTGTGAAACTGCACCAGGCTCCTCAAGATGGCTGAGGAGTACTTCAATGTCAAGCCACTAGGTGGCGCTCTAGTTTATTTTCTGTCCTCCTGACTTGCTTCTTTCCTCCTGCATCACTTGGAGGAGGAGGAATGAGGAGGAGGAGGAGGGTTCTTTTAGAAGACTCGCTGGTACTATTTCCTCCTGTTGGCAATTTGACTTCCTCCTTCTCCTCCTCCCCTGCCCCTCCTTTCCCCGCCACACGCTAGTTTTGTTTTGGTTTTGTGCCTTTCCCCACCCCTCCCCAGCCTCCCCAAAGGATTATTTTATAATTTCAAGCCAAAGAGAAACAGCACAGTCCGAAAAGAGGAAACACAACAATGGGATGCTGTGGCAGCACGCAGGTGAGCGGGACTGATTTCGTGGGTGTACCAAAAATGCAACAGACGTTTACTGTTTTTTGACTTGAGCTTTGATGGGGAAACGGCCGGTGATTCTTCTAGAAGGTGTATTTTGAAGATCCTTTGGGTCACACCAGGGAGAGGCACGAGGCGCCTAAATTGCATTTTTTTTTTTTAAACTGTGCCAGCCCGCATTTGTATTTTTTCGGGGTGGCGGTTGCGGAGAGGTTACGTTTGTTGACATGAAATGTGAGCTCGGTTTCATTAATATGTAGAATGTATTTTAATGAGGGTGTTTAATCGGGGTGCTATTTCCTGTGTATTTCTGTGGCAGACCATGAACAGGCTCGTTATTGATACCCCCTAACCCCTTCCTCCCCCCGTGGGAACTGGAATCACGTACTGTTTATGATGACGGCTGCTGAGTGCTTGTCTTGATCATCTGCCCCCTGAAGTTGTGTTGTTTCCTGGCAGTCCTGCTGCCTGCCCCTAGCGTAAGTTTTCTCACCTTTCCCCTTCACTCTCACAAGTTACATGGCCACCGTACCGTGCACGACAGAAGCCCGGGTTCCCTGGACGCCTGCCACCAGCAGCATTGCAGTCCCATTGCGTTTTTGGCACCTGCTGCGTCTGCCTGGGAAGCACCGGGATCTCTGACGCTCTCCCGCCTTCTAACTCTGACAATACCTCATTTTGTATATTTAAATATGCACGATGTTGCTCTTGTGCCGAAAGGAGAAGTCGTGGGAGGAAGAGATTTTCTTTTTGTAACATGAGGCTGAGTGCATGCCCTTTGTTGTGAGGTTTGTTGGGCTGTGGTAAGCCTGCACTCAATTGTTTTTTTCTTTCTGTAGTTAAGATATTTACATTGGGCGTTAGCCAGTCCTTTCACAAAAGAAAGCCTGCTTCAAGCCAGTGGGAGCTAGTTCCTAAAGGATACCATGCTACTGCTTTGCACACAATGTCAGACTATCTGCACAGAAATGAGGTCAAAAGATTTAGTATGTTGATGCATATATTTATGTGCTTTTTCTTTCTTACGCAGTCGGAGCGACTGCGTAAGAAATGCATTCCCAAGCGAATTATCCATTCTCAGGCAGATTATGACAGTGTCAGTCACTGGTTCGGACTATTTTAATCCTTTTCTTTAGATCTGCTTGCATGTACAGTAGTTTAGCCACCTTAATACCTCTCACATATCTTCTCGATTTTGGAGGCTAACAAGGTGTAATATGGGGGCGCTAAAGAGCTTGAGTGAGTGGTGGCCAGAGCCTGATTGACCTGCCGGGGACGGGGTTTATGCCAGCCCGATGTGGGGGTTGCCCGCTGACTTAATTTTGCTGTGGGCACTTGGCGGTGCGTGGCCCGGCGTGGGGTGCCTGGACCCTCTGAGACTCGCGGGGACCGCACAGAGGTGCTCATCTACTGTAGCGAGACTGCTCCTGGCGGCGCTTCACCTCAGATTTCCTTGCCGGACCCTGCGGAGAGATCGGCCTGCTCTGAATTACTGGTGAGTGACTGGGAACGTTCTGAGCCCTGGGCGGACTGCAGCGAGGCGAGTGCTCCACTCTGCTCAGGAGATTTGGCTGCAAAAACGATCCTTGCGAAGTGGCCTATAAAACAAGCGAGCGGCACTGTATGGGGGCTAGCGGCACCCGGTGGGGACTGAGATCTAGACAAGCTGGGCCCTGAGGAGAGGGCATAGGCCTTTGGAGGATATAATACGATCTACTACACGAGGAGAGCGGCGGCTGCTGGACAGTATAGCACTCATTGACAGTATCTCCTGACCCAATCTCTCTTCCCTCCCAAGGCTCAGAGCACGCTAATCAGCCCATAGCACGTGTTCCCCTCCACTTGGCTGTGTTTTCCACGATTGAACTAGTGCTCTGCCAACCGCACGCCTGGTCTTAATGCGGCAGAGAGACACTTGTGGACCTGCTTGTGCCCCCCTGATATTGGGGTGTGGTGGTATTTAGGCCGACCAGGCGTAACTCACCCTAGATGACTGTGAACTCTTGACCCACCTGGCTCTACACAGTAAGACACTATCTCAACTGCCGGATCTGTATTGCTCCCGTTAACTTCAATCTGGCTCATCCTTGACCTGACCGTACCCCCTGTGACCATTCAGGGTGTGGCGGGTTCTGAACGCTGCCCTGGATCTACATGATACTCTGCTGTATGTGAGCTATTATTAAGTTATCGGCCCGACCCCACTAGAAACGGCGTGGTGGATGTAGCCCAGTCCTACAATACAAGCATATGCTCAGTGACAACCACTAATCTCCCACTGATGCTGTACCTGAGGAATTGTACCCGAGTGGTTGGTTGAATTTCTCCACACCCGGTGTGTCCAACCTGAGAGGATGGGGAAAGGCGACACCAAACAATCCAAACTCTCTTTTGTCAACCAACGACAGACACATGCCATGGAACTGCCCTCTGGAGACGCGCAGGGAGCGCTACTGGGGGCGGAAGGCCCATCCCTTGACATCCGTACAATGTTCTTAGGCTTAAAGCAGAGCTTAACGGCAATCAACACCAAAATTGATCTTCTTGCTGGCAGGTTTGATCGACTGAAAGAGAAGGTCGATAAACACGACGATCGCATTGATCAACTGGAACGATGCATGTCCGATGGTGAAGACGAACGCTGCTCGGACAGGGAAAAGCTTCTGGGCATGGGAAAGGTACTTGAGGTGATCTGTAATAAGAATGAAGATTTAGAAGCTCGATCCCGACGGAACAATCTGTGAATTATTGGTGTGCCACAGTCAACAGAAATGGGCAGAATGGAAGACTTTGTGGAGGACATGCTGCACACACTCTTCAGTCCTGAACTAGCTCCCATGCTTACAGTCAGATGGGCCCATAGGTCTATGAGCCCTAGGCCGCCTCCTGGTAATCTGCTTTGACCCATCATTGCCAGATAATTAAATTACCGGGACACTGCCCTGCGTCTTGCGAGGGAGAGGAGACCTCTGCATTACAAGGGAACTGAGATTTCTATTTTCTCGTATTTCCGATGTCCATGCAGGCTGCGCGCAGAGACTTCCTGCCGATCAAGTGTGCTCTTCAATGCATGGACCCAAGCTACTCACTTATATATCCTGAAAAACTGCAAATATCTCATGCTGGCAAAACTCTAATCTTCACGGACCCCAAGAAGGCTTCCAAGTTCGCCAAAACCATCCCTCTGAAGGCAGGTGGTTCTCCCATGAGGGACTGAGAGCAGGATGAGTCACATCTCAGCGGAACTGATTAAGCGCTGATTTTCTAGCCGGCTGGGGAGATGCGGGATGACCTTCCCCGGTACTGTGCATGCAGTGGACCACTGTGCCTGGAAATGCCTGCGGGAGCCTCACTCCTGCGCCTGAACCGGGGAACTGAGGCTGTCTATCATACAGAAGCCTTGCATGTTGTCACTGCATTTGGCTGCAGCCTTGAATTATGATTTCAGCCATGGATGCTATCCGGCAGGATTCTTAATGCATGGGTGATCTGCAGTGTCTCCATGTTGAATATCTCCAGCTACTAGTAGTTTACCCCTATGGGATGATTCCCAACACTGTACAATCTCAATGTTGTTGGGGTTTCCTGGTAGGGTGGGCATTGTGCATTTGGTCGATTTGGGGGGCAAAGTGGCTGGGTCTGTTTATTATGGATGTTAGATGTTGCCATATTGGCTGCTAAATGTTTATTGCTTTCTTTCTGAATGTCACTCAGCCTATACTCCTAATAGCCATCACATACGATTTTAAGGTAGGCGCTCCTCGCTTCTTTATCCAAGTACTGAACCATCATGAGATCAATTAAAGCTGTAACCTGGAATATCCGGGACCTAATGACCATCGCAAGGTGCACCACGTCTTTGCATATCTACAGAGACACTTCTGAGATATCTGCTTTTTACAAGAGCTACACCTCACTTAGGGGACTCTTGCACGACTGTGATCCAGATGGGGTAGGGAATGGCATGTAGCCTTTTACTCTAACTACGGGCGGGGAGTGGTGATTCTCATTAGGAGGGGGCTACCATGGCGCATGTGTCGTGTCATATGTGATACTCGGGGCATATTTTATCTCCTTTCTGGTATTTTACAAGACCACCCAGTCAAACTTCTCTCCATCTACGGCCCCAACACAGACGAGCCCCAATTCTTTGCTGAAGTATGGCAGTTGGCTGGGACGCTAGATCCTGGAGCCATTCTATGGGGAGGGGATTTCAATGTAGTGGTTAATCTGGAGATGGATAGATCTAGCGACTCTAGACGTCCTCACCCTCATGCAGCGGTGACTCATCATGGATGATTTTGCCCTACCGACCTTTGGCGCTTCCGACACGCCGACCAGATGGAGGGTACTTGCATAACAACGGCTCACGCTTTGTAGTCATGAATAGATTATTGGTTGGGGTAGTGAGATGTGCTAGCTTGGACGGTCCAGATCTCCCATTTACTGAGGACACTCTCTGATCATGCTTCTGTTCTACTGGAGTTGTTACTTCTGGACAGTCCGTCCCCCCGTGCTTTCATGTGGAAACTTCCAACTGAAGCCCTGTGAGATCAGGTGTTTCAGGAAGATCTCAGGACAGCAGCAGTGGAATATTTTGCACACAACTACAACGGCGAGATATCGCGGTCTTCCCTCTAGGAAGCATTCAAGGTTGTCATTCAAGGAGCATGCATTGCAAAGCAGGCGGCCGTGCTCCACGCCTTGCGTGTCTAGAGAAAGAAATTAGGGAATTTTAACTTATTTTTTTGACGGTCAAGACGTCTCCAAACTTACATCCATTCGGAGCAAGCTATTTGAATACGAGGAGGCTGCAAAGCGGAAAAGCACTACCTCAGTTGGGAGGCACAAGCAAGACGCTTCGGGGAGGGTGACAGACCAAGAAAGTCTCTTGCTCCACTGCTTCGTAAGCCATGGGCGAGCGATTACATCACTGAGGTGCATGATGATTGCTCCCTGGAAACACACTGATACGGAGGCTTTACAAGAAGCTTTGGTGTTTTTTGTTTTTTTTCCTTCCTCTCATCCCTGTATTGGACTCGCAAAAGCCCCGATCCCTTGGATCTTCCAGCCTACCTTGACTCAATCCAACTTTTATGAATAAAAGATGGTCCCAGAGGATATCTGGATGAAGCTTTCACAGCTGAAGAGATTATCTGGGTTATCAGTGCTTTGCCTGCAGATAGGGCACCTGGCCTTGACGGCCTCACTGCTGCTTTCTATAAATATGCCACACCCTGCTTGCCCCACATCTGCTCACCATGTATGAAGAACCTCTCTCCTCTGGAGTCCTCCTTCTCTGCGTGAAGCCCTCATTGTATCAATTCTTAAACCCGGCAAAGATCCCCACCACTGCGATTTCATATTGCCTGCTCTCCATGATTAATACAGACAACAAGATCCTTGCCAAACGTATTGCCTCACACCTCCTTCCACTACTACTAACCAGGGTGAGGCCCGATCAGGCAGGCTTTGTACCTGGCAGGTCCACATCCCACAACTTGTGCACCTTCTCTGCAATGCTCCACACCATTGACCCAGCCTTCTGCGCGGCGGCTGTATTCTTGGATGCCACTAATGCGTTCGATTTTCTTGAATGGCCATACCTCTTCGCCTTAATGACACACCTAGGACTGAGCCCCACATTCATCAAACTAATTGGTCTGCTCTATTCTCAACCGGTGGCCTGATTTTGCGTGTAAACGGTAGAATCTCCGCCCCCTTTGCAGTGACAAGGGGTACCCCTTGTCTCCCATACTTTTTGTGATCACTATGGAGCCTCTTGCGGCCCGACTTTGCCAACATCACACTCACCATGGACTCCCATTTACTCCTCGCAGAATTTTAGTATCGCTATATGCAGATGAGGTCACTTTTGTATGTCAAAGACCCGCATATACATTTAAACCCTCTCAGGGAATTCACCAGATTCTGAGGTCTGTCAGGTACTGAGATAAACTGGGTGAAGTCGCTTATTTTCCCACTGACAGACGAGATGTTCCCTGTCACTTTGTAATTCCCACTTGCCTGGGCAGATGGCCCTATTAAGTATCTTGGGGTGTGGCTCAGCAGAGATATTCACGACTTATGGAAGTTCAACTATGGACGATGGTTTGCATGGCTAGATGAGAGAGTTGAGAGCTGGAAGCGACTCTCCTTGTCCCTGACTGGCTGCTTAGCCATAGTGAAAATGATAATCCTACCTAAATTCCTTTATCTCTTCATTAATTTACCGCTTCCCTTGCTGCTTCACTTCCTCTGGCAGCTTAGAACGTGCCTCGTTTCCTTGGCATGGACGGGTGGACAGCAGCGGATTGCTTGGGACATCATGACACTTTCCCTTTTTTTTTTTTTTTTTTTTTTAATAAGTCTGTTTATTAAACGTTACATACCAACAAATGACTTATTGCAGCAGATGAGCACAGTGCATTTGTACAAGTATAATTATATCTTTACAATAGACCAACATCGTCAAATCAATCTTTACAGTATCCATCTTGATGCGAACTTCAAGCGATCGAGTCTCCGAGATCATGCCGGGAAGAGTCAGTAAAAGGCACACAAATCGTACCTCTACTTTTATTCCACGCCCCCCAAATTTTGGTCCATTTTTTAGGGCATCCTCTTCCTTCATATATCACCCTTTCCGCTAGCATGCACCAGTCCATATCTGCTTCCCATTCTCGCACTTTGAGCCTAGTTTCACCCCTCCAGGTTTTTGCTATGTTGCGTTTTGCCACCACACATCCCAGGGAGACCCAGGTTTTCTCACTGGACGTCAAATCGGTTGCGTCCCATATATTGAGGAAACCCCATCGGGGTGAGATCTCCATGGTCTTTCCACAGATTCCTAGCATTTTTTGGGCTATTTTCTCCCAGTATACCTGATGGATAGGGCATTCCCACCACTGGTGTATGTATGTCCCCTCCTGACCGCACCCCCTAGGGCATAGTGAGTTACCCAAGGCTCCCATCTTCGCCAGCACCACACTGGTGTAGTATGCTCTGTGTATAATCTTGAGTTGGATCATTTGAACCTGGAACGGATCGCGACCTCTCGGGGGGGGAGGCGAGCGCTTCTAGCCATTCTTCATCGCTTATTTCACCTATGTCCTCTACCCATTTATCTTGCATTGTCACCCCTTTGTCCGGTGTATTATTAAGTATCTTTCTATAAGCCAGAGAGATCGCTTTCTCCTTAAGGTAGTTGTCAAGGAGTCTAGAGGCCTTTTCCCGCTTATCTAACCACGCTAATAGTTTGCCTGTCTTGTCACCTATCTCGTATAAGCGATGTTGAGTAGCTTGGTATTGAGCTTTTATCGCGTCTTCTGCCAGATCCTTATATTCTTTCTGCTTTAGTGATAGTCTATGCCTAGTAGCTGGGGTGGCTGAGTTTATTAAATCCTGTTCTAGTTGACTGATTTTGTGTTCTTGTATTTGTTTTTTCATTTCCTTCCTATATCCTGTTATTGCTGAGACTCCCTGTCCTCTGACTACCGTCTTATATGCTTCCCATAGTGTTAAGCCCGAGTCCACCGACCCTTTGTTTTCGGTGAAATAGTTGGTAGTAGCCTCTATAAGCTCATCTCGTATGGTCGGCACTTTTAAGTACCAGGGATTAAGTGCCATCTCGTACCTTTTGGCAGAGAGGTTTCTCCCATAGAGCGCCTCGACCGGTGAGTGATCGGAGATGCCCCTGGGGAGGTGCGTCACTTTGAACATGGGAAGCTGGTCGGCCCTGCCAAAGATATAGTCTATGCGTGACAAACTCCAGTGCGCTCCGGAGTGATAGGTGTACTGCAGGGAAGAGGGGTTCTGTGCTCTCCAGATGTCCATTAGGCCCATAGCACTTAGGAACTTCGCCAATAATTTTCCGGATACCTCTTCCGGTCTTGCCGGTTTCCTATCTTGGTCTCCACGGAGGGCCGCATTACAGTTTCCCCCCCCACCCACCCAAATATACAAATCCCCATCAGGCAAATTAAGTATATGTGTCCCCAAATCGGCAATGGTGGAGGAGTGCAGTCTGGGTGGTACATAGAGGGACGTTATGTTGAGGAATCTACCCTCCCAACTTCCCGAAAGGGGCAAAAACCTGCCGAGCGTATCATGGGACACATTTTGAATCCACAGGGGGGATGAATTGCGGATGAGAATACCCACCCCCCTTGACCCTTTGGTGAACCCAGCATGAGCGACCAGCTTGTATCCCCATCTATTGAGCGCACAATAGGAGGTCCGTTGTATATGGGTTTCCTGCAATAACACCTCGTCGCGTGATTGTCTTTTCAGATATTGCAATACTATTCCACGTTTAATTCTGTCCTCCAACCCGTTGACGTTCCATGAAAGTATTTTTATGCTGCCCATCCGGGGAGCCACACTAGGGTCATCGTTCATTGGAGTATTTAAAATTATGCATAAAGGGGTCGGAGATATTGTATATCGTTGTCCTTCCCTGCACACCCTGCTGAATAACCCACATTTCAACGTTCCATTGCATAACTTGCCTCGAGATTGGTCTTCTACCCGCCACTATATATCTATCTCCTGCACTGTAACACATTCCGCCGCTCAATATAATAACCGATAAACAATTAAATAACAGTCCCACATATAAGTTTCTCACCCCACCCTGCCTCCCTGCAACGTGGACTCTAAACTGCCCACCCCCCAACTATGCAGAGCACCTGTATACCCTTGCTCTTTAACCATTACGTAGGGGAACGTGGCCTAGTCGAGATCCTGCTAAGAGTCGTTTCCCCCCCAGTTCTTTTCCATTTTGGCCCATATCTACATTTTATAGTAAGCAACTCAAATTGTGCCAAGTGCACTAGGTGTAGCTTTACTGTAATCTCCGCTCCGTTTCAGGGGTGAGGGGCCAAGCGGTCACACTTTCTTAACTTCAGTATCTAACCCCCTCCCCCATGGTAGTATACTCGGCAATCTCTGGGTTTTCTCAGTGTCCGTCGAAAAAAGATGTCATCTCCGCCTTGATGTCCCATTCTCCATATGTGAATTGTCGGGCAGACTGCGTCTTTACTTGGGTGTGTCATTTTAGGTCTGTTCCTTTTGAGGGCTGTCCTTGAGGCCGCGGGTATCCTGTCGACCCTCTTGCCCTTGTATTCGTTTTTGCACATTGGGTCAGTGGGTTCCCGATGCTTTCAATCCTTCAAGCCAGTCCCAGGTCTCCTCCGGGGTCGGGAAGAACCAGGATCTTCCCTCAGCAATCACTCGCAGTTTTGCTGGAAATAACATGGTGTATTTTATATTTCTCTCTCTTAGAGCACGCTTCACTTCCAAGAAGGACCTTTGCATTTTATGGACTTTCACGTAAAGTCCGGGAAAAAGGTTATCGTAGAGTTTTCCAGTTTGATCGGTGGGGCCATGCGTGCCGTCTGTAGTATTATGTCTCTGTCCCTATAGTTGAATATTCTGGCCAGGATAGGGCGGGAGGAGCACCTGGTTTTGGCGGGCCTCCGGGTACTCTGTGGGCGCACTCCACTGAGAAGTATTGGGAGAGGGCGCGGGGTTGCAAATGATTCTGTATCAGGTCTTCTACAAATAGATCCGTGGCCGGTCCTTCCCTCTTCTCCGGTACTCCCAAAATTCACACATTATTTCTTCGCGCGCGCCCTTCATAGTCTTCGAGTTTTGCTTCCAAGTCCGCTGTCGTAGCTTGAAGTTTCTCCACCGTTGCTTCCAGTGTTTTCGTGGAGGTTTGGAGTGTAGTGACAGTCTTCTGTGCTTTTCACTCTTTCTCCTAAGTTGCGAAGGTCCGCACGTATTAGCGTCACTTCAGTTGTGACCGAGTCAATTTTACTTTCAAGCGTGGAGCGTACCCCTTGTATTGCTTCCATAATCTCCTGCAACGTAGGAGCGACCTCCTCTGACTGTTGTTTGGTACTTTACGCTTCATTTTTTCCCTCCCCAGTGTCCGCCTTAGAGTGCGCATATTTATCCAGTTTTGTTTGGTGCGTTTGTTTGGTCCCCTTTGGTGCAGACATTTTAGTGGAGTTGAAAGTGTGGTGTCCCAGTTGAGCGATTATCCTGCGCCCGACAGCAAGAGGGTCGACCCTGCCCCTATGCCTGGCGTCGTCTAATATGTATCTGCAGCGCGGGGGATGGTGTTCTTGTCTGTGGGTCACAGATTCAGTATGGTCACCCAGTGCTCCCTGTATAGCCCCCACGTTAGATTACACCTCGTAGGGAGCACAGTCTGAAAGTCTTCCTTTGTTTTCTTCTTTTAGTTGGTCCCCTTTTTTTTTTTTTTTTTAAGGGTATGTGTAACTTCTTATGGGATCAGCCTATGGTCCTTCGCGATCTCTTCCGTATTTCACACCCTTCTTCAAACAGGTTGGGCAATCCTTGACATGTCCCCTTGAATTAATGCCTGCGCACCGCCTACAGCCCTCCGACCGTGTCTGCTCCTCACCTCAGCAACAGTTTTAACGGAGTAACGGGCCTCTGCAATGCCCCAGGGAGCTGTGAAGGGGGGGGGGGAGACGCCCGCCCCAGCCCGCGGTCCGCCGCATCCCACCGCGTGTGTGAGACCCTGAACCGCATGCGGCCGGGCCCCGAGCGCCCCTCACCTCCTCCAGCCGATCTCGCCCATCGACGTCTCGGGCAGCTGTTGTTTTCCGCTCAAGCGTCCTCCCCGGTCACCGCTCCACCGCGGGTGCAGTCCGGGGGGGGGGGGGGAGACTGGAGCCAGCGAGCTCTGTATCTGCGGGTTGCAGCACACCGGCCGCCGTCCCTTTGTGCTTCGACGGATCCTGGTCTCCGCACGTCGCCATCCCGGGCCTATCGCCTCTCCTTCGTATCTCGGCGACGGCAAGTCCGGAGACCGCGATTTTAGGATCGAGTCCTCACTGCGTGTTCCTGACCGCGAGGGAGGTATTTTTGATGAGCTTTGTCAGGATAAGCGTGGCGGATTTGGAGGATTTATCTTATGGTTTTCGGAGCTCTACTTCTTTGCGGCCATCTTAGCTGCCGGCTGGCCGCGCCCCCATGACACTACCCTTTTGAACAAGGCGGCTTGGGTGCCCCAGATATAGACTTGTATTACTTTAGTGCTCAAGCCCAGTTTGTCCATTACTGGCTCTTCCATACTCAGTTCCTTTCCCACACAGCCGCCCGAGATGCGTAAATTGACTGCTATCCTCCTCCTGCTTGCCAAGCGTAGGGTTGTGATGGGGTCAACATGTAGTGTGCCTTGCAACTGATTGGCTTAAAGACACAGCGTACTGCCAGGAACAGCTCACTGCCTTCTGGAAACTCATGCCCTTACTCTCCTGACCTAAAGATATCTGGCATCCCCTTAAAATACACCTTAATGCCTGAGCGGACGCTGTGGAGAATGGACGAGTCAATGCAGAGGCTGGGCCTTCAGCTCCATCAGATGCTGTGTAATAATAACCTGTCTTAAACCGTTTAATAATTCCTATTTTGTAACTCCCTGCTTGAAATGAGCCTTACTATATAGCCACCTTGATCGTGAATGTTGTAGCATGATTCAGCTGAGTGACTGTTTTCTCCCCTGTTTCCCCTCCCCCTTGCTCTATTCTCTATACAGCGGACTATTGAGGACAGTGTCTATCTCTACATATTTTGATCTGTGTATCTTTGTCATCATTGTGCTCCATGTTCGTTGGATGCTGTATACCTATGCACTGTTTGAAACTTAAATAGAATTAACACCAAAAAAAGAGATGTGACATCATTGAACAATTTTTAAGTTGGTCAGATAAGTTATAGAGCGACTGCAAACATCCACAGAACCGATATTTTTCAGGCTGTGAAGGCCAGCCATGGTTCTGAATGAGAAGAGTGCCTTTTCGCCTTTGTCAACAGTTTAAAGCTGCCACAACATTTATTCTCACAAGACTTCAACATCTGCACGTGAACTGCTGCAATCCGTGAGTTTTGGCATCCACTCTAGAAATATTCCCTTTCCACAAAGGTGATTTGAATCATTATTAGGCAGGGATCTCCAAACATTTTGTTTAAAAAAAATGTATATAGTAAGATCTACTTATGTTCAATGAAAATCATCCCAAGCGACTAACACAAATTATAAGCATTACAACAGTGATCACTTAAGACAAGATTCCATTAGTGGCCATTGCATGCATGATTACCTTAGTGACGACCTTAATGAATCCGGCAAGGTCATCAGCCAAAATGTTGAAAAAAGCTTCATCTGTTTTAATTTTGAATGCCTCTACATGCCCTACCAGCCAAATATACAGTGCTGCCTGACCCCTAGGATTAGTAATAAGACTTCCCAATGCAGTATCAATTAACATTTGACTATTGGATTTAAATATATTTTTTCTCTCCAAACATAAGCTTATCCGTTCCAAAAACACACATTTTACTTTTTAAATATGTTGTTTTCAGTTTTTGAAACCTACCTAATTCAACCAAACAAAAGCTTTTCATTCTTTAGGTTGGGCTTCCCTTACGGTAGGTACTCCCAGGTAGGTGGAGAGCTGCTAGTAACTCCTGACTACTCGCCTAACCCTGTTATAAGGTCGCTATACCAACGAATAACAGTTAATATATACTCTTTGACATATTAGTTTCCATATGATTACAGATGTGCTGATCCAAACACTAGGCCATGGTGCAAGTGTTTGTAGAATCCTTACAGTGATGCTTTTTGAAAAATTTGCATTTATGAATTACACTATACTGCTGGTTAAATGACTTAAATCCGGCTCACTGAGCGATTGGTGCACCAGTGAATGCGAAAGTAGCTAAGCACAGTAGCAGGGATTGTTGGAAACAGGGCTGCATCTGAACAGGTGGCGTCTTCTGTTTTCACGAAATAATACTCCATTTAGGAAATGCACGCTCAGGCTGACTTGTGTTTCAAATATTATCACAGAGGTTAACTTTACAAAGCAATTTTTAGTTGATAATGATTTATGAGGTTACCAGTAACTTTATAGAAATGTTTATTCACGGATAGGGTGTGGTTGGATGAAACTAGGTAGTGTTGGAGGAATGTAAATGGATTATCTTTTTTAAAGTCCATTTAGAAGCATTTACGAATTAGTAGACTGCGTTGCAAGAAATATGTAGAGTTGAAGGACAGTAAAGATTTGTGGGGTTCTGAATGTCCCAGTAGGCCTGAAACTACTTAGACAGTTTTAAGTGTCTGTGAGTGACTTTAAGACAAAAAGATTGATGTATGAGATGTCTGTCACTTGAACCTCTGTGCGGCAATCTGCCCCGTATTGGTACTTATGGATTCCCACTTTTAGGTTGTATAAGGCTTCCCTTTGCCCTTTCAGTGCCCCCAGTCTGTTCCCAATAACAAGCTAAGTGGTGAGTGGCGGCATCACAAAGAAATCAGATGGCACAGAAAAAGTACCTTGGTCTTCCGTCGGCCCTTTGCCCATGTAATATGCCACAACTCTCTCAAACATTTCCCTCCTTCTGAGACAGCCCTCAATCACCACCCCCAGTCGCCACTTCCACCCACCCCAAAGCAAAGAATTTTGATAGTAGCCTTTTCTACTGCTTCCTTCAGGTCTGGGGAAACCTATGTGAGGTGATGGAAAGCTACACAGAATCTGTTACATCACACTCGGGTACAGTTAACTTGATTATACAATACAATACAATACAATGTAATACAATACAATACATTTATAAAGCACACAGCTGCTTCTAAGTAAGCGTCCTGACGCTGGTTGCAGCCTACCAGAATGACCAAAACTATCCAGAATCTCGGAGCCGAAGCCTTCAGATGTTTACGAAAAGTTGATTCAGAGGGGGCTGAGCACAACGCAATAGGAAGAGAGTTCCAGAGTTTGGTAGTCAAGAAAGCAATGAATTTTCCACCCCTTTTCGCCCTGCGCACCCTCGGAACTTGCATAAGTAAAGTAATAGTGTGTAGAGCGTGCAAATGCCAGTCAGCGTTTTGGTGCTAGTGTCCGATCAGGGTCCTAAAATGACAGAGCGGGGAGCCTAATTAGCAGTAAGAGCTAAGAGCCAAGTTTTCAGCTGCTTCCTGAATTTTGATAGATTTGGCTGGGCTCTGAGATGGCCAGGCAGAGCATTCCACCATTTGCATGTGGAGTAGGAGAAGCTTCGGCCTCCCCAACGAGCCTTTTTAGGTCGAGCCTCGAGTAGCGCGCAAGCGCTGCTCTGGCGAGACTTTAAGTTAGGGGGTTTCGAAAGCTGACCAGACGCTCGTGCGTCATGGCCTTTTCCCAGTGGTTACGCGCGCGGCAGACATCTGTTTCCAATTATCGTGCCCAGACGCGGGCGCGATAATTGGAAACACATGCCGGCCGTGCGGGCAAAAGGCCATGACGCACGAGCGTCTGGTCAGCTTTCAAAAGCCCAGGCTGCCGCGCTCGCTCGCCCCCGCTGCCGATGTCTCTGCTGTCCAGCGCTTCACTTGTTATTGCTAGTGGTTGTGAAAGCAGTCCTCATTGAAGTATTTAATCACTGTGTTTTGTCATTTCTGATCTTGAAGTGACTACCTGGCTGTTTCTGTTAAAAAAAGAGGAACAGTATTTTCGGGTGAGGGGGTGGCGCTTCTTCCGCCTTTCACTGTCTCTTACTCTGCCTCCCCTCTTTCTGTACACTGCCTCTCGCGCCGACATAGTTCGCTCGGATGTGAAGTCTTTTAGAAAGAAGCGAGAGCAGAACAACCTGTCAAACACCAGAATGCAAGGATTATTTTTAAATGTATGATCCGAGAGGTACCAATCAATAACTTCGGCAGAGGAGCCAAGTTAATAAAAACAATAGATATCTTTAATCTGATTTGAAGGCGTGAATGAAAGTTGTAACGAACTAGCGAGAGAAGGGGTAAAAAAAACAGCTGCAAACAGTGCCGCGCTCTCTTTCACCCTCTCTTTCTTACTCACTCTCTTTCTCCCTTAATACCTCTCTCTCTTTCTTGCATTCCCTATTTCTCTTTCGATCTTTCTCTTTCTGTCTCTCTCTGATTTATGTGTGCACTAACCAGCTACAGTTCCGGTAAATGAAATGCACCAAACAGTCTGGTTGGGGTAGTGGAGGAGTGGGGGTGTTGTTGGTTACAGCCCCCCCCTTCTTAGCAGTCACTGAACACTCATAGCCATGCCGGGGCTTTCATTCTGGGTTATTGTGGGGCGCGAGATCTGCTTTGGGGTGAGGCTGTTTTGAGTTCGCTGTTCTGACATGCTTTCATCTGCAACAGTCCTGGTGTTTGCCCTTTGACCTCTATATCTCCCCATCACCCTTTCCGCTGGTGTAGATGGTGAAGTTGACTGCACTCGATAGTTGGATAGCCCGTGACTGGCTGGAACGACCCCACCCCAGCCGCCCGCCCCTAAAAGAAGAAGTTATCTCTCCCATCTTTAACTCACACCCACACTCACAGTTCAACGTCACCACTCCAATCCTGAGGCGCACATATGTTGTGCGGTAGAAAAGCACGTGTGGTGATCTGTAGTGCACAACCATATCTAATGTGCAGTAGTAAGGTGCACTGTGTCGAGAGTGCACACCCTGTTGTGCATCATAACACGGACACACCAATGTGCAACACACGCACACCGAAGTGCAACAGGAAGGTGCACTGTGTCAAAGTGTGCACTGTGCTGTGCATTAGGACACACAGTCACCAATGTCAAGAGTGCACACTTTGTTGTGCATCAGAACACGGACGCACCAATGTGCAACACGCACACACCGAAGTGCAATAGGAAGGTGCACCATATCAAATTGCACACTGTGTTGTGCATTAGGGCACGCACTCATCAGTGTGCAACATGCACACACAGAAGTGCAGT
Source organism: Calotriton arnoldi (assembly GCA_963921515.1). NCBI lineage: Eukaryota > Metazoa > Chordata > Amphibia > Caudata > Salamandridae > Calotriton > Calotriton arnoldi. The sequence continues at coordinate 146,262 of CAWUFW010018746.1, read as the reverse complement.
AGGAAGGTGCACTTGAGATGGCGCCCCTGCTCTGGACCTGAGCCCCCAGCGGGCGAGAGCGCGCGCCTGGTGGCAGGGCAGTTGTGCGGAGCCACCATTGATTCAACAGGTAAGACATGCATGTCACAGAGTCTCCTCTGCTTGTGTGGGGAACAGGGGCACGCGCCTAGTACACATGGAGGCACGAGCCGGCAGGTAAACGGTGGAGGCCTGATGTGGTGGTGGTGAAGGATACCCCAAAGCACTGCCCTCTGCTTCACCCCACCGACGCCTAAACCCGGAGTGTTGCATTCTGTCTTGTTTGTTGGGCTCTGTGCATGAACAAATGGCCTGTTACTGGTGAATACATATTAGAGAAACTGGATAATCTTAAACATTTAAAGTCACCAAATCGGGTGAAATACGGGTTTTTTCTTTTTGAAGGGTGAACCCTTTAATATCAATTATCGAGATTAACACTTTTGTGTTGGGTGATTAATTTCAGAGGGTCAGAGATAACGTCACCGGGTGAAGGAGGGAGAACATGAAGTTGTAGTCTCATGGCAAATTGCTATTAAACCAGAGTCTTAATCTGAGCACTGATCCCGGCTTTCCCCGTCAACTAAATTGTGTGATCCTGGTCACACGACTGCATCGCGCTGTATTTGCGTGTCTGTCGTGTTTGAAAACTCTAAGAAATCAGCATTTACACCCCAAATAAGCAGGGCCGCTGAAATGATGTCATCGTACATTTATTTACGCATTCCTACAGAGTACACTCAACTCAAAAGGCATCAGCGTGCTGTGCAATAGACAACACAAAGCATAGCGTTGTTATACATCATCAACGTAAGGAGCAATGTAACTGGAATCGATTATGTGCATCTAAGACTAAGCATTAAAACCACAGCTCGACACACGAGGAGGGAGGGGGATACAAGACACAAGAAATCAGGAGGTGGGAAATAAACTGTATTAGGCAGTAAAAATTACACACAAGAGTATGATTAGCCTAACGATAGTGAAGAGGAGAGCAAAAAAGAGAATACCTATTGCTAGAGAGAACAACCACTACTCCAGATATGGTTTGAACAAGAACTTTTTTTCAGGTTTTTTTTAACCAAAATTGCGTTTGTGTTCTGAAGGCCTCGCATCAACTGGGAGACCGCTCCAGAGTGTAGGTGCTACACCTGAAAATAATTTCTTTGCTGATTTTTACGATTGTGATGTCACAGCATTTACCACACAATTATGTATTTACCACATTTGCCACATATTCTAGCTTCTGCAGAGTTTGCATATTTTAACACAAAAAGAATCTCTAGCTCAAACGTATCGAAAGTTACTGAAAACGTAGCAACTTCTGTTGCCCTGCGGTGGCTGGCCCTTAACTTCACAGCGGTAGGTCACCTTTCAGTTACAGATTGCTGCATTTAAGTGTTAACTTGAGCTCAACCATTGCCTAGACATTATTAACATCTAAAAAAAAATGCAACACAGTGAAATAATGCTGCCTTCAAGCCTGACCCATGATGGTAAGATTATAGTTTTATGAAGCACATTTTCTTCAGTTTTTCTAAAATGAAAAAAATCTCATATTAGTCACCCGGCAATGCCATAATTTACAATTGACTCAGTCGCAGAGTGAGCTTTTGAAAATGGTTCAACCACCTGTCTGCCTTAGTACATATAAGGCTTTAGAACATAATCTGCTGTGAGCCAAGGTGTACTCTACAGGCTGTCTATAATGTAATTTTCTTTATTAAATATCACTACCAGATATTATAGGTGTCTACAGGCTCAAGCCGTACTTTAATTAGGGCCAAATTAAATGAAATTCTTTTGCCCCCAATCTGTAAGATTTGTGTTTTGTTGTACTGATTATGAGAATGTTATGTTTGTATTAAATAAGTTTCAAGAGATCCGTGCCTCTGAAGGGCAGTAATAGTACTGTCTAAAATTAGCAAATCATCTGCATGAAGTAAAAATTGACTAGGAAAGGGGTATTACCCAGATCAGTGAGAGTTGGCGCTTTGGATCAAAAAATAAGATGCAGAATGTTTGCTGGACATGGGTCACGAGGAGAACCAGATTTAATAGTGGAAGCAATCAACAGAGGCATCAGTTAAAATGAAACCGCAAATAGCACAGATTTTATCATGGAAAAATATAAAAGGTAATTACGTAGGTCTTGAATGGTACAATCAAATTGGAATAGCAAATGGGCGGGAGGAAGGAATTGGCAGTTTTAAAGATCGCTTTGGCCGAGCTGTGGGAGGTATATTATAAGTATCTGGAAATTCTGATAGTTTTAAAAATATTTTGTAAGTTTTGTATGAAAGTTTTTACTTGTAGCTTGATAATCATGCCTCCAGAGTTGTTCAAGAGCCTGACAATGTCTAACAAGCATTGGCATAGCCAATAGGTCTCGCCTTTGGGACCTTATAAGTGTTTAGCCATGCAACGGTTGATGTTGTTGCACCAAGGATATTGTGCTGCATAACTAAATACTTATAAGGTCCCAAAAGCGAGACCTATTGGCTATGCCAATGCTTGTTAATTCTGTGGATGGCCACCTTTCTTGCAGAACTAGAATGCAAATTGCGTGTAGGTACATGCCATTGGACGCTTGTTTGGAAGAAGACTGGACCGAACTTGTGTAGAGCATTATGGGCCCAGCACAAGGCTTTAAACTTGATCCGCTCACTCACTGGTAACCAATGCAGATTGATAATAGTTTGTAAGAGTGGACTAAACTTGGGGAGTTTCATCAGTACTAGGGCTGCCTCGTTTTGAAGATTCTGTCATTTTCTTTGTAGGCAATGATGGGTGCCCACATACACCGTGTTGCAGTGGTCTGATTTTGAGATTACTAAAGCCATAGTGACTGTTTTCTGCAGCTCCGTAGGGATAAAAGGGAGAATTTTCTTTAGATTTTAGAGTAAAGAAGCATTGGATCACAAGGCTCTGCCCTGGCAGTACACTTTCAGCCTTCTCCTCGGATACAGGGACCTCTCGGATGAAAGGCTCTGTAAACATAAGTTAATGCTTTAAATTTGATACGAATACTGATGGGAAGCCAGTGCAGTTGACACACGTAGGCAGAAACTGATACACACTGGAACCTTCAGTATAAGTTGTGCTGCAACATTTTGGATGATCTGCAGACGATGCAGCAGATAGAATGGCAAACACACATACAGACAGTTTGCATAATCCAGTTTGGATGTAACCAGCGAATGCACAATGGTCTTCCGGTTCAGTTCAGTTCAGGTGGAGAAGTGTGGCTCAATGGTTAGAGCGGCAGACCCTGATGCAGAGGTCTAGCCCGGGACCAGGGTTCAATTCCTGCCTCGGCGGGTCTTGGGCTCAATTTCCTCGGACCTGATAATTCTCGCCTCGGTGCCTATTCTGATCATGGGTCCCACTCTGCAACTCTGGGCAATAGCTTGCTTAATCTCCACAACGGCCCCCACAACGCTAGGATGCCTGGCTTCACCTTGGGGGTGCCCAGGAGTGGGCATCTCACAGGGAAAGGCCAGGAAGGGTTCCACAGCGGTATGCGTACAAGCGCCTGAGATACCCCTTCGGGGGTCGATTCGGGCGCTATACAAATACTACTACATTTACATTTACATTTAGATGAAGCATTTTTCTAAGTGATTTCAAAGTGAAGAGGAAACTGGCAGAAACTGCCTTAACGTGGTTCAAAAGATAAATTAGAGTAAAATTTAAAACCAAGGTTTCTTACATATGAAGAGGGTATGGGGAGTCCAAGTTCCGAAGGCTACCAGTTATGAGAATCTGGGTGGTGGCTGGTGCCAAAAGAATTTCCGTTTTTATCAGAGAACAATTTAAGACAATTGTCATTCATCCATTCCCAAACTGCCTTAAAACAATGCTTGAAGGCATATAGCGCTTCCACCTCATTATTCTGGAAGACCAGTCGCAGCTGAGTAACTTCAGCATAAGAAATTACACGTACACCCCAAGCTTCCACCTGGCTAGCGAGAGGCGACAGACATTAAAAAGGGACTGACCCTGGGGCACCCCACAGTCAAGAGGTTTAGAAGTTGAGGTAAAAGGGGTAAGAAAAACCACTTGTGACCTGCCTTCCAGGTAGGATTTAAGCAAAGCCCATGCCTGGTCTTGGACTCCGACATTCCACAGCCTGTTAAGAACGATTGAGTGCGATACTATATTGAACGCAGAAGATAGATTCAGTAACACAACCATTGCCATGGCGTTCTGATCAAGGTCGTCTTTTATTAACTGAGTGACTTCCATGAGAGCGGATTCTTTGCTATGGCCCGCTCAGAAGGGAAACAGCCTTTACAAAGCGGTTGTTACATTGCGTTACCTTTACAACGCGGTCGTTTCAACGAACGCATTGTTACAACGCGATGCCTTTACCACGCAAGTCATTAGATCGACTTGCTCTAGATGGCGCTCCAACCTAAGGAATAGTATAATTTACTATTCCAACACCTTCCCTACTGTTGCGTAGGGTGGAGTTGGAATATTAAATTATACTATTCCTAAGGTTGGAGCGCCATCTAGAGCAAGTCGATCTAATGACTTGCGTGGTAAAGGTATCGCGTTCTAACAACACGGTTGTTGTAACGACCGAGTTGTAATAGAACGCGATATAAAAGCATGCGTTGTAGCATGCTATATTTGCTCGGAAGCGAATATATGCGTATCGTGTAGGGGTGGTTGGATTCCAGAAAACGGGAGAGTTATCAGTTAACCACCTTCTCCAGCATTTTGGCTACAACTGGTAAAAGCGAAATTGGCCTAAAGTTGATAAGCACCTTCGGCTTCTTCAAGAGAAGAAGCAAGAGGGCTTGCTTTCAACTCACCTGCACAACCACAGACTCCAGGGAGGAGTTCATCAGCTTGTGCAGGATGGGATTAACAAGTGGAGTAGCCAATTTCATAATGTTGGGGGGGGGGGGCATTGATTAAGAGGCGAGTCAGACTTGTTGTTGGCTAGTGTGGACAGAGAACCCTACAGGGAGATGGGTTTGAATTTGGACAGTAGCGGACTGGAGGGAGAAATCTTATCCATGATAGGTGGCAGCGACCTCTGGGCAGGGAATTGATCATAAATCTTTGAGTTTATTAAATAAGAAATTGGAGAGCTCATCTCATAAACTAGTTGATGGAGTCAAACAAAACTGTGTAGCCCTGGGAGACATAAAGGAGTTGACAACCTTAAAAAAATTCCTTAGATTTATTGGAGGCAGATGAAATCGAAGAAGAGGTGAACTTCTTATGAGCCTTACAAGAAGCCTAATGGATATTTGTCAAGGCCCTCTTGTACGTAACTTTTGCCTCCTGATCATGCCCTCTCCTCCAAATCCGCTCAGGACTTTTACATTGCAACCTTTCCACTCCTGAGGCAGGCGAGAACAAGGGTGCAGAAGGTCTAGAGCCCCTCAATGTAACCTTTTTTAATGGAGCAATAAGGTCAAGGGCAGAGGAAAGCCAGTTATTAACCTTAGCAAGATCAGAATCCACAGAGTCCAATGGTTTGATACGAGAGCCTCAGATAACTGACGGCAAGGTTGAGATACTTTCTGAAAAGTAGGCTGCTGATGCATGGACCAATTGGTAACTATCTTTAAAGAAACCAAGAAGTGATCGGACCATGTAAGCTTAAGGGCAGGACTGGTGTGGCCATTCAAGGAGTAAGAAAATGAGATTTTAAATGTGTCCCACCCTATGGGTGGGTTCATGCACATTTTGCTCCAGGTTGAAACCCTCTAGGGTATTCAAAAATGGTTTGACTGACTAGCTACTTAAGTCACAAATATATTGGTTAAAGTCTCCTAGTAACAGGAAGTTTGAGTGCAGTATGGAGAGTTGATCTGCCAAGTCGACAAGTAAACTGAGGGACTCATTAGCGCTGTTTGGAGGTCTGTAAATCAGGGCCCCAGTCAACGTGAAAGAGGAATCCACAACAGTAGAGAAGGAAAGACCTTCTATATGATCCCAGTGTTTGGCATGTTAGCAATGAAAAGTATCTCGATGTGCGACAGCCATGCCGCTTCCTGTTTTCTCCGCCTTATTAATGGACTGAATAAGGAACCCTTGCGTAATGGCTAAAGCAATGTCCGGTGCAGATGGTTCGGTAAGCCATGTTTCCTCCTGGAATACAACATCCAGGTTATCCTCTTCAAGCAGATGACTAATCTCAAAAGATTTTTTGGAAGGGATCTGCAATTAATCAAGCAAACTGAGATAGTTAAGCTCTGCTTGGCCACATGCTGACCCTCAACCTCTGCTAGATCATTTATCGGTGGACACAGCCGGGTGTTACCTGCGTGCATAAAAGAAAACTCGCAAGCTGGACATTTAGTTATTGCCTCCAAGTTAGAGTCCCCGCATAAGTTAAACCTGTGGGTGCAAACTGGGATAATAGGGGATTTTTGAGCCAGAAACAGCCCATCCCTAGAATATGCCTGCACCATTGGATGTTCGATCCGCTCACCGGCAGCATGGCTGGTGCTAGACGCAAGCCGGTCCCAGATGGGCTTGCCTTTGGCTCGGCCACGGCGCGTCGGCCGCGTCAACCAAAAATGGCGCCTCTATGGTGGAATGGCAAAGAACCCAGAAGTTTCCTACAGCTTGCACCCCCGGCTATAAATGTTAGATGCCCTTTTTGAAAATTGTAAAATGCTGCCTTGTTTTTAAAATTATGAAAATGAGTGCAAATGGCAAAGATTATTAGCTGTCCATAACCCCCAGCAACACACTGATAAGAGTAAACAGTCAGTTACTGGCTTAACACGCTGCTGCGTATCCACTGCATTGCCCTCGCTTTATAATGGAATGAAAAGGCTGCTTCCAACCACTAGAGGGTGTCTACCAAAAATTGTTCTCTGTGTTGGAATGGGTAAGAACCAGGAAATGCCCAACAGCTTGCACCCCTGGCTCTAAACGTAAGATGCCCTTCTATTAAAAATTGTAAATTGCGTGAAACTATATCCGTTGTTAACTGTTGGCAGAATTATTTTGTATAATGGCGTTCTGTGGAATTCCTATCCAACAAAGTTGTAGATGGATTTGTGGTAACCTTAATAGCTAACACAATTTTCTACTCCTGTCCATAATACTTGTGTACCCAATGCTGCTACGCCCTCACCACTTGTCCCGCCATTGAGTCTGTTAGAGCCAAGGGCAAAGGAGGACCTGCTTGTAAATACAGGGTGGTGCCCTAGTAAAATTGTGTTGATGCCATGCATATGTCATTGTCCCTGCTCTAATGTTCTGGGAGCAGCAAAGCTGATTTTTGTTTTTGTTTGGTGGTGGGGTATGAATGGGAGGATGGGACACTAGGAAAGGGTATTTTTTTTAGATGAGTGTAGAAAAACCAGAAGGAGGTGGTTATTGTTGTAGTTTTATTAAGCACCGATCCGGTCAAGAGGACATCTCAACACTATACAGGGAAAAAAAATAGGAAATGCATTTCTATATATACACCACTGTTTGCGGCAGCAAAAAAACATTTACAAACGTGGGGAAAGAGCGTTCAGTGTCTGAAGTGAAGAAACATGTGCAACATTAGATTTGTGCCCATAGTAAAAAGTAATTATTTATTTTAAAAAATAGGAGGGGAAGTGAGGGTTTGTGATATTTCTATACAGTAACTTTTGGAGGTGTGTAAATTAATTACAGTTGGACATAGTTGACATATGCCATGTGCGAAGAAATTCAGAGCAATGCGATGCATTTTTTTTTGCAAAAGTTGAGCTTGTTAATAATTTATAACCTTTAATGTAAAAAAGTATTAACAAAACGCTAATTAAAGGATTAACTTTGAAAGTGGAAGTGCAATGTTGAAAAGGTCATGAAATTGCTTTGGACAGGCATGTTCTAGTGAAAAAATGTACTGTTGGTGACTAGATATGTTGCATCGTTTAGAGCAACCTTCATAGGAGTGAGGTGCGTTTTCGGGAGCCCTTGAGAATCTGGTTTGTTCTCTAGAATCGAGAAAGCAAGTACCCAAGATTGGATGGTAAACTGACCCGTAATGAGTGGACCCATATGACATCTTTTTGGGATCAAGCTTTAGATGACGGAAAAGCATCCAGTCTTGGATATTCTGAAGGATTAAGGCAAAGTGTTGGTTATCATCCCGAGAATGGATTTTAGTATAACTGGGTGTCATCAGCATATGGTTGGTAAGATGTCCCTAGGTCACAGATTAACTCAAGAGGGTTGAGGTGAAATAGAGGTCAAGATGCGTTCATGATGCCACCTTAGGGCATGGTGTTTTGTCTGATCGAGTTTCTGATTTTTATCTGCTTTCAGGCTCAATAAAGTAACCAAGCAAATAGCTTCTATACCTTTTTTCCTGTCTGTGTTCTGGTATACTGAGCAGAATTTTTGATTCATTGTGTTGGAAGCAGCTGACATGTTTAGGAGTATCAGAAGGCAGGATTCTCCAGTGTCATGACTAGGAGGGCAGCATCCATTATTTGTGGTATGACTGTCTGTGCTGCAACAAAATCTAAAACCAGATTGAAATTCATTATCAAGAATGGGATGTTTAAGTCGTGTGGATGCACCACTCTCTAAAACCTTAGCTACAAGCCTGCTACTGATCGGAATCATTTGAGGTCTTCCAGGTCTGCGGGGGGAGTTTTGGTAATAGTTTCACCTGTCTGAATTTGAGGCAGTCGGGAAAGAGGGCCTCAACAAAAGTGATGTAGTCACCAAGGGATATCTTCTGTCCTTTGTAAGTGTAGCAGGGATATGGTCAGAGAAATGATTAGTTTAAGACTTTCACTGGTCCCAGTCAAGACATGCTTTTAGATTTCTTTTTAAAGTTATTCTAGTGGTTGTTCAGCTTAAGATGGTTAAAGAATGGACGCCATGTGCTTACTGTGTTTTTTTACCTTTGCCTCAAAGATCTTTGCAAGCTCTTTACATTTGTCTTATGGGTCATGAATGGGGGAAGAGTATGAAGGAGTTTAATTGGTTGCTACTTTAAATTTTAAAATAATTCTTGGCAGACTTGGGTTGCTTGTTTATGAATGTAGCTATGTGGAAAGAGTGTTTCTGTATGTTTTTCTCTGAGCGTAAGTTCTGCAGCAAGGGGTTTTAAGCGTTCCGGTGCCATTTCTATTCCATGGATCTTAGGGATTTGAATTGAACAAACAGTTCTGCGAAGAGCCATTCGTCAGATTTTTATTGTTATTTTTTCTTAAAAAGAGCAAGGTTGTTTAACATTTCAGGTGGTAACGGAATTACTTTCAAGTTGGTTCGACTGTGCTATAATTTAGCAGATAGACTTGAAACCAGATTGGTGTGTTTCTATCTCCCGAACTCAAGGCTGTAATTTCGAGAGGTGTGTAACCTTGGATTTTGTAAATAAAAAGAGGAGGAAAGCAATCTGAATCTGGTTGGACCAATCCACCCATATGTGCTCCTCAGTTTGGAAGACACCCACTTTGGAGATTAAGTTCAAAAGGAGTTTTCTTATTGGTAGATTTGGTGCAGCGTTGATTTGGATTGTTGTGTAGAAAAGAGGGTGGGATACGGCTAAAAGGAAAATTTGCATTTGCATCTCAAATTCAGGTCTACTAAGAATATGTTGTCTTACAATAGAATTGGATTTTGTTACAGGACAAGTAGATTTATGAAGCAAACTGTCCCATGTACAAGTAGATATTTTATTAAATTCCACACCTGTGCAAGTGACCCAATAATGTTCCTAGATTCTCTTCTCTACACCTTTTTCAACATGTGGACATTGTAACCTAGCTTTTCTTTGTGTTTCTTTTGTACATGTCTACATTTTTATCTTGCATCTGCGTTCTTCTTAACTTTTCACATCTGGTCAGGTTCAATGGCTCCACTACAACCCTTTCTTCACTTCACTTGGACTGAGCCCCGGACCTGTACACCAGACTGTACTCTCTACTACTATGACTGTTCCATGCCTCAACTTCTCAAGCCTCATTCTTTGCAACCAGTACCCACTATTGCATCTAATATTTTACCTACATTTACAAAGTATATTATAACAGTCCTAATCTATTCATCTTTGCCTTCGTGCTTAGGTGCTGAATTTATTTGTGTGGATCTTCCAGTATTTTCAAACTAGTTGAGACGAATTGAGGTGCAATTGGGAGAAGCATCTCCATAATGCTCTGTAATGCATGATTTAACCATGTTTCTAGGAGGTTTCTGTGAAGTGATGGTGTTCGCTACCTAACTTATGCTCGGCCGCCATTCTTCAAAATGTGCAAGAGGCCACAAAGGGAGAAATGTGTGTATATAATCTTGTGAATGGGAGTAGGAAATGGATCTAGAGTAACAATATTTTTGTAATTAATATTCCTCTTGGAACTCAAATGTTGATGAATTCTGTGGCCTGAGAAAATAGGAATTTGAGCGTGAGGAAGAGATCCCAAGGATGGTTTTGTGACCTGTTTAGAGAAAGCATGATATTCTATTAAATCCGATACATCATCAGGAGAGAATGTATTTCTCCGTCTATTTGGTTGTGGACTAAAGTTGCTTCTTGGCACACAGCCTGTGTGGTCAGGTGCTTAACTTGGATCGTGGTGTGATTACTCATAGGTTGTGTGGTGATTGAAAATGTGTCTATCTACGGTGGATCTACTGCAGCTAAAATCCATGAACATTGGTTTAATTTCTTTGACAATGGCATTCATTTTATTGAGGAGAGAAATTATAAATTGATTTGTGTTTTCCTGATCAGGCACTGCTTATTGCATTGATTATGCACCATTGCCAAAGTAGTCGTGTGAGAACTGGACAGGCAGCCGTGGAAAATCACTAGATGGGAAAGTTCAGATGGGGAGGTTTTGGTGGGAGAAGTGAGAAAAGTATAGGTTTGGGGCTTCTGTTTCATGAGAGATGAGGGACTAGGGGATTCCAGGTTAATGCTTGACGTCACTCGGTCTACAGAGGAAAGAGCCAGCGGTCTAGAGGTGTTTAAAAGCATCCTGCTGTGTTTTTGTTGAAATAAGTACGGGACCCTTTGATGTTACAAGTGTGGGGGATTTCTATATTGCACAACTAGGGCTTTTCCACCTTTGTGCTCTAATTGTGCACACTTGGAATATCCTCGAATGGGAATACCTGCCTTTGCAAGGGCCGAGGTCATTTTAAGGTCATCTCTTGTTTCATCTGCTCATAACCCAGTTGACACTTAAATCGGTGGAATTACAATAAATGTTGTACTGCTGAATTCTGATTATCGTTTCGGTGTATCTTAAGGACACGTGCACTTGAATGGACTTTTTATGTTTGTGAACTATTCAAATTGTGTTGTAGTTGAGGTATGGGGCAGCGTTTGAGCTAATGTGCTCATTCAATTGTGGCATTCATTCCACATTTGCATTTATTAATTACTGCCTCTGTAGCTTTTAAGGTGTGAAAACATTTCACATTGGCAAAAAAATGCTGCATGCTCCTGCTGCTGATTGCGGCTGGTTTATTTCCAGACACCCTTGTTTACACTTAAAGTGGCTGCACATGCTGTGCTGTAATATGCGGCAAATGTGAAACCTCAGAGCTGGCAGAAGGGAATGTCGGGCTGTTTGTCAAGGGTGGGGAAGTCTTCGAGGCAGGACTGCGAAAGGGGCGTCTAGCTTTTTTCACTTTTACTAAAAATAATTCGACTCTGCTCCTCCAGACATGTGGCAGATTATCCGAGAGTGCCTCCGTGCTGTTTGCGGACCCTAAAGTACCCATTCAGTGACGTTTTATTCATTTGTATCATTTCCAGAAAGATTTGGAGTCCTGGCTTTAGTGTACAAAAATATTAAATCAAATAACTGCATGTCCTCAATTTATTTTCTCATGAGCCCTCCGCCGCCGCAGTAGAATGCCAAGGTTACCGCAAACAAGACTCTAGTCGTGATTCCCCCTCATGCTTCTTACTTCCACCACTGTCCATACATCCGGTCTGTTTTTTGCCTCACTCTTGCGGGTTATTCTAAACTATTGTTTATCACTTTATAGCGTTTTTCTTGTCTTTCACTCCCTCTTTCTCCCCTTTCTGCATTTCTCTCTCTTGCTGTGGGTCAAAGTCTGATGACTTAAAATGAGTCCGGGCCCAAAAGGGGGAGTGCGAGTGCCGGTTCCCGAGTTCAGCTCTCGCTACACAGCCTCATGGACCCCTCCAATTTAGGGGAGGCTCGGGTTCTGCTAGCCCCTGAAGTCTTAAAGCGCATAACGAAGGCACTGACTCGCTTGCAGAGTAGAATGCTTTCCCGATCTACTGCTCAAGAACACACTATGCAGGGATTGCTCGGTGCTGTGAGTGGAGGGGCGCTCCTCCAATGAATGAATGAAATGAAAGGGGCGCATGGCTACCCGGAGGCATCCCAGCGCTGCGGAGGTGGCTAGGGAGATGGATGGGTTTATGGGAATAGCCAAGTTTTCAGATGTTTCCGAATTGTCCGATGGTTGACTTCCTTGCGGATAGGGAGAGGAAGGGAGTTCCAGAGCTTAGAAGCATTGTGGGAAAAAAGGCGGCCGCCTGTTCTGGCCTTCTTAATTCTGGGGACCTCCGCCAGGTGGAGCTCGTCCGAGCGAAGACTTCGTGTAGCCTTATATGGTTTAACCAGATTTTTGATGATAGGGGGATCTCTGCCTTGCAAGCCTTTATGCGCAATGCAGAGGGCCTTAAAATGTATTCTCTCCTGTACCGGGAGCCAGTGAAGAGAACGAAGAGCCGGCTTTGCTGAGCAACGGTTTTTTGAGCCCGTAAGAAGTCTTGCTGCCGAGTTTTGAACCACTTGCAGTTTGGCAATGACTGAGTTGGGAGCGCCCAAATAAAGAGCATTGCCGTAGTCCAGCCTGGAAAGGATAAGCGCCTGGATCAGGAGCTTTCTTGAGTGGCTTGGTAAAAGAGGGAGTATTTTTCGGGTGGTTCTGAGCAGACCATAGCAAGCGGCGGCCGTTCTCCTTGCTTAGACTCTAAAAGTGAGATCATGGTCGAGCCAGATGCCCAAGCTTTTTATCTCCTTTTTTGGCGTTGGAGCTGGGCCCATGCAAATCGGCCACAGGGTGTTTGGATTAAAGTTTGCTTGGTTGCCCAGTAGCATGAGCTCCGTTTTGTCGCCATTAAGTTTCAGGTGAGATGAGCTCATCCAGCTAGCGACTTCCTTGAGGCAGGAACGCAGATTTGTTGGGGATTGTTCCGTCTGGTTCAGTGCCACAATTAGCTGGGTATCATCAGCGTATGTGACAATGTGGATTCCAAAAGGGGCTACGATCTCTGCCAAGGGGGCCATGTATACATTAAAAAGTGTGGGGCTCAGAGAGCCCTGAGGAACACCACACTGCAGCGGGACTGGTTGGGAGCGGGAATTTCCTTCGAATATCTGGAAGAACCTTTCTTCCAGGAACGATATCAGCCATGATAAGGCCGTACCTGACACTCCCACTTTTTTGAGACGGTGGATCAATGTGCCGTGGTTCACCGTGTCGAAGGCTGCACTTAGGTCCAGGAGGATGATAGCCGAAGTTCCTCCGGAATCGAGAATCTTTCTTGACTCCTCCACTACCGCTATCAGTGCAGTCTCTGTGCCCTGACCAGGGCGGAAGCCAGTCTGGGAAGATTGGAGTAATTTAAAAGTTTCCAGGTGTGCAGAGAGTATACGATTGACGTGTTTTTCTGCATTCTTGCTAATTCCGGGGAGTAGTGAGATGGGGCGGTAATTGCCCAGCTCAGTGGGGTCTAGATGAGATTTTTTTAATAGCGCCTTCACTATTGCATTTTTCCAGACTTGGGGGACTGTGCCCGAAGCTAATGAGGCATTAATTAAGTTGGTGATGGGAGAGGCGACTGTGGGTGCTACCAGCTTCAAGATGTTAGGAGGGGCAGGGTCGAGCGGAGACCCGCTCTTAACCGAGTCTAAGATGGAAAAGAGTAATTCCTCGGTAAGTGGGGTGAATGAATCTAGGGGATGAAGGTTATTCGGAGGTTCTGAGTCGTAGAGCTTGGGTAGGTGCTCATTGTCGGTGGGTGGGAGGAAATTGAGAATGTTTTGAATTTTGGTGGAAAAAAATCCAGCTAATTCCTCGCATCGGCGACCGGACGGGTCAAGGGCTGCAGGAGGGTCAGGAACTTTCATGAGTTTTTTAGCAATCTGGAATATTTCTCTGGAGGAGTTCAAGGAGGAGCGGATTTTTTCCTCATAATAGGCAGCCTGGACTGCTTTTAGTGCTGTTTTATAATGGGCGATGGATAGCCTATATTGTGATTTTTTTTCGTTTGAGAAGTCTTTCCTCCATGCTCTTTCCAATCTTTTACACTGTTGCTTCAATTTGCAAAGTTCGGGAGTGAACCAAGGGGATTTATTGGGTCTTGTTTTTTTTAATATGGTTTTCCTAGGAAGTACTATGTCGAGTGAGTTCTCAATCCATGAGGAGAACTTTCTATTGGCAACTGAAGGATCGGGGTCATGAGTGGGTATAGTTAATTCCAGTTCGCGGGTCCAGTCCTCTACGATCAGTTTGGACCATGGGCGAATTTGGATACGTGAAGCTAGCGATTTTGAGCCCGAGGAGGGTGGGCGCCAAGAGAAAGGGACAAGAAAGTGGTCTGACCAAGGAAGGGGGATGGGGTCATTCCCTTTTAATTCCGCTATACTTGAGAAAATAGGATCAAGGAGGTGACCCTTGACATGTGTTGCTTGGTGTGCTTTTAGGTCTAATTGGTAGGCTGCAAGGTCATGGACTAGCTCGTTAGCCACCTTGTCCAAAGGGTCGTCAAAGTGAAAATTAAAGTCTCCCAGAAGGTTGAGATTGGGCGAAGCACTGGCAAGATTTAAGACAGTTTCCAGTAGAGAACTGCAAAATTGTCCCTGTGCTCCTGGGGGGCGGTATAGGAGAATGCCGACGAAGGTAAGTGATGGAGCGAATTCAATAGAGAAGTGGGCGTTTTCGCAGTCTGAGAGGGCTGTCCAGAATACGGCAGATTAAATGGTCTTTGTGGATGATTGCGATCCCGCCCCCCTTCCCACTTGTTCTGTCTAAACGCTGTATCAGGTAGCCAGGGGGGAGCGTTCGAACAATGTCTGGATCTGAACTAGGAGATAGCCAAGTCTCCGTAAGAAACAGAGCATCCGGTTCACTGTCTTGTAGAAGCGTAGAAATTTCCATAGTGTGTTTTGGCAGGGATCTGCAGTTAAGCAGAGCCATCTTGAACACGTTCCCTGCTGAGGGGGGGTGGGTGGTCAGTGGGTTAGTTCGTATGAGCAGTGTAAGCACTTGTCCTGCGACTTCTCGGGGGAGATAGAATGGATGTAAAATAACTTGGGTGCTTTCTGCAGGTGTATTAATTCTTCCCTAGTATACCGGAGGAGGGCTGGAGGTGGGTGGGCAGGGGGTCTGGCCCCTGGGCCCTGTCAGGCGCGGACGGGCGCAGACGGGCTTGCTTTAGGCGCGCCTTTGGCGCGCCCGCTGCGCGTCAAGGCAGGCATCGGTATTTATGCTGCCGGTTAAGCAGCTAGACTGCTAACCGCCGCTGTGCCAATTATCTCAAGAACAGCACTTCCGGTCTGCGTCACACTTCCCTCCACTCAACCGGAACAATCCGTGGTGGACCGGGGAAGACGCCGAGTTGACCAAGTGCGAGTGCGGAGTACAAAGTGCAATGTGCAATGTGCAGGAAGGCTCAAGTAAGTTCTAAAATATTTACAGCTCAGCGAGGCGGTTTTAAAAGCAAGACAATTTTAAGGTGCAGTACGTTAAAAGCTGGAATCGATCAGTATCAAAGGTGATTTTACCAACATTCATAAAAACAGAGATTAAAAGTGCATATGGGTGTGATAGGAGCCCTTTGCCAGGCGCTCCGTCCACTTAGCCTGAAATGCAAGGACTAATCTCCTCTAGCGCGTCAAAGGTTAGCAGAAGAGCAGTGAGCACATGGAGATGGATTCATTTCGAATCCTCTCAATCCCCTTAGTCACGTGCGAGCAGAGTGACACCGGCGAGTGTGTAAACCAGTTTGCTACTGCGCTCCGTTCTCTGTACACAGTGCACGTGGGCGGCACAGTGGTCTTCGTAATAGCTGTGTCTATTGTTTCAGTAAAAGACCACCCTATATGGAAGGCACGCTGCTCATCAAAACCCTCCTCTTTCGCCTCGTCCGAATTAATTTCCACCTTGAGCCACGAGCATGTCTCATATAGTGATTCATAATTTCGGGGATGCAAGGAATAGGTGGTCTCTCACAAAAAATGTATGTGGCTCTACACTGGCATGCTGCACAACGCTTTCTTTGGGCAAAGGCGGTGTAGGCAGGTTACGGAAGGGTTAAAAGTGTGGAAAAACAGACGGAGATGAAAGCCATTGGAAACTATGAACACGAGACAGATCTAGAAAAGAGAAACGGAAGAGGAAGACTACCAGATAAATGAAGGAAAACCACAAAAAAAGAAAATAGATGAAGGGGATTACAGCAGGAAAGGGGACGTAGAAACGACGAAAACAAGCATTTGCAATGCAATAGGACTCGAATTTGCGACGGTTTAACCTATTGGCATTGTAAATGACAATGCCTTTTATTTATCTGTTTTGCCAATTAACACATTAAAGGCATTGTCATTTAAAATGCCAATAGCTCACACTCTTGTAAATGCGAGACCTATTCAAAGAAGCGGCCACCATTGTCCCGGGCTGCTCCAAAAGTGAAAGCACGCATGGCGCGCTGAATGTTGCAGAAAGCATGTCCTGCATGCAGTAGAAAAAATCATTAAAGAAAATAGTGCTTACAGACTAAAAAAAGTACAGTGTAACAACCGAAGTAAAAGGGCCAGTCCTCATGGGAGGTTACAAATGAAGACAAGGCTGTAGTACTAAGGAGGCACTAACAAGCCTATTAATGAATCAGAAGCCAGCAATTACGAAAGGCAATGACACAAGCCAATGACAAATATGGGTGGAGAGTGGGCGGGACTTCTATTCCATACTCCAATACAGCATGCCGCAGCACATGCGCTGCCCAGGCTTGACCTAAAAAGGAATCCGGGGGAGAAACTACGCATTACTTAATTTAAAAAATACTGTGCAGTTGGTGGATATTTGGAACAAGCTGCAGGAAATTAATCTTGGCTACAAATGAGCGAAAGGGATGGAGGTGAGGCCGATATCGAAACACACTGTAGACAAAGGAAAGAAAGATGAAAAATATGATAAATTTAAAGTGAAAAATTTAAATTGATGGGTTAAAAATAAGTGATGTTTAATGTCAATGGAAATGAGAACTGCAGAAAAAGGAGAGAGAGAACCAAAGTTTTGGATCTACAAAGAGGGTAAAAGGAAGAAAGACCATAACAAAAGAATAAGAGAAACTATGTCAGAGAACCCCTAGAAATGGCCGTAGATGATCACTTTTCCATAGTGAGAAGGGGACAAAACATCCATAGACTTCCGGGGTGAAGAGTTTTCTACATGTGTAAGGCATTGCCTTTCACCAAAACAGAATTGTACTGTGCATAAAATTCCTCATTGGAGAAATACCAACATTCTAACCAAGTCATGACATTCCTAGAGTATGACTGAGATTAGGCGACTGACGCAACTTTCCGGACTTATAACCTGAATTTTTTGTGAATTGCAAGAAGTCCCAAACACCTGTGCCTTGGCGTACATGTATGAATGTATATTTACGGCTTTGCGATTCCAGCTGTAAATGTTTAGTAGATTTCTTTGTGTTGCCCAATACAGGATTATTATTTTTTGCAGTTCACCTATTGGTCATGAAGGGACACAGATACAAACGAAGCTTTTAGCTTTAATATATGTCATTTAGCAGGTCCCAAAAAGTTAAAGACGTTTCCAATACATAGATGGCCTCTGAAGTGAGTAAACTGAGGTCTTCTTTTTTGCCTTCAGCTGTGCTCCTAGGGCAGCACTTTCCGCAATGTAAAATTGCTACTTCTCAACCCATTTATATAATACTTAGAGAGTTTTTAACTTTCCCCAAAATGTTCCAGGACTGGAGGTAGAATAGGAAATAAGCCTCCTGGAATATTTTGGGGAATGTTGCACTTTCCCCAGATATTCTACAACTGGAGTTAAAATAGTAAATTTGACCTCCCTGTGTACACTACACCCTTCAATCAATCCATCTGGATTTATATAGCACTGCTAATAACTCGAAAGGGTATCCAGGCACTTGCAGGTCCCGGGAGGCTCATTCCAACAGCCAAGTCTTGAGTGCCTTTCTGAAATCAGGACGTAAGGTGATAGTCCAGAGCTGCGTGGGGAGGCTGTTCCAGGTCTTTGCTTCGATGTAGGAGGAGGAGTGTCCTCCACTTCAGTAGATGCGAAAAGTGTGGGCAAGTGAGAGAGAGGCGGAGCATAATCTTCTTGACGGTTGGTGGAAGTTCAGGCGATTAACGTAGGTGGGTCCTTGGTTGTGTAGAGCCTTGTGTGCGTGGGTCAGTATCTTGAATTGGCATCTCTTCTGTACGGGGAGCCAGTGGAGTTGTCTAAGGTGGGGTGTGATGTGGGTTCATCGGGGAAAGTCAAGGACGAGTCTGGCTGTGGCGTTCTGTATTGTTTGAAGTCTGCGTAGGAGGTGTGTGGTGATTCCTACATAGAGCGTATTGCCATAGTCCAGTTGGCTGGTGATGAGGGCCTGTGTCACTGTGCGTCTAGTATGCAGGGGTAGCCACTTGAAGATCTTACATAGCATGCACAGAGTGAATAAGCAGATGGAGGAGATGTCATAGATCTGTGATTTCATGGTGAACTTGTGGTCTATGATGATTCTGAGGTTTTCTGGTTTCCTTTGCTGCCCAGAGGACACAGTTCAAGGGAAGAAACAAACGTAAATTGATGTGCGCCATAGTAAAAAAATATATATATTGTTCCGTGCATCAAAGTACATTGAGAAAATGGCAGTAACACATTGTTTGTCCCAGAGTTCCACCATTCATATTGCGAAAGCTGTTATATATTTCTTGGTGTGTCCTCTTAAATGAGACATTGAAAAGGGTTCTGCAAATATCGTATCATGAAGTATAGTTGAAGGGACTTTTAAACACTCAACAGTCAGCAAAGACACAGAATCACCTTTGCTAGCTGCCAGGCCACCTAAATACCTGAACCATGTATCCTGATACCGAGGTATAAGGATATGTAAAACAAAGGTGATTCTGTGGTTTTAGACTGTTGGTTTTTAATATGTCAAACCCCGTCCCCAATCTGCCCTGGTCACCTAAACCCAAACTCGCACGGTGGTTGAGAACCAACAGCGGGTTGGGAGTAGTGGCTGGTGCTCTATATATAGAAAAGTGAAAGAAATGGAGCCTTCTGATTGGCGGAGGGAGATTTTTCTCTTGGTGGCTATTTCAGTATTGCGAGACTGGTCCTGAAGTATCAAGTGATCTAATTGACTGGCTGCCATTCAAAAGAAAATGTTGTGGCCTCCTTTACATGACTTGGTCCTCATGTCCTGAAAATGTTTAAAAATGCAAGGACACAGTAGGGAAGCACGGCCCTCTTCCCCCGCTTCCCACCCATCAAAATTAAATTAAAAAAATACAATTCATGCTGCGAGTAGCGGGGTACTACTGCAGGCCCCAGTGGGCCCCTCCTGTAAAGTACCATAGACCATGCTACTGCAGTACCATGGAAGCCTGTACGGTTCATTGGTGGATATTGCGAGAATACCTCAGTACCCATAAAAAACAAAAAAAACAAATTGAGGGTTGGGTGTCTG
This sequence comes from Calotriton arnoldi, assembly GCA_963921515.1. Classification (NCBI taxonomy): domain Eukaryota; kingdom Metazoa; phylum Chordata; class Amphibia; order Caudata; family Salamandridae; genus Calotriton; species Calotriton arnoldi. The sequence goes on along the minus strand of CAWUFW010018746.1, from coordinate 126,557 downwards.
TGGAAGGGGTGGGCATCAGTAGGGGTTTGGGAAGCCCACCCCTTTCTGTGCACAGCCACAGGCCATGCTCAGTGGAGGGTTGGGCTCCCATGGTGGGGTTTGATGCAGGCCTGGAAATAAACATCTACACCTTAAAAACATCCTCCCTAAATATAATTTGTCTATAGCACTGTATGATAACTATTTAACATGGGCATGTGCTCAGAGATCCTCTGATTGAATAATTCATTGCCAACTGAAGCTTTAGCCTTCTGAAAGATTTTTTGGAACTGGCTTAGGCTTTAAGCTTCAACCTACTTTGAGACATACCTCTGCAACCCCATCAGATGTGCTCCGCATTTAGCTTATTTAACAGTAACGCTTGCACCCCAAACTTTAGTGATTTGTAAAATGTGCACCATATAATTTTCAACATGCACAGTTACACTTGCCTGCAAGGATTATGCTATTTCCATGCTATGGTCCCACACGTTTACACTCAAACTCTATGCTGTATATGACTATGGTGTTATTGGTGATGTCATCAGTGATGTCATTTAACATGGCATGGGTGATGTAATATGAGGGGCCATAAGCAGTGCGTGGCAGGGGCACAAGTTACAGTTAGTTATCTCAGTAAACTCTAACTGGCGTAATTCATACCTTTTTCTTTTTAAACATTAGTTTTTATCCAATTTCAACACCTAACTATAATGTCCCTTTAAGTGTAAAAAAAGATAAAATATTTTTTGATTGATCATTTAAAAAAAAAAAATGTTTTAAGTCCTTTTGGAATGTGACTGAACAAAATGTATATTCCTGAAATTGTGAAAAGTAACGTCTCTTTAGGCTCTACCAAGTGATTTTTTTCATACTTTATTTTGCATGCAGATTTTGAGGTGTCATCTTTATCGCTGGGTTAAATTATGGTACGATGCTTAGCACACTCCGTGTGGCACTGCCTTTTTTTAAGCCCATAAGTTTGGATTTATATTGCATGCTGAAAACCTCCTAGTGCTGTACCGTGTTTTCTAAGTCTCGCTTTTTTCAGTGGGTGGATTTCTTACGTGACATAATGACACCCTACCCTGTTAGCCACAGGGACGTTTTGAGGCATGGGCAAAGTGGACAATTGCCCAGGGCCCCCACCTTCCATGGGGACTCTGGGAAAGTGAGCAAGCAAGCACTCAAACAGAGGGGGCCCCTATCTGGGCGAATAAGGTAGGGGGATCATAGGGGAAACAGAGGGACAATCAAACAACTCTGGGAAAGTGAACTGTCTCTCTGTTTGATCCCTGTCTATTCTATTTCTGTACTTAAACCGTTGCCCCACTCTGCTAACTGCTACTAATGACCATGTCTCTCTACCCAGTGTCAACTTGAGGATTTTTGAGGTTCCAGACAAGACATATTTCAACTGTTTTTCTGTGACCTTGTTAAAGTTTAAAATATAATTTAGTATTGTTTGCCATCATGCAGACTTGACAGGGGTGTGGAATTTAATAAAATATCTACTTGTCCATGGGGCAGGTTGCTTCATAAATCTACTTGTCCTGTAACAAAATCCACTTGTCCCTTTTGTGCCATGTAATGCAGCGACAAATTATGGCAGCAATCTCATTATATAAGAGCTCTGAAATAGCCTCTCTGATTATGTCAGGACTCCTTCCATAGTAGGGTTTGAATACTAGCAATTCCCTTATGTTGCCACATTTCTGCAGATCTACAGACTGGGCTGAGGGTAATGGTAAGCAACAGTTTCACTGTTGGAATGCCTGTTTGTGTCTGTGCAAACCTATTAACTTGCATGTTTTAAGGCTTTTCACCAACTCTTCTCTAATTTTTTCCCATACTTAGAAAGGCTGGACATTTTTTCCTTACAATGGCAGAAATAAAACGTCTTCCAGGGTTGGAAAAAAAGTGGTTGGAGGGAAAGTGAACTTGCAAAGACTCAGGTTTTTGCATGAGCAAATCTACACCTGCATATTTGCTCATGCTAAAATGCAGTTGACAAATATTTTCTAGGAGTACTATTTCTTGGCCTACTTATGTAAAGTCTTGTGAATTCACCAAAGCTGTATATCTGCACTTAATGCAAGGATATGGGTGCACTTTTTAGACTTTATTTAATAATTGGGCCCCTAATTAGGTCTTGTGTTACCTATGACCTGTTAAGTTTATTAAAATTCTGTCTCTGGGCTAGCTTCACTGTGAGTGACAGCATTTTGTTCTTTCACAAGGAGCATATCGACACAGTCGTTTTGTTCAGCGCCAGGAACTACTGATGCAATGTGTGCTATTTGAGACCAAAACTATTTTGCTTTTGCCAATGTTTGTTATAATGGTGAGGGCCTGGCAGCTCCCACACTAATAAGGTTTTACAAAAACCATGCCAAAACAAGTCACGCATTGGCAAAACCAAAAGGCTGACCAACAATTCCAGACCTACTGGCTTTACCAATGCTTGTTTATTTTTGTTTCCCATAATCTTATTAAAACTGCTTACACTGATTTTCTATTATGAATATTTTTAGGAAATACTATCACACATCAAAACATTTTACTAAATGATGCTGCAAAGAGATGGTACCTAAAATTTGACAGTTTAGCAAAATGTTTCTGCCTTTTTTTGTGAACATTTTATTTTGAAAGCAAAGAATCCTCAATCTTGCTTTCAAGCTTCTGCAAATATTTGCATCTAATCGGAGAGCATTCTGGGAGCATTATACTTAGCCTCATATTGCTAAACATTGAAAACGTGTGTGCACATTTTTGTACTGGAACCACTGTCAGTAGTGCAGTCTGAGCTTACAACATTTACTTGGGGCGCTCACCCTAATAATAAAGGCTTTGCATTAATGAACCATAAATAGAAGTTTGAACAGCATTAACACTTGGACACAAATATTACCTTAACTGCAGGCAATGCCTTACCCTGATCTGTAATGTGGTACTGCAAACTGGCAGCCAAAGGGGCGGTGGGCCTACTTGCCCCAAGGACAAAGTACACATAAAAACTTGTTGCCCTTGACCCCAAACAATGTCACGGGAGTCCTGCTATAGGAATTTCACATCCCTGCTTGAATTAGCAGGAAATGGGTAATAAAATTAACATTTGTTGCATACAGAGCCCCCCCCCAAAGATATATCTTGTCTAGGGCCTCCAAAACTCATAAAATGACACTGTCTGTGCCATCCTAGCAGTCTGTGTAAATGTCTCACGAAGGACTGGTGGCAGTGAAGGGATCACATGCCGCTCAAAACGAACTTCCCATTTTCATTTTGGTACTGCCGTCGCTCATGGTGATGTGGCGCTGATCGGGAGTTACAAAAGTCATTTCAGTCTATTTGCATGAATGTATTTAAATTTTGCTTACGTTCCATTACGAGCACAAAGTGTGGTGTGGCCAAAAAGCTTTCACAAATCCCTGCTGTGCCATCAACTTTAGGCAATGAGATTGCATTACAAAGCATTGAGAACCTAGAGCGTAAAAGGTCCAATTACGTTTTTGCATTACTGTATTCGCTATATAATAGCCTGGTGGCTTAGTGAACTAATGCGTCCACTGTAGGGGCCTGTGTTTGACCTTATGGTCACAGGTTCAAATCCCGGTGGGTTCACTCAGCCTTTCATTCTCCTGAGGTAGATAAAATGAGTACCATTGAGTTGGGTAACAATAAAACGTTGTTGTTCTGCGCCAAAATGCCCATGGGTGAACGTGCGCTTTACAAATGCACATGAAATGTTATGTTATATAATGGGCTCTTAATGAACATTTGTTAAGAGTACCTGCGCCTTTGACAAAGCTCAAAATAATTACTAAAGGTATTCACAGTGCTAGTGTTAAGCATTTCCAGAAAACTCTAAATGATTGTATGCTGTGTGTGAGAGTGACAAGTTGAAGGATATGTCGGACATTTATTTCAACTTAACATTACTTCAACATACAGATGCTTGCTTTGAAATGTGAGAATACCCGGGTGAAGCTGTGGAAATTGTTTATTTAAATTATTCTTCCTAATTTCTTTGGAGTTGTTCATTTTTTCAAGTGCTATACATGTGCCACGTTTATTGTGTTGGATGCATGTTATCAATTCTAGTGTTTTTGTCCAGCTTTCCCTTTGTGGGTTACATTCTGGCTGTGCCACATTTCAGATTTTCAGGTCTTGCCCTTGCCAAGACTGCTTGATTTTACATAAATTATACTATAAGTGCTTTAGCCGGCACTCTTCACCATTGCTCTTCTATTGTGTCATTCACATTTTTCCTCTGCCCACAAAGGTTTACAGCATGGGGCAACGGGTCAGTCCACTTCAACCATTGGCTAATTTCAGTGTGACAGCATGCTACCCTTTCATGGTCCGCTACTACACACTCACACAAAGTAGTTACATTCCATCTACAAGTGTTTCAAACAGAAGTGGTATCTGCAACAAATCTAGGTCTAGGTCCTTATGTATCAACATATTTCTCCATAGACAGAGAATGCGTAAAACCCTTTCATACACCATGCCCTTTGTTCTAGTAAGCAATCTGCTTGAGAAGAGGTATTCCATATCAAGCCACAAGAAAGTTGTCATTTCATCTACTGAGTGGCGCACTGAGATACAAAGAAGTAACTGGAAACTTTTCATGCAAACTACACTGCATTTTGTGTGCAACTGCATTTCAGATTAGGTTACTGGTATGAAGGATTTGATGTTGGTTTTAAAATGTTGTTTGGATATTGCCGGTACACGAAAACCTTGCTCATGGGACTTCTACACCTTCAGTCCTAACAAATCCATTAGTAATCAAATTTCACAAATTGTGAAAGATATCCTTTGCAAACAAGTGATTCCAAAGGCACTTCAGAAGAGCTTAACTCTCATGGGGCATGTACCACATGTTTACATCACATTAACTAGTTTAACCCCTTGGGTGCGGGTGGGCACTCCCTCCCCAGTGCGGATGTTGGCCATTGGCAGACACCTGCACTGGTGCCCATTGAAAACGCTGCGCTACTTGTGTCGTTGTGCCTAGTGCCCACGACAGGAGGGATCAAACTGAGTTCAATGGGAGTCAAGGGCTCCCATTGATCTTGGTTTGATCTATTCCAGTCGCTGGCACTAGGCCCAACAAAAGTGGTGCAGCATTTTCTTTTTCTGCATATGTGGGGTTACGCTGGGTTGTAGGAATTTTGTGGATTCCTGCGGATTGTGGGAGTTTCCATCACAGAAATGTAAGGAAAATGCATGATTTCAGGCAAAGTTTAAGGTTTGCAGAGTATTGTGGATAAGAAAACCTCATGGGATCCACGCAAGTCACACCACCCTGGAATCCCCTGGTTGACTACTTTTCAAAAATGTCTGTGATTCGTAGGTTTTCATGAGTGGCACCGCAGCACAACCCCAAATACCACAGCTGATCCTATTGCTTCTCTCTCAAGCTAGTGCTTTAGTGCCTTTTGTGTCGCGGTCTCTTGGCCCACCCACACAAGTTAGGTACCGTTCGTATCAGGGGACATGTGGCAACGTAGGGTGGTAGGAAATATGTGTCTCCTTGCATATTCCAGAACTTTCCGTCACAGAAATGTTAGGAAAATGTGTGTTTTATACCAAACTTTGACGTTTCAAGGGATTCTGGGTAAAAAAGCCTCATGGATCTCCCAGGTGTCTAGTTTTGATAAAATATACAAATTTGCTAGGTGTCTCTAGGTGCTGGCTGAGGTAGGGCCCAACATCTACTGCTGCCTACTTTGGAAAAAAAGGGTCAGTTTTGATGGAAAAATGTGATGTATCCATGTTGTGTTTTGGTCCATTTCCCGTCGCGGGCACTATGCCTAACTACACAAGTGAGGTACCATATTTATCGGGAGACTTGGGGGAATGCTAGTGGAAGGAAGTTTGTGGCTCCCTGCAGGCTCCAGACCTTTCCATCAAAGAAATGTTTGGAATTTTTTTTTTTTTAGTTTGAAGTTTGCAATGGATTGTGGGTATAAAAAAGAAAAGGACTCACTGAGAGCAACACAAGTTGCCCCACCTTGGATTCTCCCAGTTGTCTTGTTTTCAGAAATGTGCACGTTTGCTAAGTTTCCCTAGGTGCCGGTTAAACTAGGGCCCAAAATCCACACCCACATTGGGGGAAAAGGGTCTGTTTTCATTGGAAAAATATGATGCTTCCATGTTGTTTTGGCCCAATTTCTGTCGTGGGCACTAGGCCTACCACACAAGTGAGGTATCATTTTTATCGGAAGACATGTGGGAGCATAACATTTTATTATTACCATTTGGATTGTGCTGCATTTGTGTCTTATAAATCCAAGCCAGGTGTAAGAAAGATGTCATTTTGAAAAATACCCTCTAAATCATATGGAGTATCCACAAATTCAGAGATGTACAAATAGCCACGGATCCTAAATTCCAGGTCTTCTGCCCATTTCAGAAATACATAAGTTTCCTTGATATCCATTTTTCACTCTACATATTCACCATCTGAATTGGTCTATACTCTGTACACAATGAAAAACCATTGTACTGTGCAACCCAGTTTTTGCTTCTGGGAACCTTTGGTTCTAGGAATAACTACAAACCCTATATATCCCGCAACCAGAAGTGTCTATCGGACGTAATGGTATATTGCTCTGGTAAATCAACCATCGTGACAAGAAATTACAAATGCAGTTTTTTCCTACTCATTTTCAATATTTCTTTATTTGTTTCTTTGGTAAAACCTTGAGGGATCTACACATATGACTACTTGCTGAATTCAGAATTGGCTACTTTCCAGAAATCTATAGCTTTCCTGGATCACCCATGGGTTGCTCTCTGGTTTCCAGCACAGACTTGAATGTAGGTTGAGGGCACAAAAAATAGGAAAAAGGGGCTACATCTTTGAAAAAAGTGAAAATTGTGATAACATTTTTTATTAATTTGGCTCTGCATGTTCATGAAAGCTGGGAAGATGGTGACTTTACCCCAGCAAACCGTTCGTTCATGCCATTTTTAGGAAGAAAAATAGACACTTTTATCCGAGCACTTTGCTATTTTTCCCCAAAAATTCAAAATGTAGCTATATTTCGCCTATAATCTCGGTTCCCTCTAGAGGAATCCACAAACCCTGTATACCTTTACAGTCCCCAGTATCACTACTGCTCTCTGTTTACATTTTTTGGGTTCTTGGAATGTGAATATTTATTTTGCAGACAGTACTCTAGGCCCAGCCAAAGTGATAGTTACAAGTTGCCAATTCTCGTTTTAAATGAAGTCGGTTGTGAGTTTTTCTTTTCAAGGCCAGATTCAATATTTCCTAGATCGGCACGTATAGCTGGCGTCCAAAGACATCCTACAATTTCTCCTGTATTCCAAAGCAGCTTTTCCCACCCAATAAGAGTTAGGCTTCGTCTTTCCAAACTGGAATTCTTCTCTTAATCTTTAGGGCTTCTAAAACCCTGCAAATTTTGGGTCCTCAAACTACACGAACATATGCAAGCGAGACACCTGTGGCTGGGATCCACTTTGGTACTTTGAAGAGTCTATGAATTCCCTCAGCAAGTCCCTCATTTACTTCTGAGATGGACTAGTTTCTTTTAAGGTCTCGCCTGGCGTTAGCAGCGCGCATGCGCTGCTCTCGCCATGCGAGGGCCTTTTGGAATCAATACGGATTCCAGATGTGCACACGGACGGACAGAAGATGTGCACGCGGTGACTCGATGCTTTACTCGCGGCGTGAGACGGACGTACTATATTTTTCACACTGGCGACAGCTTGTCTTCTCTTCGCTCCTCCCCTCCTTCACTATTCCACAATGGCTTCATTACTTCACTACGCGGCGGACTCCAACGTTCCGTGTTTGTTTACCATTGGCAATAGCGCTAACCTATCAGCGCACGTCTTACTCAGCTCACGTATGCCCTTATAGCTCTTCGGCGCCAACTGGTCAGTTGATGTCTACCTGGTTGGCGTGGTGACGGTTTGCCGCGGACTTGCTGTAAGAGATGCTTTATTTAGTTAATTGGGGTTTTAGGGCGCGATTGTTGATATCGGCGGCATCTACGTTTCTACTATGCTGAATCCATTCTGCCAGGCTTGCTGTATTGCCTTATGTTATCGAGTCTATCCGCAGGGGTGACCGTTTTCAGTACACAATCTGTATTATTTGTGTGAATGCCCGGGACGTTTGTTTCTGTTGGTTTTGTTTTTACTTTTTTCTGCACATACATGCGGTATTCTTGGCCTTCTGGCATGTGCGCATTGTAACAGAATTAACTTGATCTGCTATCCGCATGGGTGACGGACTGCTACACACCTGTTTCAAATATGAAGTTCTTTACTAAGGGGCTGTTTATTAATGTCATTCGGAGACAACTGCGCTTTTCCTGATTATTGGGAGCCCTTTTGACCCAATATAGTAATTTATCCGGTTTACATCTTTAGATTATGGGCTCCGTGACCGCGTTTTCCCTTGGTCTACTTGATTTGATCAGTCTGTCTTTTTCTGCTAAAAGTTTTTGTCAGCATAAGAGGCAGGAAACGCTCAATGAGGTTGCTACATTATGAGATATCCTACTAGTCACGACCGGGGCTTATTAATATAACTTGAATCTGTCGCATTTTGACTCGTTGATATTCTCAGTGTTATGGCTCCCCCTCCCATCGCAATATCCCCCCAATAAATCATTACGCCATTACAGCTACATAAAAATACAATTTTATTATTTGACCTACTAACGTGAGTGTACTAGCGAGAAGGCAGCTGTGTCCACATTTTGCCCGTCACATCAGGCCTGTTTGCGGCTGGGAGTCGTTTGGTCTGTAATTAGTCGCCACTCGTCCTTCTGCCTCGCCTCCCTCTAAATACAGCCAGCACACACCCCGGCTGCTTGAGGATGCATTAACACGCTTCTGTTCTAGAGTTCCACAGCACGAATCAGTGTTACCCCCGTTCTGTGCGCTGCAGCTGCTGCAGGCGCCTGTCCCCACTGCGCTCCAGGCCCCTTCCGGAGGATGCTGCATGCACCGTTAGACCTGGCAGCCCTGTGTCCCATCCCCTCTCACCCTCCTCCCCGATGCCATCTAGGGACGCCAGGCTGATAGCTCAAACCTGCCAGGAGCGGCTGTGTTCACATCACCGGATCGGAGAGACCCCACCAAGGAGACAGGGACAGATACAGCCGTGTGTCGGTTACAGCACATGCATTTATTCACCACCAAGTGCATTCTACAGCATTTGTTTTCATGGGGTGATGTCCGTGATCCGAAAACTCGTCTTTATGCAGGCAGATGCTGCCTGTTCCCTGCCGAGATCACGGGGCCTGTGCTTCATGTTAAAACTAATAGCCCAATCTAAACCCATGCACAGAAACGCACGGCAGACCCGCACACGAGCTGCTGGCTAATTCATCTCTTCCTGCACTTTTAAGTATTTAGAGAAGAAAAGTGGTGTGATAATCTTCTTGACTTTGCCCATTTATTATTGCTTTATTTGGCCTGGCGTTAGCCAAGACCTTTTGATTCCTAAATGTATGCATAAGCAAGCCCACTTCATTCATTGGTCTTTTGTTATCTCATTCATAGTTTTCTTCCCCTCCTTACAACTTCCAGCACGTGGCATTGGATCAGCCCACTTCATCCATTGGATAACTTCCCTGTGAGCAATGCCATTCTTCCTTTTCACTAGGATCACATTCACACACATTGCAAGTACAAAAAAATTTGAAGAAATGATTTTTATGTTAATTCTTTTTTTATTAGTCATTCAGCTGTACATAATGTCTTCTTGGTTATATATAAGGTAACAAAAATGCTTATAACACTTTTTTGTTATGACTTTTCAACATGCTGCACAGCAGCCACGCTGCTCTATGAAAGCTTAAAGACATTGGAAAAGCCAATAGCTCTGGCTAAACAGTTATAAGGTCCCAAAGGCGAGACCTATTGGCTATGCCAATGCTTGTTTTATTTTTTATTTTTTATTTAATCTCTTTATTGCATTTAAACAAGAACAAAGGAGCATCAGATGCGAGCGATACAACAGGATGTCGACACATTACAATTATCATGGCCTTACAATGACAGTTGATTAGATAAAATTACTGCAGGTACAAAGTGCAACATGGCTACACACCAAGCTTTTATCAACAACGTAGATGATACTTGGAGAATATACACGCAGGTTGGAATCAATCAGAGAGGTCTTGGGTATACATACTGCAGGTGGCCGATCAACTAGAACTCATTCCCCTACTTGCCCTCACAGCGTTGAACCAAGGGCAACTCCCACTCTCCAATTTATAGCATAGTAGAGGCTGAATCAAGACAAAAGAATTAAAGCTATACACCACTCGTCGTGCCCCCGGCCTCAGTATTTTTATTGGCCCTATACATATTGTACAGTGTCCAGAAATTCTTGGGTCTATTGCGGGGAGGAAGGAGATCGCTGAAATGTTCCGTTTGAGTAGAGCAATATATCATGTCAGAAGCCCAGTGGGATAGCATAGGTAGAGGGCCCCTTAACCAGCAAATGGCCACCCTTCGCTTTGCCATGAGCAGTCCCATGTCAACCAGCCTACGCAGCCCCTTAGGCAACGGTTTCGAGAAGCCCATAAGCGCTAGAGCCGGGTCCGGCTGAAGCTACTGCCCAGTTATAGCTGTCAATTCCAAGAACACCTGTCTCCAAAACTCAGCCACACCCGGGCAGAGCCATGCTAGATGAGCAAAATCAGCTACCTGCTCACTACATCGTGCACAACGCGAGCTCTCACGGAGCCCGTATCTACATAGTATTTCGGGAGTATAATAGACCCTATTTAGGAACTTAAAGTGAATTAGAAGGTGTCTACCATTAAGGGAAACTCGTTTTATGTTTTGGCAGCAATGTAACCACATGTCATCGTCTATTTCCGTAGACAGGTCGACTTGCCAAGCTAAACGGGCTTTAGTGTAGTGGTTTGCTCTATATGACATAGCGTGTTTGTAAATCTTAGAGACCATTCCCGTCGTGGCTTGCGTCTTTATGATCAGGGAGAGAGCGGTCACCTCCGGCGACTCAGTCAGGTCAGTGCCTAGCAGTTGCAATAATGCGTGTCTTATCCTATGATATTGAAATTTAGTGAGGAGTGAGGGCGCATCTAACCCTTCAGCAATGGAGTCCCAGTCTTTCATTATTCCACCCACAAACAAGTCGCCTATAGTATGGACCCCAATGGAATTAAGCGCGCGGACTACACCACCATCTCTACATGGCAACAACCAGTGGCACCAATCAAGAGGCGCCAAAGGTGAATACAGTAGGGCCCCAGCCTGCAACTTCAGAAGATGGTGCCAGGCGTGATTAGTTGCGTTAATCGAATCTTGAATGCCAGTCCTGCGCTCTGTGGGCGCGAAGAGTAACATGGGGAGCGGGCTCGGGGCAGCAACCTCCCGCTCACTGCGCAGGTGAGGGATATCAGGTGAGCCGTGTATCCAGAGTTGAGCATGGGTGCATTGCGCAGCTCTGTAATAAAGGTCAAAGTCCGGCGCCCCCAATCCACCCATGTGGTGAGGTAGGGTAAGAATTTGCCATTTGACTCTCTGCTGTTTGCCCGCCCAAGCTAATTTGACCATCAGTGTCGTAAGCGTTTTGAAGAATATGCCAGGGAGGACCATCGGAATGTTCGTAAAAAGGAGCAGGAATCGAGGGAGAATTACCATTTTCATTATTGAAATCCTACCTAACGGCGTCAACGGTAATCAAATCCAACGCTCTATATCCTCTTCCAGCTTGCTCACCAATACTCCATAATTATCTCTAAAAACCACCTCCGAGTCGGAGTGCACTTGTATTCCAAGATACCTCACTGAGTCCGACGTCCATTGGAGTGGATAGTCCAGGTCAAATTGTAACGTAGACGGCGTGAGGGGGAACACGAGGGACTTAGACCAATTAACCTGGAGACCCGACACTCCCCCAAAAAGCACCACCTCATGTAATACAGAGGAGAGATAGCGTTCGGGCTCACGCACATAGAGTAGCGTGTCATCTGCATAGGCCGAAACTATGAGATTATATCCTGGGATGCGAATGCCCTTATGCCATGGTACTCCCGCAAGCTAAGGGCTCCGCGACAAGTGCGTAGAGAATCGGCGAGAGCGGACAGCCCTGTCTCGTGCCCCGCGAAATAAATATCGGTTCCGTTACCAAGTCTCCAATTTTAATACGTGCCGAAGGCGAGCTATAGAGCACTCCTAGCAACTGCAAAAAAGACCGGACCTAAGCCCATACGTGTCCGCACCTGCCGCATGAAGGGCCATTCAACAGAGTCGAATGCCTTCTCCATATCGAGAAATACCGCTACTGCGTGCGACTCCAGGATAGTGTGTTGCAACGCCCCAAAAACTGTACATAAATTGTAGGTGATATTACGACCTGGGACAAACCCCGCCTGCTCCGGCGCGACTAGGATGGGTACCAGGGGCACCAGACGGTTGGCTAAAATCTTTGCAAAGATCTTGGTGTCGACGTTGAGGAGGGAAAGGGGACGATATGACTAACATTCCTCAGGGGGTTTACCCGGTTTCAAAATGGCCACAATTACCGCCTCTCTCATTGAGGGCGGCATTGAGCGAGAAACGCACATATCCTCGAATAATGCAGTCAGGTGTGGCAGTAAGAGGTCCAGAAACGCCTTGTAGAATGCCACCGTTAGACCATCTATTCCGGGAGCACTACCGGCTCTCATAGTAGATAACGCAAGGAGTATTTCCTCCCTCTCTATCGGCCGCATCAAAAACTCACGATGTGTGTCAGTCAGCCATGGCAGCTTAATATGAGACAAGTAGTCCAATATTTCAGCTTCGGAGCCCGAGCCACGCGAGGAGTACAATGTCGAGTAAAATTGTCTAAACCTCTCTGCAATGGCCGGGTCATCTGTTAGTGCCACTCCCTCCGCAGAGTTCAGAACGGCGACCCCAGAGCAATCACGACGGTTCCGCAATAACTGTGCAAGTACCCTGACTGGTCTTTCGCCCTCACCATAAATACGTGCCGTGGCATATTTGCCAAGGTGCTTAATTTCAGCATCAGCTGTTTCCTGAAACTCTTCCAATTGAGTCTTAAATTCGGTCAATACCCCATCGTCAGCACCGAGTTGCAGCCGTGCTTCTAGCGCAGACAGCGCAGCCTCCAAGTCAGTTAACCTTTTACGCAGCGCCTTGAGAACTCCCGAGTGCTTAGACATCGTGACCCCTCGAATGTAGACTTTAAACGCCTCCCACACTACCTGGAAGCTCTCTACCGAGCCAACATTTTTGTCAAAATATGTCTCAATTGCGTCAGCTAGCTCTGCCCTGAATAACTCGTCCAGAAGTGAGTAGGGTGGAAACCGCCATGTGTAAGGAGGAATTCTCCTAGAGGAGGCAGCAAAGACAACTAGAAATGGGGAGCGGTCCGAAAACGTGCGGGCAAGCACCTCACAGGTTCGCACCTGATTATACAGCTGTCTGGAGGCTAGCCAGTAGTCAATACGTGTGTGTAAGTCATGGAATGTCGAATAGTGTGTGAATCCCCCTTTATCAGGAAAACGCTGTCTCCATACATCACGTAAGTCTGCACGTACCATAGATGCGGCGAGAGTACGAGCCGAAGCAGTGACTCGTCGCGCCGGTCCCCCTGAGCGGTCACAATCCGGGTTCATAACTAAATTGAAATCCCCACCCCATAGCTGCTGCTTATCCCCAAGATCCTGTACTCGACTGAACAAGTTTGTATAGAAGCTTGGGTTATCATAATTAGGCCCATACACATTAATTACTAATAGATCCAACCCCCTTCCCCTACAGCTAGATACCACAAATCTGCCATCAACGTCAGTATGTAGGGGCTGCAGTGTGAAGGATGACTTACGACGCACCCACGTAAGTACTCCCCTGGAGTGCGTAGTGAAGCCAGCGGCATGTGTATTCCCTTGCAAACCTCTGCTACGGAGTAGCGCGCTGGAAAGAGGTAGGTGGGTTTCCTGCAAAAGTGCAAGATCAATCTCATGTCTGTTCAGGTATGCCAAAACTTTCCGTAGTTTCCTGTGGTCGTTAAGACCACGAACATCCCATGTGAGTGCACGAAGAGTGCCCTGCGTATCAACCCTGCGAGGAGTGTGATCAGCTGCGATAGACCCCGTCGCATCAATACTACAAGTGTCAGCCATGAATTGCCGGCATGTGCATCGTTCCTGTGTAATGTGTGTAGTGTCTACCAGCAGTGTTGCGCATCTTCAGGCACCTTTCAACCCTACCCCCCACCCACGCTAGGCCAACCCCAACCAAGCCTAGACGATTAACTGACCAACAGACCTCCTGCGTAGCATCATAGGATAACAACCAATATAGCCATGTCAATAGAACACAGGAAGGACCCATCCCTCCCACCCTCCCAAAACAATACCCCCATAGTGTAGAACACACGTGGGCAGAGGTGGCACGCTTCCGAAACATAAACTGAAAGAAACCACAACTGGTTTCCGCCCATAAATTGAAAACTCCTGAGGCAAAAATTATACAATAGAACCCCCCCCCCCCTCCTCCCGAGAACATATTAGAAGACTCATCATGGCCCAAGAGAAGCATAATCTGGCGAACTAACTCTCCCGCATCACACCACAGCTCCCATCATCCTGGACAGTAACAGTATCATGTATTAAAAGCATACACAAACAGCACTTCAGTAAACCCGTCTCAAATACCTTGTACTCTCCCGCCCCCAACCCCAGCAACAATCATCTTATCTGCCTGGATCAGAGACGCCCCATCAGTCCTGCTCTTCCAGATCTCCTCCCGCCACCTCGTCCAGCAGAGACCGAGGTGGGCTGCGTCGATTGTCCCTCGCCCAGTCTTTCATGGCCCTCTGGAGGGCCTTCGGGTCTGTAAAAATATGTGACTGTCCCTGGCGATTAATCCGAAGTCTGGCGGGGTAGAGCATTGCGTAGTCAATATTGTGTTCTCTTAGCTGCTTCTTCAAGGGGGCAAATTGTCGACGCGCTTCTTGGACCTTGAAAGTGAAGTCTGGGTATAACGATATAGTAGAGCCCTCAAATTGAAGTGGCTGTTTGTCCCTGGCCGCTCAAAGAGCAGAGTCTCTGTCGCGGTAGTTGAGGAGCTTCGCGATGATGGGTCTCGGGGGTGCCCCAGGCACCGGACGCGGACCCAACGAGCGGTGTGCCCGCTCGACAACGAACATGGACGAAAAGATCTCCTGCCCAAGGAGTGAAACTAATAACTTTTCTATTAACTGTTCCATGTTTCCAGTTGGGGTGGACTCCGGAAGGCCCGTGATCCTAAGGTTGCTCCGCCTCGAGCGCGCCTCCAAGTCCTCCGTCTTGTCCTGTAGGACCTGGAGAACTTTCCCCAGCTGCTTGTGACCCACATCAAGAGTTACTTGCGGTTCTTAGACCTCTGTGGTACGGCGTTCTACCATGTCCAATCGCTGTGCATGCTTGTCCAGCCGTTTGGACATTCTGTCCATGCGATAGGAGAGAGAGTCAATCTTAGAGCCCAGCACTGAGAGGCTACCCTGCAGGACCTTCTCCATCGCCGTCAGCATAGTGCGGATGTCTCCCGCCGGCTCCATCTGGGGCAAATCTTGCATGTTTTCATCTTCCTCTACGACCGCCTCGCGACCCATGGTTCTCTTCTGGTCGAAGGTGATCTTCGGCTGCGTTCTATCGACTTTACCCATGGTTGGTGTCCCTCTTCACTCCGGAATAAGGTCAGGGCACCGTGACACAATCCGGGGCCGACGTGGCAGAGCAGCTCCTCGCCAGCAGCCGCCTACTTGAAGAGGAGGAGACACGCTGTCTGCGACTTGAGCCGATCGTATGCCAGAAGGGGGATAGAGGCAAGCGGGACAATAGCCGTGGGCCGCAGTCCACCAACGGAGCAGCCCCGACCCGGACCCGCTCCCAGCATGTCCCAGGAGGGAGATATCAGGCGACCCACCAAGTAGCGGCAGCAGGGGGGACCACGGACTCCTCCTCACCCTGCAGACCAGCCCAATAATCCAGCAGGTGCAGCCTCACGCACTCAGCACCATCATCAGGCGGCAGCGAGGGCGAAGCAAGGTGCTGGCAGGTAAAATGGCGGACGCGCACCTCCCTCAGCTTGGGCCCAGGATTGCACCCAGCCAGCAATCCGACCCCGGGAACGTCGCAGATCAATATGGCCGTCGCAGGCACAATCCCTCCGGGGCTCGCAGCGGCCCTCAGGCTACAGCAGGACTCACAAGCCAACTCCCTCGCTGGCCCAGCAGTAATGACGGTGTGAAGCAGGGCGCGGGCCGGCAGGCACCTCCGAAGCAGCGCGCTCAAAATACCTCACCGGTGATCAGGGGTATTCAGCAGTAGGCAGGACATCAAGGGCGAGGGTCCAAACCTCGTCGGGCGGGGGGAGGGACGTAACTCCGCGCCAGCCGCTGGGCGCCGAACAGAGTCGCAACAACGTGAGCAGGAGAGCGGCCTCGGCGGTCACCACAGCCCGGAAATTCAGGCCCAGTCTCCGGCTCCGCCGTCCAGCGTCGTACGGGAACCGGAGTAGCAGCAATCAACTCCCCACCGGCTCCGGTCACCGAATCCGGCACTGTAGGGCCTGCTTAACGCCTCAGGAAGCTAATAATGGACGGATAGTGTGGCGGTGTATGGGAGCTGCGCGCTCAAGCGGCCATCTTGGTCGCGAGCAAGCTCCGCCTCCTGTTTTATTTTATTTTTAACATTTTGTTAAGGCACCATAGTTGTCTGCCCTGAATTGACCTGAATTCCATGTCTGCCTCAGATGTTGCAGTTACAGTTTGCCTGGAGAGCGTCTTCCTTTTCATTATTTCAAATTGCCACAGTGTATTTGTTTTTCTTCTTCAGAATGTTCTGTACTGCACCATATCAGAATATCCTATGAATTTACATACTTATGGCACAGCCTAGGAACACAAGCGTCTGTGCTGAGTCTTTAACCCCTTCCATGCTCATGACGGAATGGTTCCGTCATGAGCACACTTGCAAAAAAATCTCTCTGCTGTAAACAGCAGAGGGATTTCCCATTTTTTGTTTTGCCTTGGGAGGAGGGGGAAGAGCTTTCCCAACCTCCCAAAGCATGGTTTTGGTTTTCCTTGTAATGACGATCATGCGCATGACGCGCTGTCGTCATTACAACGAAACTGAAACTTAGTTTCAGTTTCACCGTTTCGGTGCTTGTGGGGCTAGCTTAGCCCCCGAGCACCGAAACATATGGGACCGGTATCGTTGGAAAGGGGAGAATCTCCCCTTTCCAATGGTACCTTTCCCAAGTGGATCCCTGCTTGGTGATCGCCCCAGGAGGGCGATCCCAAAGCATGGATCCACCCACTATCACCAGGGAGGAGGAGCGGCCCCTTGGGCAAGGGCCTTTGCTTCCCCCCTATAATATTTTGCCACACAGTCTTTCTGCCCCCCCCTGGGGGGCAGATGGGGCAGTAGCCCCCAATATGCCCCCCTGGGGGGGCAGAAAGCACCCTAGAGGCCAGGGATTATTTTGTATAGGCCAGGGGTGGGGGCTGCCCAGAATAGGCATCCCAATACCCCCACCCTACCCCCCAAAGAAGGCAAAAGACTTTCTGCCCCCCCCAGGAAGCAGATGGGGGCAGTAGCCCCCAATATGCCCCCCTGGGGGGCAGAAAGCACCCTAGACGCCAGGGATTGTTTTTTTACGTAGGGGTGGGGGCTGCCCAGAATGGGTATGCCAATGCCCCCACCCAAAAAAAATGCTTCTTTCTGCCCCCCCCCCCAGGAGGCAGATGGGGGCAGTAGCCCCTGATCTGCCCCCCGGGGGGGGGTGACCAGAATGCCCACTAGGCACCAGGGATTTTGTTTTTTTTATACGTAGGGATGGGGGGGCTGTCCAGAATGGGCATCCCAATGTTCCCACCCCCCCAAAAAAAATAGCCACGGTCTTTCTGCCCCCATTGGGGGCATATCTGGGCAATAGCCCATGATTCCCCCCTCCCCAGGGCGGCGGAAAGCCCACTAGGCACTGACTTTTTTTTTCGGAATGTGCCTACCTGTGGATTTTGGGTCTGGCACCCAAGGAAACCTAGCAAACCTACACATTTTTGAAAACTAGACACCCAGGGGAATCCAGGATGTTGTGACTTGTGTGGCTTTCATAAGGTTCTGTTACCCAGAATCCCTTGCAAACCTCAAACTTTGTAAAAAAAAAAAAAAACACATTTTCCTCACATTTCTGTGATGGAAAGTTCTGGAATCTGCGCAGATCCACAAACTTCCACCCACCCAGCATTCCCCAAAGTCTTTCGATAAAAATGGTACCTCACTTGTGTGGGTAGACCTACTACCCGCGACAGGAAACGGCCCAAAACGCAACATGGACACGCCACATTTTTACAGTGAAAACTGACCCTTTCTTGGCAAAGTGCCTAGCTGTAGATTTTGAACCCCAGCTCTGCCGGCACCTAGGGAAACCTAGCAAACCTATAAATTTTTGAAAACTAGACACCCAGGGGAATCCAGGATGTGGTGACTTGTCTGGCTCTCACCAGGTTCTGTTACCCAGAATACCTTGCAAACCTCAAACTTTGTAAAAAAACAACACATTTTCGCCACATTTCCGTGATGGAAAGTTCTGGAATCTGCGTTGGTCCACAAACTTCCACCCACCTAGCATTCTCCAAAGTCTCCCGATAAAAATGGTACCTCACTCGTGTAGGTGGGTCAAGTACCCGCGACAGGCAAGGGCCCAAAACGTATTGTGGAGACATCAAAATTGCATATTACAAAAACGACCTGGTTTTGTAATGGGGGGGGGGGCAGGGCACCTGGGTTTTTGTCCCCGGGCTCAGCGGCCATCTAGGGAAACGTACCAAACCCACACATTTCTGAAAACTAGACATCCTTGGGAGTCCAGTGAGGTATGGCTTGCGTGGATTTTTTCGTGGCTGTGAAACGCGCTCAGCTGACGGCATTTGTTAACCAGAATATAGCGATGTGTAAACCAACTTTAATTCATGATCTGCTGTTAGAGCCCACGTGGCTTGGCGGCATGCTTCATGTTTCATATTATTGTACTTTTCTATTAACTGCTCCTTGGATTGAAACGTACGTTTTCTAGTTTTGTTTTTTTAACGCACGGGGAGAGCGGACGCCGAGACTCAAACCCGGCTTCCCAGTCGGCAGCTCTGAATGTTATGCCACATCCTCTCCCCAAGACAATTGGAATTTTTTTTTTTTAGAGTTTTATCTCTGCTTCCCTCACCGAGTCACCCTCCCACAGTGCACCCACCCTTAACCCCTTCCTCCCTTTTGTTTCCCTGAGCATCCCCCATGAGTGCATGGGAAGGGCGTTCTCTTAAGTCATGAACGCGTGGGGTCATGGGCTGACCTCGTTGCTTTCGAGGCATCAATTTCTAAGAGCTGGAATAAGCAGTGCTTCAAGCACTTCATGTCTGAACAAATTAGAACGTCAGAGTGTCCTCCTTATTCTTTTACTCATCTGAATGGCCGGTGGCTGCCCCTTTAACAATCATCGTGCTCCGCTTTTCCTTTAACTCTGTCCAGTGCCCCCTTTCATTTCCTCCTTGGCTGTAGCCGGAAAAGACCAGCTGCTGTGCTCCGATCGGAGGTGCTGCAACAGGGGTGCTCTGCTCGCTGAATACCGCTCTCCCAGGCCCCGCTCTGATGAAAGGGCCTCTGGTGCTCCCGCTGTTGGACTTGCAGCTTGTTTTCCACTGACTCTAGGGGCAGTGGCCATGGTCCAGGATCGGTCATGCCTTCACTTTCAAGAGTCTAGAAAGACTTGTTATATCCTGTCGCTTTTGTATGGTTGTGTCGCTCAATATGGTTTGAATGTTAGACCTTCATTTGCCTTCGGAGTTCAACAGTAGGAATGTTACCATGAATAACTATCTTAACTGGCACACTGCCGACCAACTGTGTCCGTATGGAAGATGGTTCAGAGGGTTAAGGTGCATGCTGCAAGGCAGCCAGCAGCCTCTGAGTCCAGTGTTCCATGAAGAGAAACATTGCTACAGACAAACATGTTCATTTTTTACCTTGAAATATTGACAGACTGAGCACACCCTAGTCTGAGTACATCCTGGACTGATTAAGCACACGCACCTCACGCCCCACAACACACCCGCCAGAGGCATTAACTCTCCAAACTTTCTGATCTGTTAGTCTCGGCCCTTCAGGTTACACACAGAACTCAGACAGATGGTGAACCCGCTCAGCTATCTTGCATGCATTCAATCAGTAATACGCAGGTTGGACAGCTCTTTGTGAAGCGTGTTCAGTTCACTCAGCTATCACCAATTTATATTATGCGATCGGTATCCGTATAAAGTTGAAACCTCAATAGACACCTCTTGGCATCGGATTCAACAATGTATCGCGTAAAGTGAAACCTGTACTCTGACCAGGATGCCATGCAACAAACACACTTTAACAGTCACTATTATTCTGCTTGTAGCTTACATTATAAAAAAAACTTTTAGGGCTGGTTACTCTGCACTACACAACAACCCGAGCCCTGTTTTTACATATAAAATACATTGCATTTATATAACCCTTACTACCCCGACGAGGCATGTTGTACATATGTTGTGATGTAATGTATAAGGTGCCTCGAAGACCAAGGTTCAGTTTTCAGACTCCTGCCCAGGCCCACCTCTTCTCCCCTTCACACTCCTCCCCCACCCACTGCCTTTCACACCACAGTACTTGTCACGTCTCAGGCTTCTGTGACCCTACCATAGGAGACGCCCCCCCCCAAATTAGGGCGAGTTTACAGAGGTTTGATGGTGGCTTTACTGCTGCGTGCCAATTGCAGGACTTGTGTGGGAAGCCAGTCCCATCCTGGGTTTACTGTTTCCCTTCCTTCGTTCTAAATTCTTGGCCTTCAAATTTGCAACACTTTATTATGCCCTCCCAGTGTACCCGGATTACAGGGCTTCTCGACTCTTGTGTTTGTGGCTCGGATTATACTAATATGTGCATATATAGTACGGGTTGGACGGTAGATTTCATTTTATCCTTATATATCCGCATACAAATCGCTCAACTAAACTTGACTAAATGATTCTAGCATGTTATTGAAATGCTAGAAGTTAAGTGGAGACAGCTATATTTTTTCTTTAGACTGAGCCCCCCTCCAAGAAGCTTGACTAATCGCAGCCATTTCCCTTTTATTTGCGCATGATTTTGAATGTAACGCCTGTAGCCAATGTTGTTGCCTGTATCGCAAGAATATGGATATTTTGTAATTTGCCATAAATAAAAAAAAGTCACCTGATAGCAAATGTTCTAGAATTTTCTGCGTTGTTTAAACAATAGGAGAGAATAAGAGTTGTGCTAGATAAGGAATTGGTGCGTTTTTCATGCATGTATTGCATTTGTTTGTTTTGGACATATTTATATAAGCATATTTCTGCCACTTGTATGGCCTTGTGGAGCCGTCGAAGTGCGGGTGTACTTTCCGTACAGTTCTGGGCTGTTCACCCATTGGAGTCCAGCTGGTCCATGACACGCTGTGGCTATGGATAGCGAAGAAAGATCTTGTAGATATTTGGGATTTTATGTTATCGGCCCATGTTTTGAAAATGTGTTTGACATTTATGCGGCCTCTTGGCTCTGGTTTGGTGATGTGTATTTCTTGTGATACGCATGTACCATGAAGCCAGTAATCCACTATATTCATTTATCAGCCAAGGAGATCGCTTTGATTTACAAGGATTCCTGACACGACCAGGCTGATTTCGGCTTTCATCCATCCCTGTAACAACTATTATATTTTTTTCATGATATTAAGAAGCTGGAAAGCATAACACGCTGCTCTCAGGTACAGCAGTGGCGGCTCGCCGAGGGAGTGCCGCGGGGCGGGGCAGGGTGGGGGGGCTAGTGGACTCGGACTTACGACGGACAGAACTCCCTCTGAGTTCTGTCCGTCGTATGTCTGAGTCCACTACCCCCCTGCCCGCCTCACCGTCCCGCGGCACTCCCTCGGCGAGCCGGCACGGAGGTACAGACATCCGCCTCCCCGGCTAGGGTAAAGCTCTTCTCTCGTTTCAGTGTTTGTCCTCCAGTACGAATGAAGAAAGAAAAAATGCAACTTAAAAAATGAATTGCCAGTATTTTGACTTGCCAAACTTTTCTAGTACTTTAATTATGTTGGCTGGCATCCGTGTGCAGCCACATCTGCTTCTTTCCACAGAAGACTTTTAGAAGCTCCTTAACAAAGGAGTTTTATTGCTCATTTATCAAACCAGTGTCCCAACCAGTCTTATCTAAAAGGAATGCAAACATTCCCCTGCTCTGTTCAGAGAAAGATGGCACAGAAACACTTTTATGGTGGCAAGGGATTTCAAGCTATGCCAGAGCAGGAACTAAAAAGCATTTCAGTGGGTTTATGTGAAAATGATTGCGTGGAAATGCTGCATAGAAACTGGGTATTTAGACTGTCACCAGTTCATCTGACTTACTCAGAATGCGCTGTCTTTTATTTACTGCTGATTTTGCTCCTGTATGCCCCCAAACCCATGTATTATTGACAGCTTTCGAAGTACACTGAAGACAGTGGAATATATTCATAATTATATTTTTTGTTGTATTTTTTTTTTCGTGGTAATTACTTTAAGATATTACTTTGACAGACCAAGATCATTCTTTAGTTATGATACTGCACGGAGTATGACGGATATTGTCATAAAACATGTTTATTTATTACAAAGGATACCTCATTGTCATAAAATAGCATGGAGAGTGGGGGTAGTGGTTCATGCTCCGTTTTTTGTAACATTTGTCAAGGAAACCGCTTTAAGATGGCCGCACACAGAATGTTCTAGTGCTGTTGACTTGCATCGAGGCACTTCTCTTTGTGCGTTAAAAAGCCTTGGAATGTGTCCATAAATGTTTACTAATGCAAGCATACATGCCTAAATCGGACTGCATGACCTAGTGTGTAGCAATTGTATAACTATTCAATCCCTGGCAGCGCAGCACCCAAGATAATGTGCTGCATGGCTGAACACCTATAAGGTCTCAAAGGAGAGACCTATTAGCTATGCCAGTGCTTGTTCTTCTTAAGTGCTCGCAGCATGGCTGTATTACCTTCATGTAGCAGGCTTAAGTTAAACTTTCTTTTTTTGCGTGCAGAACCGGGGAACATATTGTCCATTTGTTTATTACCTTTTCTGTGATTTTTTAAAAAAACACCTTGGAATCAGGTAAGGTTCTAACAATCCTAGCCCCTGCAACAAGCTACCCAGAACCACAGCAAAATGTGTCATTTAACGAAATTACTAAAAAATTAGACAGCAAACATTATTCATATAAATAATAACTAATCTACTAATGCATACTCAAAGAAAATAAGCTAAAGTCATTTGAAGTGAAATTCATCAAAAGGGGCAATATGGTTGGGACAAATCAGCAGGTTTCAGGGGTGGTCACAGAAAATAGCTTCCTTGTTGCTTTAAGCTCGAGCAGACCCCCTGTTATCACCCCATAAACCTGCAAGAGCTCTGTATGTGCTTGGCAGGTTGATGTGCACCAGAAATGCCCCTGCTGGCCTGTCTAGATAGTATCTGCTCTCCCTGCCAAGCAGACAAGGGAGACACTGTGCTTATCTTTCCCTCTGCACACTACTGTCACGTGATTCTTCCCGTCCCTCGCTTATGTATGGGTTCCGGAGTAGCGTGCTACTCGCCAAAAAAGCGCTTCAACACACAATCGGGGGTAACAAGGACTATATAAATGCAAACCTTTTTCCCCTCTTCTATCCCTCCGCTACCCTTCTCAATCCAAATAACTGACTAATATCCACCTCTCAAATTACTTTCATATTTCATTATACTAATTCACCACTAATCCTCTATGGGTTAGGGAGTAGCGTGCTACTTGCCAAAAACGCGCTTCAACACCCCATCAGGGGTAACAAGCGCTATAAAAATGCAAACCTTTTTCCCTCTTCTATCCCTCCGCTATCCTTCTGAATCCAAATAACTGACTAACCTATCCACCACTCAAATTACTTTAATATTTCACTATACTAATTCAACACGAATCCTTTATGGGTTCCGGAGTAGCGTGCTACTCGCCAAAAAAGCGCTTTGATGCCTCGTCGGGGTAGTAAGCGCTATATAAATGCAATTACAATACAAGTCAGATAAATGAGGCATGGGGAAAATGGATCCATGCCCCACACCCACATGCCTAATGTACACCGCTCACTGTTTGGGAGTGTTTTTAGGTCGAGCCTAGAGTAGCGCGCAAGCGCTGCTCTGCGAGACTTTAAGTAAGGGGCTTCAAAAAGCTGACCACACGCTCGTGCACAATGGCCTTTTCCTTGCGGTTACCCGCACGGCCGCCATGTGTATCCAATTATCGTGCCCGGCGGCCGTGCGGGTAACCGCAAGCAATAGGCCATGGTGCACGCTCTCGCGCGCGCACCGCTCGCGGGCTTGTTTTAGCCGCCTCGCCGAGCGTCTTCGCAGTCACACAGACCTGCCTGCGCACCATGCCGAAATACCGCTTGTTTTTTTTAGGACTTGGACTGTTTTACGGTCTTATTGCAGTTATATTTTCCGTAGCCGACTCACGCTAGTGCTGCTTTCCCTGCTTCCCAAATAATGTCTCGAGATTACTTGCCCTGCTGGGTTTACCGTGTTTAAGGCATTAAGTTTCTCTTCTTACTCTCCCACCTCTCTCCGATTTCCCCTCCACGTACGAGTAGACGAGTGTCCTGTTAAATTTCCTCATTCAGACATTGACACGTTTTCAGTGAAACTGGCATTTTGTCACTTAGCTTCTTTTTGAACTTGAATAAAACTGAAACCTCCCTTTCTGCCTACAAGCCTTACTTTTAAATGTGCATCTTGTTTGTTTCACGACGGGGATATCTAAAATCATCCGGATTTTTTGAGAGGACGTGTCTTTGTCAAGACTTCTGCTAAAAACGTCTTCTGTGCATCTGAAAACTGCCTGCGCT
Organism: Calotriton arnoldi; assembly: GCA_963921515.1. Classification (NCBI taxonomy): domain Eukaryota; kingdom Metazoa; phylum Chordata; class Amphibia; order Caudata; family Salamandridae; genus Calotriton; species Calotriton arnoldi. The sequence continues at coordinate 101,606 of CAWUFW010018746.1, read as the reverse complement.
GCGGTGGGTGAGCCAGAGGGGACCGGATTGTGGGTATGTTGCTGCAGCAGATGCCCACAAGCTGCTTTTATCCATCACTCCCCCTCCAGCCACTCTGAGCTCCCCCATGCGGCGATGCCTGCAGCAGCCCTGATTGGCCCCTGCGGGTAGCCATGCGGAGGTGGAAGCGGAGTGCAGATGAAAGCAGATCGACTGCCATCATTTGTACGGAGGCTGCTATTTCTCCAGGCGATTCATCGCGCTGTACTCCTGCAGCGAGGCGGTTGACGGGGCTGTCACGAGCTGTCACTTGTAGCTCTCACGCACCTTTGCGCTTTGTTGAATTTCCAACCTTTTAAATGAATTAATTGTCGGTTGCAGAAATAGAGGGAATTCATTTTGCAAGCGATTGGAGATATCCGTCCCCTCTCCTGCTAAAGGATAATTGCGGATGCATTCAATGGCTACCAGGGTATTTCACTCCGCCACGAGAACTGTATCAAACGTCAGAAAATGTGATCACATCACACCCATCCCAATTTCACCCAGGTGGCTGACGATCGAAGCCATAAGTCTCCCGAAACTTACCTTCATTATTCACAAAGCCCTTCAGAGAAAGACCACGATCCACCAGGCTAAAAAATTTAGCATTTCAGGAGGCCAACGTCCCCTGTGGAGCAACAACAACCTCTACTGGAATACCTCCCTGCAAAAGAAGAGGATCCCTCTAACAGGCCTTCTCTGGATGCTCCCCCAGGATCTGTACAACATCCCCCCTTCAATCAGAACCAATCCCTCTACTAAAGTCTTCAACGTGAAGATGAAAAAGCTACTCTTCCCTCAATTTCTCCTAAATGGCCATACTACCGTACCCCAGTAGCTTACTGTCTGGATAGCTCCAAAATACAAGCATTGGCATAGCCAATAGGTCTCGCCTTTGGGACCTTATAAGTGTTTAGCAATGCAACAGTTGATTTTGTTCCACCAACGATATTGTACTGCATAACTAAATACTTATAAGGTCCCAAAAGCGAGACCTATTGGCTATGCCAATGCTTGTTTAAATATGTTGACGCTGAACATTATATGTGTAACTGACATCGTTCCCAAAGGGTTAATTGCTGGGCAGGAGAAAAGTTTTATTTAGTCAGTGGAATTGGGGAAGTGCATGTGCAACGTCATTTACAATGCTATGAACATTGCCCACTTACCCCAAATTTTCTGCCGGTGAAGTTATGTTTAAAAAAAGGGGAAACAAATTACAGATTTTCCCAGAAAAAAACTATTTTTAAAATGTTTTTAATTTTATTTTTTTAATAGAAAATCATACTACAGAAGGTAGTCTGTGCTTTTTTTGTTTAAGAAGTGGGCTCTTTTGTTCACAATCTACACAAGTGCCAGCGCCTGAAAACCACCACCAACTGTGAAAGAATGTAAATTGCGAACCAGCGTTTACTTAGCAACAGCAAAATGGTAAGACAGAATGTTGCAGTACGCATACCTTTAAAGGTTTGCAAAGGAAGGCAGAGGGTAAAAGGCTGCATGGCAGCTCTTTATTCACCCCTCCCTTGAATGTGCTCCATGTCTTGCATTCAGAACATACTGGCATGTATTTATACGTAGAAGTGACATGTTTTGCCATGAGGTGTACAGAATACTCCTAACCTTCTCGCATAAGCTTCTAGGGGTGCCGGTGGCAGTGTAGGCTAAGTACCTCAGTATTCTGAATTTCCTGCTGCTGGTCACGGTGTAGCCACAGGGTCCCCTCACAGGTGGGGCACTACAGTGAGACGGGGGAACTGGTTGATATAAGAGCTCAGGCTCCAAAAGGAGAATTGAAGGGTTTTGGACAAAGGATGGTGATTTGGAAGAGCCATGGGATGAAATAGACCCTCAAGTTGAAAAGGCAAAATGAAGGAAAAATACTTAGTTCAGTAAAGTAGTAAAACACAATTAGCCTTTTCTCTTCGAAACAGAAACTAATGACGTCCTCCAATTAATGTCTTTTGTTTTCTTTCTCCGGGAAAATGGCCTTTTTCCAACCTAGGGATTATTGCATGGGGTTTACTTGGTCTCCTCAGAAGCCAACGAGCTAACTGTCATTGTTTGTCTTCATCTTCAAGCAGCGAGCTGAGATAATACCCTAGATCAACAGGCAAAGCGAAGTCATAGTCGATTGTCGTTCACGCTTTAGGGTGAAGGGAAGCAAGAGGCAGCTGGAGAGTAAAAGCTTCCATCTCTAGAACCTCTCTGAAGAATGACATGCTGGCAGATCCACGCCCCTCAGAGGAACTCACACAGGACAGCACCCTTCTCTCCTGAGTCCTCAGAGTGCCCCAGACCACTGTCACCAGGTCCCTTAAGCTCTGTCTGCTTCACAGCAATGTATCAAAGCAGGGCTCATCAAACTATGAGGAGGGCAAGGAACATCACAACATGAACGCTGTGGTCTCTTAAAATAGCTTGTTGTTGTGTCATCAGGTCACATGATATCTGCAGGTACTGCAGCCTGGTTCCAAGCCCTCGTTCCCTGGCACTGAAATGCTGCCTGTTTCATAACTTGGAAATCCGGCTAACCCTAAAGCCTGGCTCTCGTTCTACATGCCTTCGGTTAAGGAACTGGCAAGTACAGTGGACTGTTCCAGTGAGGCAAGTAAGTATATCTTTATGAACAGAGCTTTTAGTTTGAGGAATCTGTAGATGTCTGTTTTGAAGACTGAATTTGCATTAACTTTCTGCAAAGTTTAAAGGGGAAGTGAGCACACCCAGGTCTTTGATCATCAATATGCCTTTGGATACCCCCTGCCAGAAAATTGTTTTGCCATTACTTTTAAGTTTTTGGTTAGCTCTTACTCTTGGGGCCATGGTTAGGGACCCACTTTCTTGGGCCAAATGTCTCCTATGGTCGAGGGCGGGAACAGGGCTTACTGGAACTAATTATATACATGACCTACCATAAGCAAGCCCGCTGGGAGTGTGGTACACTCATTTTTAGGCCCTCTGCCTTGATTTAGGTGCGTTACGTTACCTACTTTGCCCATGGCATTCTTCGTGGCAGAGTGTGTTTACTTCCACATCCTGGGTTAGGTGCGGCTAATGTTACCTGTGCTGCCTGGCCTGCTCTAGACAAGGGCACATGCTCCTCTTGCTCTCCACCTAGGCCTGGGTATGAAGAGTCAGCAAGTGAAGGATGAACTGCCCCAGTCGTGGCCGAACACAAGCCGGATTCATCCTCCGCTACACTGATACCTCTGACTCGCCCCCAGGGACAAGCCATGAGGACCATGAAACCCTGTATAGTGTATGCTACCAATGGTGGTGTTGGTGCATTTCATCCCTTCAAGTCGAAAGGGGCCCAGCTCTGTGGGGACCTTCCCTATATAGGAGAGAGCTTGTAGTCTGGTCCATCTCCTAAAAGCAGCTTTAGTATTATATGTTGTTCCTCAACCCAGTTGTTCACACTGTGCTAGTAATGGTCTGTTTTCCCTGTCTTTTGCTTTATGTATTTGTTTATGTATGTGTTATGTTATACCTTTTTTTTATTGGTATTTGTATAGCTCAGGTCTGCCACTGGAATGGTGCCCTGCATACATTGATTGGGAATCAGTTGCTCTTTTCCCTCAGCCGGCCCTATGTACTGGAGAGTGGCCGCTCCTCTGGAGGTTGTCTACAGTGCTGCACAGTTCCTGCATCCTGGGGAGGAGGAGCTTTGAAGGACTTGAACCTGCTGGGTGGGCCACGGGCGTGCCTGCTAGCTCACCTTCCCAAGAGTAAAGCAACCTACTCTGCAGCAGGAAGACCAGATGACTCCATGTCACCAGGACGCAACTTTTCCAGTTCTGGGTTTTGATTTATTGTATCCGTGCATTTTGGGACTTGTAGTCTTGGTTCACTTTGAGCCAGTTGGACCAACTCACGTGATATGTAAAAAAACAAAGACAAAAAAAAAAGCAAAGTGCATGAATAAAAAAAGTGGTGTCCCGTGACATGGAGCCGCCTGGTCACCCTGTGTTGTAGGGAGTGGACAAGCACTTCCTATGGCATGAGGCAGTATACACAGAGCTTGGTAAGGTGACGGGTAAGCTGTTGCAGGCAAGGTCAAAAAGGGTTCGAATTGCCTTACAAGGAGTAAGTCCGTGGCTGACGTTAAGCAGCTTGCCTCAGCCACTGGAGTGGATACTGTGCTATAATGCCTCGTGCTAATCGCAGTCCCAGTAGCACGCGCTGCTGAAAACACGGCGGAGCTCTGTCACCCATTGTAGAACGAAAAGTCTGTGTCAAAGAGCATCTCAAAAATGAACACTGGGTATAATTATCTTAACGAAAAAGCGCAGAAGTTGACCTGTAGTTGGGAGTGTCTCTGTGCGTCTCTTTTTCGTCCCCTTGTATTTTGCGGCCCTGGTCACCCGTGTCTCAGCGCTCCCTCGGTGATTAACCCGTCCCTGCCAGTAAAAGCCGACCCTCCTCCTGATCTGCGCGCTTTCCCTTCCCGCCTCTCGAGCTCATAATTGGGCCCAGCGGTGCCGATTAGCCGTTCCTGAGCCTCTGAGCTGCTGCCAGTAACCGCGTTTGACTGACCTGCCTCGGCAATGTAAACAAGTCACGCAGAGCCCTAAACCCCGCGTGACAGCGGCGCGCGCGCTTCTCTTGTGCATTATCTGCCGACGCTCCACCTCATTCGGGCGGTTAATGGAATTATGCGCCCTTAAATGAGTGCCAACAACCAAACGCATTCTCAAGGCCATGTTCAGATTCAAGCTTTACCGTGACTTGTATCTTATTTCATTGGTATTTATATAACGTCTGTATTGTATTTATACATCGTGTCATGCTGCTCACGAACCTCATTGGTGCTTGTGGTTGATTGAAAGGGCGGGGATTTGGAGGATGCTCTGTGTGGGAAGTGTTGCAGTGTTGTGCAAGATGAACTGTTTTCTGCCCCCAGGCATCAGCCAATGGCATAAAAGTTCTATTCACTTTGAGATGCACTGTGTATAGTGTATATAGTAAAGGCTTTAACTAATCTGATCACACCTTTGTTCCAAGAGGTCAATGTCATCCTGCTTGCCTCTGACTTGCCTGGAGCACCTCTTGTTGCTCCGGGTGGGAATATTTGGCGTGGCTGTATTCTGTATCTCTTTACTGACCCTTATTCAGAGCAGTTGAGGCAGGGTACTGTGGTCCAGTATTGATAAGTGCCTGCCTTTGGAGAAAGGATAGGTGATCACGCAGCCACAAGCGAGAAGCCCTAGATTTGAAGATCTGGGCTATTGCATTCCTGCCCCTCTGCTTAGGTACAGACCATCAAATGTTAGAATGTGAGTGGCAGAGGAGAACCTGTGGTCATCAACATGGTGACGACCTGCTGAATTCTTCAAGCATTATCCCTCTGAGGAGGTGCTAGTCCACGTGACCTGAAAAAGCACAGTCTAGAAAATCATGGAACATCTGCAGAGGCGTGAGTGGGTCTTGGGTCAGAGGGCGACGGTGTTTGGTGTTAGCTAACCAATTGTAAACAGTAGTAGGCTTGAATTTGGGAGTTCATTCCTGCTTAATGAGGTTCTGTTTATATCTGGATAATGTTTTTTTTTTTTTATTTCCGTTTCTTCACAATTCCTTGTATCACTCTGAAGCAGTATACTGCTGTATGTTGGCACTATGTGAAACCATTAATCAAAAAATGGATAACATACTTTGCACATTTATATGACACCATATCTGAGGGCCATGGGGAGATAACTGTCCAGAAGAATAATAAAACATCAATTATTTCAGTGGCACTCTGAAAGGAAGTATTTCTGTGCTGTGCATGTGGTGTTGAAGGAAATTCCAGAGGGTTGCATTTCAGACTGCAAATTTTCAACCAAGGTTTTTTTTTTTTAATTCAGATGTTTTATTGAACTTTCCGTAAAAGTAAGCAAACGTGAGTGCATTGCACATTTTAATTCACCAATTTTCTATATCAGAGGTAGCCTTTGAATGACCAGTCCTCTGGGAAAATTGAAAAAGAAAACTGTTTTCTCATCAATTGTGTTTTTGGTTGTGCCATAATGACAAACATGTACATTTGGACTTTTTAGACTTTAATTTCTTCTAAAGTTGTAATAAGGCCTCTATGCTGTTCATAAAGTTGGGTGTGGAGTGCTCAACCATGACGTATTTGTCTATAAAGGTTGCAGGTAGGTGGTGAAGGAATTCCCATTTCCAGGAATCGATAGGCATCTTGTTGAATGATGAATGAAGTCTGATACCTAATAGCCCCGATATTTTTTTTTTTTTTTTGCAATTTGATAATGAATATCCTTGCCTTTTTTTGAGTGCCATAGGAAGGCCATTATGCCCATATCTGCAGATAACTGCGGATGAATTTAGCTAACCATGATTCTAATAGGATTTTGGCTCCGGAGAGCATCGTCTCTTATCTCACTAATTTGTTGCATGTTCTGAACTACCAAAATCACACTGTCCATTAAGATTATAGACCTCGTGCTGTTAAAGGTGCACAAGAGGAAAAAATGGACTGATTGTGCCTGGTATTTTCCGCTGTTTCTGATCTACACCAGTAAACCACAGTTCCAGTTTTTCTGAGATCTGTCATTTGAATGATCAGTTGAAATCAAACTTGGGCTATGGTTGTTGATTTTTCTATAACGCCACTCTACAGGGGTCTCTGTGCACTTTAAAGCGTGACAGAACAAGGGAGACCATATTCTTGGAATTACATTAAACCCTGATAGGAAGAGAACAAAATGCTTAATAGATGGACGTAGCGCAACATAAAATTGTGGTTAGTTGAAGAAAAGATAGGAGAGAAGAGGGCTGTAGATTGGGATGAGTATGTAGGACGGGAACAGAACAGATGAGTGGGGTTATTAGTTGAAGACAGAGGAGGAATAGGAAAAGTGTTGTAAATGATTTCTTCCTTTAAATAGGGAATGTTACCTAGCTCTTCCTTTGTGTCTTATCCCAGTTCCCTCTCAGAACTCTTGTAAAGTTCTAATGTGCCCTCGATACCAAGCGGGATTCCAGACTGGTCAGTTGGAGTCTGGTCAGCTGGTGAGGTGCTTGCTTTGTTCGTTCCTGCCAATAAACTCAACTTACTTGGAAAGAAGTCCAGCGTTGTCTCTTCAATCGTTTACTTCATTTTGGCGACGAGTTCCAGTGCTGACCAGACAGCTGAGCACGCCTTCTTCCAGCTTCATCAATTGAATACGGCCGGACAAGCAGCACCCCCAACAAAAGAACCCATCGTGCACCGCATCGCCATCCATCCTGTAAACGAGTCATCCTCATTGACTCGCCACGGAGATAAGTTATTTAATTTAATTTGGGACACCACGGCGACAACCCTGACGTCACCTGCCCAACGGTGAGTCATCGCGCGCTCTCTACCTTGCATGCGCCATTCATCGTCAAGTCCTTCGTTGCTAGGGTGCGACGCTTATGCCTCAGCGTTCTCTTTAGCAAGAGTGCGATCGCTGCCACGCAGATCCTCCACGCATATGCTTAACGCGCTGACGTCAGCGCGCAACGTGACTCCATTTTTTAAAAAAAAAAGAGAACTTTATTTCCGTGTATTGCAACACCAGCGTTGTGAGAGCTGGTAACCACGGTTACAGAGATCGTCGATTAACCATTTGTTTTGTGCCTAGTTTGTAAGCACAAAGTGGAAAGTTCAAGTGTGTTGGCCTCACGGTGACACGCTCACCTTGTACTGGCAAAACTATATTTTTACATACTTCAATTGGAGTCCGGTTCTCCTCAAGTTACAGCTTGGTTCTAGGTGGTTACACCTCTTGTGCCTAATAGTGAATCACGCACAATTGTTGGTGCCATTGCTTTGGTGCCATTGTTTTTAATTGGTTTTTATTGGTATTTAAGTACAATTAAAATTGAATAGTCATGGCACAACAAGTGGCAGTAACTCTACCTCCACAATTCCTCAGCGAACCAGGTACACCTTCTACTTCATGGGAAGATTGGATTGTCATGTTTGACAATTATCTAGATGCTCTTGATGGGCAAGAGTTTTCTGCCAAGCGGAAAAAGCACTACTATTAAGTGCCTTAGGCAAGGAAGGTCAACGAGTATTCAAGTACCTTCCTCACGCCTTACAATCCAGCGGCCTGTCTTCACCTGATGAGTACAAAGAGGCTGTAGCGAGACTTGAAGTAAGCTTTTCCAAAGAAGAAAATTTGGTCATGAACAGATTTAAGTTCTACACACACAAACAACGCAACGAGGAATCCATTGATGATTTTGTTGCACGCTTACGTGAACTTTCAGTGAAAAGTAATTTTGGTGCAATGGCAGATGAGCTGATTCGCGATCAGCTCATCGTTCAGTGTAATAATAGAAAGATACAAGAGAGACTGTGGGCGGCCAAAAACCCCTCCTTAAGCTTAGCCATAGACTTGGCTAAAGTGGTCGAAGAATCAGAAAGATGTATGAGAGAAATACAAAAATGTAGCTCGCAGCAGCAAATCTCTGAAGTGTCTGAGAAACTCTTGTATGAATGTGAACCTGGTGAGGATGAATTAGTGGCTATGGTAAAGTCAAAAGGGAAAAGCTTTCAAAAGAGAAGTAACCCCAGCAAATTCCCAATTAAGTTTTGCTCAAGATGTGGTAGTAATACACATACCTCTGATGCAAGATTTTGTTTTGCAAATAACAAAGAATGTCTAAAGTGTGGCAAGTTGGGTCATTTTTCAAAGATGTGTGGAAACAAAGGCAGACCTAAAGTAGCGGTTATTGAAGAGTGTGCTATTGAAATCAAAAGAGATAGAGATAAAATCCTGGTCATTGATGATCCAGATGTCTTTACCTGTAATGAAAGGAGAGAGAAGAGACCGAAAGCTGAATTTACTGTTAATGGTCATGTTGTAACTCTGATGGTGGATACTGGTTCAAGATATACAATAATCCCGGAGTTCATGTTCAAGAAGGAGTGGGGTGTTATGCAACTTAAAGATAGTGACATTTCCCCTACTGGATATCAGGGAGAAAATATAGAATTGTTAGGTTACTTTGAAGCTGACATCTCTTTTATGCATAGGTCCACTAACGGCAAAGTTTATGTTTCTGTTGATGGCCCACCCATCCTGGGTTGGATCCACCAATACGACTTGCACATTATAGTCAATCCCAGAGCACCCAACCAGGTTATGGTAGTTGATGATCATTCTCTCGATGAGATTTTACTTGATACAAGCAGGGTTTTTAGAGACGAGTTGGGTGAATTGAAGGGGTATGTGCATAAAATCCAGTTGAAGAATGATGTTATCCCAATTCAACACAAGGTGAGGAGAGTTCCCCTTGCAGTCAGAGAGGAGGTTAAAATGGTAATAGACGAAATGCTTCAGGGAGGCATTATTGAGCCTGTGGAGGCTTCCACATGGGTTTCTCAGGTGGTAATCACGCAAAAGGCTGATCACAAAATTAGATTCTGTGTGGATCTAAGATCCCTGAACAAAAATGTTGTAGCGGACACATTTCCCCTCCCAAATATCGGTGAGTTGGTATTCACCTTGCAGGGTGCAAAGTACTTCTCTAAATTAGATTTGAAGAGCGCGTATCATCAAATCCGTCTTCATGATGATTCAAAACATTTGACAGCGTTCATAACCACAGAGGGTACTTTTCAATTCACCAGACTTCCCTTGGGTCTTATCTCTGCTGCTAGTGTTTTTCAGCGTATGGTAACAGAGATCTTCAAAGGTATTAAGAAAGCGGTGTTTTTCCAAGATGATATACTGGTCTTCGGTGATACCATCTCGGAGCACAACCAAGTACTCAATTCTGTGTTGCAGAGAATAGATAATGCAGGTTTGACACTACGTAAAGAGAAATGTGCGTTCTTGGTTCAACACATAGAATATTTGGGTTACGAGATCTCAGCCCAAGGTGTCAAGCCAAAGAAAAATCTTTTAGAAGCCATACAATCAGCCCCATGTCCTTCTGACAAGGACCAGCTCCGTTCATTCATGGGTCTTGTAGAGTTCTACTCAAAATTTGTGAGGAACTTCTCAGACAAAACATTTACCTTGCGTTTGTTACTAAAAAAGGAGTGAAATTTGCATGGGATGAAACTCATACTAATTGTTTCAATGAAATTAAAAAGAATTGTGTGAGGCTAAAGTTCTAGCTCCCTTTGACATCAGGCGCACATCTGTGTTGATGGTAGATGCCAGTGGTACCGGTTTGGGTGCGGTACTTTTACAGAAATATCCTGAAGGAGAGAAAACCATTGCATTTGCCTCTCGCCCCCTTTCACTCTTCGAACAAAATTATTCGGTTATTGAAAAGAGGCACTTGCTGCTGCGTGGGGAGTACACTATTTTAGAACCTACTTGTGGGGTACCAAGTTCCAAATCAAGACAGATCACAAACCTTTGGTTACCGTTCTGTCTCCAGGTGGCGCTGGCAAAGGTTCTCCTAGACTAGCAAGACTAGCTTCTAGACTTCAGGAATATCAATATGACATTTCATACATACAAGGTTGGCGCAATGTACAAGCTGATTGTCTCTCTAGGTTATCAGTCAAGAGTAGCGATGTCAAAGATGATTTTTCTGATACTCATGAAGAAGGTGCAGTAGCCTTTGTCCATGATGTTGTAGCTCTGAGTGATGGTACTTTCACCAATGATGAATGGTGTTCTGCAATGGAGAAAGACTATGTCCTCATCAAGGTCATAGATCTTGTTAGATTGGGTACCAGGCGCGAGAGTTGTGTTTACCCCCTGTCCGCCCTTTTCTTAAGGTTATTGATGAGCTTTCTGTGTTTGGTCACAGTATTCTTATGAGAGGTGATAGATTCATTCCACCATTCAATTTAAGGCCGACTTTACTGAAAATTGCTCATGAAGGACACCTAGGGCAGACACTCACTCAGCGCAGACTTAAAGCAGATTTTTGGTGGCCGGCCATGGACGCACAAGCTGCATCCTGGGTTGAAAGTTGTCAAGCTTGTAGAGAAGGAGAAAAAGACTTAAAATTGTTTCTAGTCCAGCTATGGGTCACATTGATACTCCTAACCAACCATGGCATAGTGTGTGCCTCGATTTCATAGGGCCAATGGACGAATTGCCAGGTACTCATCGTTTTGCTATAGTTGTGGTTGACATATTTTCAAAATGGCTTACAGTTAAATTTGTCAAAGATATCACCACTGATTGTACCATATTATTTCTCAAAGACTTATTTCACGAGGAAGGTTTTCCCACAAGACTCATAACTGACAATGGCACACAACTAACATCCAATAAAATGCGTATGTTTTTGTCTAGTTGTGGTGTGGCTCATCATCGCACGTCTCTCTATAATCCTCAAGGGAATGGCGTGTGTGAGAGAGCTAACAGGGTTGTTAAAGGCATTATACAAATGACATGTGCTTCTGGGGTTTTTTCCAATGAAGTTGTTCAAGAGATGGTGTGGGCTTATCGAACCACTGCTCATAAACAAGATAGTAAGTCTCCCTTTGAGCTTATGCGGGGTAGACGTCCCGGTACCAAACTTGCACCCTCTTGGCTGAAAAGTTGTTTGGTCAAGGGTGTTCACCCGGAACCGAATACCTGTACCTCTTACTCAATTTCCTCTGGCGATCTCGTCGAGGTCAAACCAGGGAGAGTGACCAAAGGCCTATCTAAGTTTAGGGGTCCCTTTTAGTTAAACAAGTTTTCCCCACTATGTAGTTTTGGACAATGGTGAAAAGTGGAATTTGCGCAGAGTAGCATTGTATCGCAAATCTACAGCCACAAACGATTCTATTCAATTGGCCCATCCTTCTCCGTCAAACAGCGGCTATATGCTATCCATCCCAGAGGAGGTTACCACACCTCCAGTTGTGAGTTGTCGTAGGGGGGAAGGTGGTGGTGATGCTTTCAATCATAGTAATGTTCGCGAACAGTTGGATCACAGTAACGGTCCTTCTACTACAAATGATGCTTCACATAATGTTTCTTTATCCAGTGACATTAGAGGTTCAAGGTCTCGTAGACTTCCATTGTACTTGAATGATTATATATGTTAGTGTTCCATGTTAATATTCCCCAACCTATGTTCTTCGTTATCCTAAGGGAAGGAGATGTGTTGTAAATGATTTCTTCCTTTAAATAGGGAATGTTACCTAGCCCTTCCTTTGTGTCTTATCCCAGTTCCCTCTCAGAACTCTTGTAAAGTTCTAATGTGCCCTCGATACCAAGCGGGATTCCAGACTGGTCAGTTGGAGTCTGGTCAGCTGGTGAGGTGCTTGCTTTGTTCGTTCCTGCCAATAAACTCAACTTTCTTGGAAAGAAGTCCAGCGTTGTCTCTTCAATCGTTTACTTCAAAAAGCAGTGGAGGAAGAACAAATGGGTAAGTAATAACATAACGTGTACTTGTAAAGCGCACGTTCACCCCAGCAACGGGGCATCTTGGCGCCCAACTCAATGGTACTCATTTTATCGACCTCAAATGGATGAAAGGCTGAGTGGACCCGCCGGGATTCGAACCTGTGACCATGAGGTCGAACACAGGCCCCTGCAGTGGATGCATTAGTCCACTGAGCCACCAGACCCGGCATGATATAAGATATTAAGGAGATACAGAGGGGATGAGTGCTGCAGACAGATGCAGGGCAATATTACAGGGACTATTTCAAATAGCAGTTTAATAGAAAGGATTTTAGTTCCTTGAGGAAAGTCAAGAGGGCTTCACTGCATCTCATTTCTTCAGGGAGAGCGTGGAACTGCTCTGGAAAAGGATTTTAAATGATTAGAATCTGTTTTCACATTTTAGGACTCGTCTCAAGATGTGCCTGCTTATTAGAGTTTTTTTAATATGGTGGAGTGTTGATAATTTGGACTTGGAAAGTGAATGGCTTTAAATGTTCTGCAGGCTAATTTGAATTTAATTTTGACCTCCGGGGTGATCCAGTGCAGATCTTGGTACTGGGGTGGTGTAGTCCTATTTTCTTTCTTTTTTTCTTTTTTTTTTGTAAAATGTTTTTATTGATTTTCAACAAGTGAAACATACAATCAAAAAAATCATTAGTATACAATGTGGGCTGAATAATGGGCAGCAAGTTGTAATGGTGGGCAGAGGATGTTGATGTAGTCCTATTTTCGAGTGTTGGAGATCAGGCGAGCAACTGAATGTATGATGGCCCTTAGAGGGAATAGAGTACATTTAGGTACCCGATTAGGCACATTTCAATATTCAGTGGAAGATATTTAGGGTTTGGAGCACAAAGTGGTAGTCTCTCGGGGATAAGAGTGCTTTGGTATTTATAAGGAGAGAAGAGACAATATGATTGTGCTTGCTCTATGGCATGTATGATGCAGTCGATCCAGATGCTAAAGAATTATACTGCAGATGAAAGGAGTGGGTTCTAACCGTCACATTATAGTTCCTTTAGCCATTCTTTGTTGAATTTGTGGCAGTAATGTTTCTGTATGAAGATTAATTTGTTTTCTCTAGATTGTCAGAGGAAGCTAGAGGCCATCAAGTCATGCATTAATTCTAAGCAGGTATTTAGGAAGTGATTTTTTTTTTTTTTTTACATCACTGCTGTGATTGAGGTGGACTGTGCTCGTCTTGGAGTTAATCCTATCCAGTTATCATTTTCACAAGATGCATGCATACTAAACAATCCCTTATTTGTTATTGCATTTCATACAGAGTTGCTTGATGCCTCCCTGCAAACTTTTGCACGCAGTCAGTTTCCAATGGGGATTGGGCCCAGAAGTCAGGCCCATTGCCTTCCAAGCAGTCCTTGTTCTGTGGCAGCCATTTTGTTTGGCTTGGGAAGCCCAATTTAGATCACAGGTTGTTATATGCAGTAATGCCTGTCTGCAAGTGCAGTTCCAGGCAGTTTAACTCTGTTGGAAAACCACTAACCTACTGTGGCATTCCAGTAAAAATGCCTCCCAAGTGTGTCTAACGTGAATCGATTCGGAGCACTCGGCAGACCAGGATTGAAGGCTTTGCAGAGTAAACCACAATAACCGTGGCTTTCACGTTGAGAGAGCCGAAGCTAGCACGCTGTTATAAAAGCATTCATTTATGTCTCCAGTGTTTCCCACTGGAACACTTTTGTTGTTAAGAGAAAAGGGTGTAACTATTCCGTTTGCGCTCCTTGAGGACACGCGTCTGCGTCTTTTGTAAAGTCTGCTCAGCATACAAGAGACCTCTTGCACTTAGCTCATGGCAATTTTTCATGCATGCATCTCTTCATAGCCACAGCTCAAAACTAATGTGAGATGTAGATGCCACAAATTCTGTTGACTTTGCATTGTTTGAAGGAAATTGCCTCCAAACTTCAACAAGCATTGGCATAGCCAATAGGTCTCGCCTTTGGGACCTTATAAGTGTTTAGCCAGAGATATTGACTTTGCCTATGTCTTAAAGCTGTGCTGGACAGAAGTTTGCAGCATGCTGAAAAGTTATAATAAAGAAGTGTCAGAAGCATTTTTGTTACCTTATATATGACCAAGAAAGCATTATGTACAACTGAACGACCATATTAAAAAAGTATTAACAATAAATATGTTGATTTTTTTTATTTTTTGTCCTTTCAATGCTGGCAACTTCTATCTGCGTGTCCCAATGGTTGCTTGTTATGGTTTTTTTTTTTGTTATGGGGGGGGCATAAATAACTGGAGGGTGAAGAGAGGGAGAGATTAGTCAGTCAGTGAGAGAGAGATTGAGAGAGTCAGTCAGTGAGAGAGTCAGTCAGCCAGTGAGAGAGAGGGAGTGAGAGAGTCGGCCAGTGAGAGAGGGAGAGTGAGAGTCAGTCAGTCAGCCAGTGAGAGAGTCAGCCAGTGAGAGAGTCAGTCAGTGAGAGAGTCAGTCAGTGAGAGAGTCAGTCAGTGAGAGTCAGTCAGTGAGAGAGAGAGATTGAGAGTCAGTCAGTCAGTGAGAGAGAGGGAGTGAGAGAGTCAGCCAGTGAGAGAGTGAGAGTCAGTCAGTGAGAGAGTCAGTCAGTGAGAAAGTCAGTCAGTGAGAGAGTCAGTCAGTGAGAGAGTCAGTCAGTGAGAGAGTCAGTCAGTGAGAGAGTCAGTCAGTGAGAGAGCGATTGAGTCAGTCAGTGAGAGAGTCAGTCAGTGAGAGTCAGTCAGTGAGAGAGAGAGATTGAGAGTCAGTCAGTGAGAGAGAGGGAGTGAGAGAGTCAGCGAGAGAGAGGGAGTGAGAGTCAGCGAGAGAGAGTGAGAGTCAGTCAGTCAGTGAGAGAGTCAGTCAGTGAGAGAGTCAGTCAGTGAGAAAGTCAGTCAGTGAGAGAGTCAGTCAGTCAGTGAGAGAGCGATTGAGTCAGTCAGTGAGAGAGTCAGTCAGTGAGAGTCAGTCGGTGAGAGAGAGAGTCGGTCAGAGAGAGTCAGTCAGTGAGAGAGAGAGTCAGTGAGAGAGATATTGAGAGAGTCAGTGAGAGAGAGATTGAAAGAGACAGGCAGTGAGAGTGACGGTTTCAGTGAGAGAGAGAGAGTCAGACAGTGAGAGTCAATCAGTCCGTGAGAGAGTCAGTCCGAGAGTCAGTGAGTCAGTCAGTGAGAGTCAGTCAGTCAGTGAGAGAGAGTCAGTCAGTGAGAGAGAGAGAGAGAGAGAGAGCGAGAATGAGAATCGGTGAGAGTCACAGAGAGTGAGCGAGTCAGTCAGTGAGAGAGAGATTGAAAGTCAGTCAGTCAGTGAGAGAGAGTGAGTCAGTCAGTGAGAGAGAGAGAGTCAGTCAGTGAGAGAGTCAGACAGTGAGAGTCAGTAAGTGAGATAGTCAGTCAGTGAGAGAGAGTGAGAGCGTCCGTGAGAGAGAGTCAGTCAGTGAGAGAGTGAGAGTCAGTCAGTGAGGGAGTCAGGCAGTCAGTTAGTGAGTCAGTCAGTGAGAGAGACAGTCGGTGAGAGAGAGAGTCAGTCGGTGAGAGAGTCAGTGAGTGATAGTCAGTGAGAGAGTGATAGTCAGTGAGTGAGAGAGTCAGTCAGTGAGTGAGAGAGTCAGTGAGTGAGAGTCAGTCAGTGAGAGAGACAGTTAGAGAGTCAGTCAGTGAGAGAGAGAGAGATTGAGAGAGTCAGTCAGTCAGTCAGTTAGTCAGTTAGTCAGTCAGTGAGAGAGACTTAACTCAGGCCTGTTTCTGGTTTTTTTTCCAAGACAATAGCAAATATATTCTGGGACGTGGAAGTCGACGATTTAAACTTCTGTTGACTAAAAGGCCAGGACTGTGAGTCGCACACACGCAATTTGCAGTACTTTCGGATGCAACAGGAAACGACGACGGCAGAGGATAGTACCATGATTTCTACTGCAAGAGCTGCCACATTTTCCTACCTCCTTGTAGCTTGTTCACAGGATTACGTGTGAACAAAACTCAAGTGTGCACATATATCGAAGGAAGCAGCGTCAAGCCCTTTTAATTAAAACACAAGCTTAAACCGCACCCAAAATAATTAAACAATTACCCAACACTGGCCAGGTTCTCAAATTCAACACACCCCGGTACAGTCTTTTATTCCTTCACTTCATCACTTAAAATATTTACATTACTCCCTGCTTCTACCTCGCAGCACGGTGCGTTTTAACCACAGTGTGGTCAGTAATAGTAACACATTCTGCAGTCACTTGTCAGATCACATTATATAGTCTCCCAAGCCACAAATCCAGTCCTTCCGGAGAAAGGTATAGCACCACCTCCCCTACAGTAAGTATGACTGCTGACTACTGGTTTATGCACCAGGTGCAAGGTATTGCGGAGCTCAGAGATTGCCACGTCTGATGACCACAATGCCAAACGTTCTAATTCCTTCTGGATAGAAGTATTTTGTAAGTAGTTATGCTTGAGAGTGGACTGATGCAGACTGCTGCGATCGGACTTGTTAATTTTCCAGCGAGTCGGGTAGTTCTCCAGCTACAGAGCTACAAGGATGAGGTGCTTGTGGGCGCATTTAAAGTGGTGCCCTGAAAGACTTTAGCTCTCCCACGCCCAGCATGCCCTCTAGGGAAAAGTCATCCTGCTTTAGGGAGCACACTGGATTGAGGGGATCTCTTGAAAGGAGAACCAGCCTTTTTTGTGAACAAAGGGGTGGGTTGTACATTCAAATTACATATATGTTCTTAATCTCACCAACCCAGGCTTGCAAGGGATGAACCAGAGGGCCTGATAGTTTGAGATATGCTCTCAAGCCCACAAACCTCGCCGTCTTGGAGGGTTGTATATAGTAACATTTGGCTCTTCAGCAATAGGAGCTTGTGAATAAACTTCCAGAATGCATCACCCAGCCACATATGTATTTGTGATTAATTTACTAAGTAAGACTCAAAGAGGCTTTCCTTGAATCGCTTACCAGGATGGAGATACTATAGGTGTTCTTTTAGGAGAATGTTTTTCATCTCAATCATACACGTTATGTTTGGGACACAACCATGCTATAGAGGCTATGACATGGATTAGGAAACCACAAATCCAGCTCTCACCAGTATGAGTATATATAAAAAACAAGGGTAACCCCGTAGTAAGACCAGGGGTGGTAATTATGGTTAAGGAGAACAGTGGTCTCAGGGAGGCTTCAAGGGTCCTCGTGTAGCCTGGGCTACTATTAATGAATGCAGTGTTAAGCAATTAGAATCTAGTCAATTAAGAGAAGGTGGAGATAAGGTCAACACGCGTGGGAAAACCGCGGATCTGAAGTCCCAGACCGGGCGGAGGGAAGATCGAATCAAGGTTCAGGGATGGTACAATTCAGCCGGGTAATCGGGGAAGGAATCGACGGCAGCCAAGAATTAATTGGGAACCGGGATGAGTCCGGAATTCTAGGGGAGCGCAGCCGTGGCGCTGTTATCTCCACCTTCTCTTAATTGACTAGATTCTAATTGCTCACACACCAGTCCTGATGATGATCTTTTAAACATTAAGATCGAAACGCCGTCGACCTTACAACCAAAACTCCTTCATTGTAATTGAATAGATTGGAGTTTTTAGCTTGTTGTCAATGCGATGTAATGTTTTTAAATGTCACTAAGCACTTTCACTTCACGCACTTGCACTTTTTCGTGTGAGCACCAGAACTATTAACGTTGAATATTGAATGATGCTCCATTTATGGTGTTAATAAATGTGATGTCATTCTGCACCCTGTGTCCTGGCATATATTGCTTAATGAGTCCTGCTCGGACTACTTTTGAAAGTATTCATTTAGATTAACACTGCATTCATTAATAGTAGCCCAGGCTACACGAGGACCCTTGAAGCCTCCCTGAGACCACTGCTCACCAGTATGAGGGCTTCACATGGCTCAACTGAACACACACCCAGCGTTAGACTTCAAAAGGTCAACAGATAGACCACAGGTGGTAACAAACCCAGCGTACTCATGCATAGCATCAGATAGTTAAATGGCGGCAATCACTCCAGCTGTTGCCGGAAAGAGGGGACACCTCGTTTGGAAGAAGTAACCCATTCATCCATTAACTGGCATAATCCGGCCACACAGCAAAGTGTGATCACGGAGGCACCGTCGAAAGATTATCCCTCACATGCTAGGTGTGAAAAAATGGCGTTGTTTGAAAATTAGACGTCAGTGTATTAACTGCCCACAGAAGAAAGGTTTGTTGAATGGCTGAGAAACTATGTTCATTACACATGCCACCCCGTTTAATTTCTCTGCTAACACTTTTATTTCCAAGTTTTTGAATGCTGAAAATACCTGGGCTGGCAACCGTCCAACAACCTATGACACACTCTTAGCGAGCACAGCATACGGAAACGCGTTTACATAAATCATCAGAGCATATACCATCGAGTGTTTCTCGCTGCTGTTCGAGGGAGGGGCGCCAAAACACATACAATCCCTTCTTCACAAAGAGGACCTTCCAGACAGGCTGCCTTCAATCAGCCTTAAAGCAGCACAAACAGCGATTACACTGGGGCTTGAATCTAGAGGGAGGCCAGATGGGTCCTGTTCTCTAGAGATATTTGTCCTGCCCCCGTACCTCACTACCACAGCAGCTTAATGTGTTAGGAGGCCACACAGATTATAAAAAAAAAAAGAAGGCACTGAAAGGCGGGCGGCTGTCTGGAGGAAGGCTTTCCTGTGGCGCGAAGGAGTTACACAGCTATGGAATGCGCGAGCCCTTCAAGAAATTACACGTGCCTTCTAATTCAAGCGGCAAGGAAACCTGACACAAAACAGATGGCCCCTGCGCGCCGCTGCTGGCTCCCGAGCGCAAAACGCTCTGGGAGTAAACATTTCACGAAAAGCTGGGACATCTACACGCCTTTGGCCAATTGCGTGCTGAAGCCAGACGCAAAGGCCAATAGCGTGTGAGCACCACACGCACGAGCTTCTACAAAACCTGAAGTGATTCCAAGAGGCCGATTTCCTAGAGCAGCGCGCATATAGGCTCGACCTAAAAAGTAGGAGGCATGGTTTAAGTCTCCATTTTGTGTCTAAGTCAATGCATTGTAAGCCTCGGATAACTATCCAGGTTGGTGGGACAGAACCCATTGAAGTAGCACTTATACCAAATTATGGAAATTGGGTGATTGTAAGTGCTGAATTGTACAGAATGTCCACCATGTTGGTAGTGGTTGGCCTGCACATTAGCTCAAGTGCCGCAATGCTCGGTAGAGAATCCTGCTTTCCAGCCCAGTGTGTGTCTGATACAGCCTAACCGGTCTTAAAACGGTTACTTCCTCAGCTTGCTAAGCATTTAGCTCTAGTTTTGATCACTGTGTGGGGGAACTCCAGGGTACAGGAGTCAAGACTGTCCAACATAGTGTATACATTCTGTAATGCAGTTTTAATTTGCTGCCTTTGTGTCTCTGTTGGAGGAGATTGGTGGTATATTCTGGGAAATTGGCGACGAGTCACATGGTCTTCAATTAAACAACAATGCTCACTGTCAAGGCCCAACATGTGTTTCTTTTTTTCATGCAAGTGGACGGAGCCAGTTTCGTCATATGCTCCCTGCTATGGAACCCACAACTGTATATACTATTTAATATAATTTTATGACTAGTAGTATAATAAATAGATCCGTAAATAGTATTTCATTTGAAAAGTAAAGGCGGTATTGTCGGAATTATTGCCTTATTTCACCAATAATGGAGAAAGTATCAAAGGATTGGCATCACTGTTACTAAACCAGAACACAATAAAATCAGCCCAGATGCAGATCTGTGGGGAAACAAACACCTGCCGGCTACACACCATGTTTTTAAGAAATAAAATTAGCCCAAAATGATTGGGAATGTTAACTTTGCTTACTAAAGAATGTGTTATGGGTACATAAGTTGTTCCACACAACCAGAGAATGTTTAATACATGGCTCATAGGCATGATTTAGATTTTTAGTTATGCCACTGCTACCATATAAGACAGGAATGTGCCATGAAGAAGAGCGCTTAAATATTCTTAACCTGCTGTCTGTGCACCAGCATCTGATTTCAGCCCAACAAGTTTTTTTTGTTCAAAATGTTTTATACGTGTATACTATTATAAAAAGAACCAAAATGCTTTTCTTATAGTTTTACGCGACAGGGCTAAAATATTGTTCTAGAGCGGACGTTGTAAATGCAAAATCATTTGGTTCAACGATTATGAATTTTCTGTGGATCACAGTGCATTGTTATATCCCTGATGTACATGTGGATATGCCACCACCTCTCATCCTTTAAGCAAACTGCACAAAAAATAAACAAGTATTGGCAAAGCAATAGGTCTGGCCTTGGCCGCCGGCCTTTTGGCAATGCTTTCTTTGTTTTTCAAACGTTGTATTGTTCGGGAAGCTGCCAGGACACACACAAAAGGTGATGGGAGAAATGCTGGTAATTTATATAATCACTTGCAGTCGCTCGGGGTCGCATCGCAACCCATCGTTCTTCTGCTCACCATGCCACCACTGGAGCAGGGTCAAGACTGATTTGCATTTGCCATCGTCCAGACTGAGGTGGCATGGTGAGCAAGGGAACAATGGGTTGGGATGCTACCCCGAGGGATTGCCAGTGGTCAGACGCATTCCTTCCGCCACCTTTTTTGTGAAGCTTCCACCTCTGCATCTCCTCCTCTCTCTTCAACTATCTGGTCTATATTACAGCTATAATGGAAAACAAACAAGCTCGCTGATCATTTGTTTGTATGTAATAGTTGCAATATCATGTCTGCATCAAAGTGCCTTCCTCTGTATTGTGCATGTGGGCGAGGGCAATGACAGCTCAGCCCTGCCTCTCACATTCTCAGTCCATATGTGACGTGCACCAGCCTTACGCAATTCACCCTATCAGGTAGCTGAGCTTCAGAACTTATCAGACAATTGCCCTTGTGCCTTACAAGAAACCGCAGTAGAGATGGTGTGATGTTTCAGCTCGGGAAAAAGCTCGGACCAGGCCTAGAAAGGTGAAAGTTGTTTTCACAGCGGAGTCGGAGGTAGTGGAGCTGTTTTTCAAGGTTTTGCTAGTTTCATGTGCATTTGTGCTTGTGAGAGGAAGTGCGTGTGAGACAAGACAGTATGTATGCCTTTCTGAATATATGCAGGTGTGACTTGAGTGACCTCATTTTATGACGCACGAGAGCGTGCCATGTCACCTATGCTTGCAGGCGCTGTAAATCCTCACGGTCTGTACGTGTAGCAGTGTACCCCATCACAAGCCTTTGCTCAAATTGTTAGTCTTGCCTTGACTGTAAACCATCACCACAAACGCCACAACATGTGCGTGGAGGCAGCTCCCCACGAGTTATTGGCTTTACCAAAAGAGCACCTTCTAGAAGTTCTAGTGCTCCTCCACTTTCACGCAGATGGGCGAGCCGAGCCAAGGGTCTGCTCTGGCTCTAAGAGCCCTTGCACAAGAATAGCCTTTAAAATATTTGGCATGTAAATTATGCAACAAACATTATGCTAGGATACAAAATGGCGTCTTCAAAATTAAAAAAATGTATTTCTTTAATAAATGAAGTTACCCGTGGTATATATCACACTGTATCTCTGCATTGAGAAGTATTTATTATTAAAAGTGAGAGTTTTTAACCATGCACTGAGAAACATTCCTGCCCCATTTAAAATGCTATTCTTAAACTAAGAGGAGGCAAGTTAGCTGTCATGTGCATCCTACATGTGGCCTAGAATCTTATTATAGATGAAGAAACATTGTAGGCTATTAAATGAAACTCAAGAGGTTTTTGTAAAACGCCCATCCTGAACTTGTGCATTTGAAGGTACTCTCATAAAAAGGCTTGCTGAAATAAAGTATCTGCCCCCGACCACACAATTTGGCCGTGCAGGGAAGCTGGGATTGATCCCATATTTTCCAGTTTCAAACTGCGCACTTCTGCCACTCAAGGAGTATCTCTTTCTTCCATCAAAGGTGAATGTTTTGTCCTTTAATTCTTTGAGGATGAGATCAGTTTGGGTAACTGGCACAATCCACATTTTACTTTCCATACCATGAACCTTACTCAAGGACATAAGAGCGTTTTACAACAGACACACACTAGTTATGCCTTTTTTGGCACATGGAGATGTGCCGGCATTCACACTTGGTTCTCCGTTTTGCATGGTCAGTGTTAGATTTGGGGGTCTCTAGTTGGCATAGGTAGGTACCTGTGACAAATAGGGACCCTTGCGTCTAGTCAGGGTGAGGGGCTACACTCCTAAAATAACCCCTGCTCACCCCCTTGCTAGCTTGGCACGAGCAGGCAGGCTTATCTCAGAGGCAGTGTGTAAAGCATTTGTGAACACATACAGTAATACAGTGACAACACTACAGATGGACACCACACAGGTTGTATTATAAAAATAGTATTTTTATATAGACTTAACACAAGACCAAACGACAAAAATCCACAATACTGTACTCAAAAATAGACTTTAGAATGTTATAAAATAGTTCAGTTCTCTCAAGTTGTAGATGCGACACTTTACTCTCAATGTACCTTGAATGCGTAACGCAAAGAAAACAAAAAGGTCGCAGGGAAGGTGATGCGTCGGTTCCGTACACTCAGGGGAGTGGATGCGTCGGTTCCTTACTGCTGCGCAGGGGAGTTGATGCTCGCTTCCTTACTGTGTGGGAGTTGATGCGTCGGTTTCTTACTGCTCTCCGGTGCGATGCGACAGATGGCACCTCGATGCGATACTCTTCTCCGGTGCGATGCGATAAAAATGGCGTCTTGGCTGCGATGCGACAACGTTGATGTGATGCGTGCACGCCCGACGGCCGTGCGGCGACTCGATTATCTTTGGAGCCGCGACAGGCCCTGCGACGCGCTTCTCCGGTGATGCGACGATGTCCTCTGTGGCAGCGTCCCGCTTCTCCGGCGATGCGCCGCGCTTCGGCGATGCGATTATGGCAGCGGCGTCTCGTTTCCTCGGCGATGCGATGACAGCGGCTGCAGCGGCGACACGCTTCTCGTTGTTGCGTCGCGCTTCCAGCTCCCAGCGACACGCAGTCTCTCAGAAGGCCCAGCACAGCAGCAGGCACTTCAATTCCCAGCAAGGGAATTCAGGGGGAGCTGGTTGGTGAAGTCTTGTATCCCTGAGACTTCAGGCAGGAGGCAAGCTCTAGTTCAAGCCCTTGGAGATTCTTCTTCAAGTTGATAGAAAGCACACTCAGTCCTTTTCTCCTTTCTTTGGCAATGAAGCAACCACTGCAGGCCAACCCCCAAACACACAGCACAGGGGTAGTCTCCTCCTTCAGCTTCCTGGTTCTTCTCCTCAGCAAAGGTTCGTCTTGATTCCCAGAAGTGATCTAAAGTTTTTGGGTCTGGGTCCCAATATTTATACTACTTTTCTCTTTGTTCTCTGAAGGCAGAGAGGCCTTTGCCTTGTCCAAAACCAGTTCTGGTCAGTCCTGAAGCACTTTGTTTTTCTGACTCCTTCTTTCCTTTCAGATTGTGGGGCAGAGTGCTCAGCCGCCCGGCAGGAGGTGGAGCCAGCATTGTGGAAGGCAGGCACAGCCCTATTCAGACCCAGGTGCAACTCCTCCCTCCACTCCGGATGCAGATCTTTCTATTCAGCCCTGCGCTGACTCACCCTGTCTCCTGTAGCCACCCCCAGCCCCTGTCACTCAATTTCCAGACAAGGAATACACAACCTAGCAGAGGCAGGCTTGGATAGTTAGGCAAGAAAATACCTACTTTCTAAAAGTGGTATTTTCAAACACAGAATGTTAAAACCAACTTCACTAAAATATGTATTTTATCATTCTGAGTTCAGGCGTACTAAACTCGAATTTCTACCTGGTTCCCTGAGTCAGTTAGGATTATAAGATGTAATAATCTAACTGCCCATTCTGGCCTATGGGGAACAGGTAGCCTTGCAATAGTGAAAAACGAAAATGGCTGTAATTCACTATTAGGACATGCCACACACACCAGGGCATGTCCTACCTTTTACCTACAATGCACCCTGCCCTTGGGCCTACCTTAGGGGTGACTAATATGTATAAAAGGGAAGGTTTAGGGACTGGCAAGTGGGTACACTTGCCCAGTCAACATGGCAGTACCAGACTGCCCACAGGGTCTGCAATGGCAGGCCTGAGACACACTTTACAAGCTGCTCCGGTGGGTGGCACAACCAGTGCTGCAAGCCCACCAGCAGCATTTGATTTACAAGCCCTGGGCACACGCAGTGCACTGTACTAGGGTCTGACAGTAAGCCAAACAAGCCAATCATGGAGTCACTAATCCATACATCAATTTACCATAGGGAGCACTTGCACTGTGGCACTGATCAGCAGTGAAAAAGTGCCCAGAGTCATAAATCCACCAACACCATGTCAGAAAAAAGGCTAGGAGGAAGGCAAAAAGTTCAGGGATGACCCTGCAAAAAGGGCCAAGTCCAACAGTCAGCAGCTGTAGCCACTAGGCCACATCACCTCCTGTGAAAGGTTGGCTCGTTTTGGGCTCGAGCTTCCAAGAGCACCTCGAGCTGAGCCAGAGCCAGGCTTCCAGCTCGAGTTTTCAGTGACTTTCCCACCTCCAGAGTACACATTAGGTAATGGGGCTTTCTTTGCCATGCCTGGTCCGAATACGACGTGCTGGAGGTTCTAAAGTTGAACATGTTCTTAAAGCAATACGGCTCGATAGCTACTTGGAAGTGGTTGTAGTGAGATTGATCAAATGTAATGGCTTGCATTGACAATGATTTAAAAAAAAAAGAAAATTTAAATTTAACCTACTCTTTTGACTGAGAACGGATGGGATGGGTGTGCAGATGTTCAGATCTCAGGTTTGCATGGTATTAGAGGATCTTCATGCAACTAACCGGGTCACTGTTTTATGCCAGCAATATGGAGAATCTCTGCTGTGATGGTGATTGAGTGATTCATTCACTGACTACCCTCTTGTATAAACGGATAGCTATTAAATCCAGCGGTGACATTCAGGCGCTTGTGTAGTGTACTCTCAGCCGTTTTTGTAACTGTAACTTCTCTGATCCGTGCTTAAGTTGCAAAAAAAGAAATGCCTGGGCCCCAGGGTGCAGCTTGCACCACCCACTGCCCCAGCCAGCGCTGCCACATGCTATTGTCAACAATACCTGCTATCCATCGTACTCTGACAAACGAGACCATTTAGAGTGGACAATCCCATGTCACCTAAAGCTGTGAGAATGGATGGTCTGGGTGAGCAAGTTATTTTTTTAATTTATTTTAACATATATAGAATATCTAAACTCTGTTGCTAATATGCTCCGCTCTAAAAAAGACAAACCGTGTCACAGTGTGGTGGACTGTCAAAAATAAGTGCTGGCGCTGAGCAGCTGAAAACACTGGCCCACATTAAGTACTGCCACTGACTCGCTCTGACTGCTTAATGAGCTCAGTAAGGTCAGTTGCATTTTCCTGAGATCTACAGGCTTGGCCAAAATTCTGGCAGGCCGAACCCCGTCTTCCTTATTGTCCTTAATTTCAAATTCCACGTTCCTTCTGTGCACACTGTTCAACATGATATTAAAGGTCTTTTTTTAAATCTAGAAAGTTATTTATGCATTTTTCAGGGATGTCCTGGGTGCCAGAAACCTTTTCATCTGTCAGAACTTCATAAAATGTATGGCACTAAGCATCACAGAGCTAAGGGCCAGATGTATCAAACCTATTTGCATTCATAAATGGCCTGGTTCAAAACAGCATTTTTGTATGTATTAATCCCAAATTGCGACCCAGTGATATGTTACTGAATTGCTATTTGGGATTCTGAATGCATACCGATTCGATATTTGGAAAGGGCGTGTTGAGGGCGTCCACCGCAAATACCAAATTGGAATGGTATATTTTATTGCTTTGCGGCCAAATTCCATTTGCAAAACAGTAATACTTTATCACCAAGTCCAAATTGGTTGTAACCCAATTCGTAAATGGTAAGGGGTCCTCAGGGGACCTTCCACTTTGAAAATGTAAAAAAAATATTTTTTAAGATCAGGCAGTGGTCCAACAGACCACTACCTGCTCTTAAAAAAGGAAACTTGTGTTTAATTTTCTTTTTTGAAACGCATCCAGTTTTCCTTTAAGGAAAAAGGTCCGCATTTCTAAAGGAAAAAAAATGCTTTATTTAATAGCCATCTCAGACATGGTAGTCTGCTGAACCCAGCATGCCACCATCTCTACGATGGCTGTGATTGTAATGGGTCGCAAAAAATTGAGACCTATCTCATTAATATTCATGAGGTAGGTGGATTTGTGACCCACTTGGAATCACTGTGTGAAAATAAAAAGGTTCATAAATTAGGAATACCAATTTCCAAATTGCGATTTGGAGAGAATCTCAATTAGGAAATCGGTATTTCTATTGTTTGTACATCTGGCCCGTGATGCTGTTCTTAAGATCTGCGGATAGCTCATTGGGGTTTAAGCATTACTTGCTAACATTTTATAACAATACTACAGAAACATCACCTTTGTATTATCAGTTTCTCAGAGGTAGTGTAAGCCAGCAGATATTATCTTCGCTCTGTCATAATATTTTTACTTGTAAACTAGCAAGATCCCACAGTGAGTTTAGCGATCGCTGTCGACATATAGTGTGGCCAGCAAACCAGGAGCCTTGAAATGTCTACCTTTCATCCTACTGGGGTCAATCAATTGAGAACCTCTAAATTAGGTAACAGTAACACCTGCGATAAACAGCACTTGGGAATAGTAACAACTGCAGTTAAGAGCACTACATAAAGTCTTTATTCTTATTCTAATACTTCAGTGATGGCGGGTAGTGTCTACTGATGGTACTGTGTGCATGGAACATTGGGTCAATATCGGGTGAGATGCTTACAGTGGTTGATCTTCCATGACAAATTTGAAACATTTTTCTTAATGGTGTGCTAGCTACCTCCGTATGTGGCCCTTTCACGACATATTGTTTGCATGGCTACACGCATATTGACCTGTGTAATGGTGGCCCATTCATTACATGTTGGAGCACTCTTGGTGACCTGCTGGCTTTCGCGGCCTAATGGCCATTCAGGCATATTGGTTGCCTGCTGACATGCTGACTCTCCCTGAATATTAGTGGCCCATCCATGACATGTTGAGGCACCCGTGGGGACATCCTCGCTGATAGTGGTCCATTCTTGACATGGCACTTAGCATTCTTGACATTATTCTGGCTATCACGAGCATAATTGTGGTGACAATCACTGTCTTATGTTGGGCATCCTTCGTATTTGATGATAAAGACGCGCACAAATCAATTAAATCTGTTGATGTGCAATAGCGGCCATGTGATTGCTCAGTGAATATGACCAGATTTGGTGTTTATTGGCAAAAATATATTTATTTTTTACTTGAAAATGACAAACTGTGCAGGGCACTGACTTTTGTATGCAAATGTTTTTTATTTTCATGATAAATGCTTATGTTGTAAAAAAAAAAAAACTGACAAGCTGATTCGGACATTTGTGTTTCATGTGTGTTGGTAAGGTCTTGTAGGATATGACTAAGAATCTACACAGAAGAAGAATTATGGAAAAATAAAGTGAAAAAGATGCTGTATACTCTTTGAAAACTTTTAGGGAATTTTACATGACAGCATAGTTTTTTAACAGCATGTTAATACATATAATTCTTTTTGCCGGTTTTTAGGAAAGCTGTGCTGAAAATGATACTATTTTGTCCCCGACATCCCCGGCCTTGCTTGGAGAACAGAACCACAAGGGTCGTGGAATAGCTTATTTAGCACCTCAAGATTAACTTGGAGGAAGAATCTCCTGAGCCCTTCTAAATGGAATTAGCCTGACTTGCTTCGCTCACTCACTTTATCCTATTTGAAGTATGCATTTACACCCACCACTTTCGAAGTTCACCAGCCACCACTATGGTGATAGTTGAAATGTGGAGCTGCCATTAGTAGGTGAAGGTTCCCCAGAAAAATGTTACCAATTCTCACTTGTCATGAGTGTACATAAAAATTACGATGCTGCCTCGAGTTATGGAATGTAGTGCTGGCAGGATCATCAGATGCGGCAGATCAGATGATGAGCAGCAAAGCAGGTGCCAATACACATCTCTGTTGATTTAAAAAAAAATAAAAAAAACATGTCTTAAGGGTCATCATCTATTGGTAACATGCTTGCAGCAATCCTCAAGCAGTCCGTTACCCTATTGTGCGAGAAGGGAGCAGATTAACTGCACTGAAAGGAAAAAAACAAAAACTCCTAGCCCATGAAAGACGAGCATTGGCAAAGCTAAGCAGTCAGACTGGCCATGACCTCCTGGTCCCATGGTTAAATTTGTCCAGGAGTAATTTGGAAAATTTGCAATGTCTCTGTAGTGACTCTAGGGGTTGCTGCATTGGACGCCCACTTGAAAACAAATATATCAGTTAGTCTGTATCCAAGTTCTTTTCATTTACCCTCCGTAAGACACTGGGACAAAAGCACTGGTCCTTTGTGCCTCTGGGCACTTGAGATTAGAGTAGTGAGCAGTTCTGTAATGGCTGTCAGAAGTTAATGAGATGCCACCAAAACCAGAATGACTCAATTGGATTTGCCCTAGTGCTAGCCTTCTGCTTTTCTTTGTCTCCTCCATTACACTTCAAGGGAAACAGAACTCTAAGTTGTTGGACCACGTCAAAAGTTTATATACTAACATCCACAACTTGGATTGACAAATCTACGCACATCCCTTGACTGATGGGGCTGGTGTAGCACAGATGTGCTAGCCACTGCTTCTCATAGGTGGTACATGGCTTCCAACGGACTCATAAGCACCACAGCTCTTTTTGCATTATTCCTGGAGACATTTGCACAAGTTATGCCCATGTTTACAAGCGGCTTCTGGCAAAATAGCTCTTGGCCGGCAAGAGATCTTTGTAAATTAAAGGTTTCACCCACAGAAACAGCCCTCATCGCTGCCACAGATGGCATCTGCATGACTCTGGACAGAGGAGACACAGTGGACCTCTCTGCAGCATTTGACACAGTCTCCCACCCCATCCTCATCCAGGGCCTACACAGCATTGGAATCCAAGAACACGCACCCTGATGAATCTGCTCCTTTCTGACTGTGAGGACCCAGTCAGTCAGCCTGGCACTGTACACCTCGGATGCCTGCGACCTCATCTGTGAAGATCTGCAAGGAACCTCCATGAGATCGACTGTTAAACTCAAACATGTTTCTCTACCCAGCATCAAATGACATCTCATGACATCGAAGTCCTCTCCTACGCTGATGACAGAACTCATTCTCTCCCTCATAGACAAGATGTCCAGAACCGGATCAAGTTCAAGGCCTTCATGACTGAAATTGTCCACTGGATGAACACCAACTGTCTAAAGCTAAACACCGGCAAGACCGAAATCGTGATTTTGGGACGAGCACATCTCTGTGGGACTTCACCTGGTGGCCAAGAGAGCTAGGACTGTCAACCACCCAGGCCAAGAACCTTGGAATTATCATTGCGTAAACTCGACATGACCTCCAAAGTCAATTACGTCACTGCCTCATGCTCCCATACCCTGAGGAAGATTTTCAAATGACCCCTAATCAGCACCCGGAAAACTGTCATGCATGCCCTGGTCACAAGCAAGCTGGACTATGGGAGCACCCTCTATGCTGGGATCTACAAAAAACTCACCAGATGGCTGCAGACCATTCAGAACTCAGCGGCCAGAATCACTCTCATCCTCTCAAGCCACACTGTCATCACACCACACATGAAAGCGCTTCACTGTCTTTCGCTATCACAAACGAGCACAATTTAAACTCCTCACCCACACTTTCAAGGAACTACATGACATTGGACCAGCATACCTCAACAACAGCATCTGCATTCACACACCTACCAGACACCTCAGCTTGTACGGACTCATACTTGCACAAATCCCACGCCTACAGAAAAGATCGCTGTTGATTCTTCTACATCTCTCCTAAAGTGTGGAATGACCTGTCGCTACACATAAGAACCTCCTCCTCACTTCTTCAATTCCTCAAGAAGCTGAAGACCTGACTTTTCGAGTAGTCCCACTAGGCCCTAGGTGTGGCTAGACTCAAACCTGCTCAGCACCAGGATACCCTCCCAAGATATAGTGCACTCTACAAAACTGTGTAACATAACGTTTTTGACCCACAACAGGCATATTTATTATTCCTACTGGACTACTGCACTGCATCTTGCGGCTTGTAGTGGGGAAGCCAACCAGACCTCCACCATGTCAGAGAAGCATGCATGCAGTGATTGTAAGGATTTTTTAAGTCCCTAGCAGAAGAGACTAAATGTAGTTGATGAATATGAGGTGGTTGGCCTTTCTTTTGATGATTTATCAGAAGGGCAGAAATTAAAGTGGTTGTTTTACACAACATTCTGTAAAAACTAGATAATTTTGAGAGAGCTTCTGAAGTGTTTGGAAATGATGGAATAAAGTGCGGTAGAGTGGAGGTCTCTGGTGATTTGAGGTGAGACCGAAGGTGATTGGCTTTGGAAGGTTTAATGAGCCATACAGAGGGAGGGGTGAATGCTCAGTCAGCCTTCCAGAGCAGAATATCTGAAGCGCCATTATCTGTGAAGAGCTTAGTGGAACCCTTTGTGAATCTCCATTGGTGGGCACACATCAGAATTTGGGGTTTCCAGTGGTACCTTCGGATAAAGTTCTCACAGCTATGTTGGAGGAGTTCCTTTGACCCACCCCCACCGCCCCCACACCTCCCTCTTAGACTTTCTGGGGAGAATTTGATTATCATTTTTTTTTAAATTTCGTGATGAAAATGCTTAAATTGTAAAAAAAAAAAAAAAAAAACTGAGAAGCTGATGCTTTGGACAAAATGATTGTTTTTATGAAATAGTTTTTTTGAAACTAGTATTTGAGGAATAATTCAAGCTTAGTTTGATTATAAAGGCCTCTTGGCTCCCCTCTAGTTTGGTGGACTCCTAGGATGGAAAGAGCAGAGGCACAGTTATGGTGACACTTTGGGATGCTGACCTTCAGTTGACATATTAGAAAATAATGCAATTTTGAAGCACTTCCTACGAATCGAGGGAAAGCTGATCTTGCTTTTCCCAGATTTGAGTGATATGACTCCTGAAGAACGAGCTGCGGAGAGTAAAGTGGGAGCTGCTGTCACTGGGAGTTCTATCATTGGTGTAGTTCTCTGCCCATATCATGGTAAAAAAGGATGGTAAAGCATGTCTTTGTACATACAGCGGTGTTACAATAATCTCTTCATCTTCCAAATTTACAGAATAATTTACTAAATGCTGGTGGTGCGTCAGCCTGATAATTATTCCTGCTGACATACCACAGGAAAGGGGAATGGAGTATGGACGGACCTTCGGTTTACAGCAATATTGGATTCTTTTCGGTGTGTCCTCATTTTTCACTACACTCCGCCCCTTTTTTCTGACTTCTACTCCTCCACATCCTCTTCCAAACCTATCCTGCTATTCCATCCCGTTTTCTGGGATCTGTAGCTAGCTGGGATTTATTGCGCTTGGAGAGATTAAAATGTATAAAATTGAAAGGGGTACTTTTGTTACTCTTTTTTTTCTTTTTTGCAAAGAAACCTGTAAGGCAGAATCACTGTAAATCTGGATCTGCTTTCGTCTGTAAATACAAATGATTGAAAACTAAATTCCCACTTGGTATCTTAATTGCACCATGATTGTATAGTGTACCGAATAAAGGTACCTTTTCTATGGGGCCAGAAAATACCTCTTGGTGCAGTTTCAGTGTAGTGGGCAGTGTGGAACATTCATTTAGGTATAAGCTTAAATGACAAGGGCAGCCCTTCTCCTTTTGGTCATCTTTCCTTTTAACCAGCACAGGTGAAGTCCATAGAATAAAGTGGGACAGAAGACACATGAGCGATTGGCTGCTGTCTGAGTGCACCAGTGTATAGCCATGGTCAAAATTGGGGTCATGGAAAGGTAAACCCAGGACACGGATTGAAATTGGGCCGAACCATGTATATCATATTTTATTACTGACCAATGTATAGCTTATAGTTGCCCTTTTTGTGGACTAGATGCTCTACTAGGTTACTGCGAGGTTTTGGAAACGGGGCCTCGCATGTATGATGAGAAGGTGCCTAGTAGGATAGATGGTGTCTTACACGGGACGTTCATGCAGGAGGGTCAGGAACGTGCTGCATTTGTGTTGTGGTGAACTTGACGCTTTGGCTGGGGGCGCAAATGTCACAGACCGGTGTAAGCATTTTACAGTGGAAAGGATCAGCGAACGTGCAGGTGGCTGAGAATTACCATTGGATACGTTGGGTGAAGTGAAAACTTGCACTCAAAATACAGATGCCTTACGTATGTTTGAATAATATTAGCCAAAGGCGTTCACCCCGATTAGTGGTATAGCTTAGAGCATTTTAATTGGATTGAGGTCTCTGGCAGTGCTGATGGCTTGCACCTACAGGAACAGCTGTGAAAGGCAGGGAGTCTTCTAAGACCCTCAATGCTGCCCGGTGCAGGGTTCCACCTCTAATTCACTTTGGGTTCGCTATCAAAATAATGAGGCAAGGCGCAGGAAACTGGAAGACAAGAAGAAGGTTTATTTCTCATGAGGAGATCGCGTCAACTGAGACATCGGGATGTCTCAGTGAGGTGTTCTGCTGGCAATGCTTTTGGCTCTTCCTTTTATACAGGTTTTACACAATGTATTTGTTTCATTTATCATGGTTACAAGCTTGGAGTCTCCGCCCCGGGCAGGTTGTCACACAAGCCCGACATTGTTTCATCAACATGGTTACACAAGCCCAACATTAACTCTCCTCCCGCCCGGGTCAAAAACAGACAATTTAATTGCAGCTGGACCTTGCTTCAGGGTCTAAAAGCGAGTGAGACCGGCCAGATCTAAGAGTCCGTTCTGTTGATAAAAACAGGTCCCATTGTTGGCAAAAAACAAGTCTTGCTGTGTGCAGTGCAATAAACCATGCTTGCAAGAGTCTGTTTGGTGTTTGTAACCTGTTTGTGCAGGGATGAGAGGAAAGACGAGTTTGAGGCAGCAGGTGATGTTGATGTTTGTCGTGGAGATAGTTTATAGCCCCCAGCACACATATCAGGTTTGGTCAGAGAGTCAGAAGGCTGAGAGGACAGGGTGAAATGAAGGTGACCAACAGAGTACAAAATGGCTGTGGTCAATCAGAATGACTGTAGTTTATGTGCACGTAGGAACTTTCATCAGACAAGATGGCGCAGAATGTTCATGATTGTTGTTTTGTTCTTAACAGTCGCCCCTTTGAACATAACTAGCCAGCTTGTCAGTTTATTTCGATCTCCATAATGTCCTGTATCTCTTGATCATACATTACTCTCATTTTTGTTAGCTGAGTGTCCATAGTCTTAGGGTGCAAGGTAGTTATGCAAAGATAACACAAAGGTGGTATACAGTGTATACCCAAACAACAACCACATATTGTCAATACTGGGACCAAGAGAATCATTGATATTTTCCAACCTCACTCCTTCAAGATGCCCCAAAGCCAACTTCCAAATGTCCAAGTCTCTGATCCTTGATGAATTTCTGAAGATAGTCTATGGAGATGTTCGATTGCTTCATAGACAGAAGGTGAATTATCAGGCTGCGTCGAGGAACTGTGATGAGGCAGAGTCTGTTTGATCAATGTCTTTAGAACGCTTTTCTCGATGATGCTCTGCAGGGGCTGTGTAGGTTGGTGGCAAAACAAAGGCGATGTAGCACGTGCCCCCAGTTTCCTGGGAGCCAGGTGTAGGCTTTGGTTCCACAAACAAAGTACATATTGGGTGATGCAACAAGCGCTGGGGGTTGGCAGTGTTCAAAGTCCCCACAATGCTACAGGTGCTGTGACCCACATTCTCAGTCCCACGGCCTTCAATGCATACAAGGCCAGAGACGTTCACCACAGATAGGGCCACAGTCAGTGTTGCAGCAGTTCTTTTCTTCAGGTAGGAAAATGTGGCTCTGTTAGGATTATTGAAAACTTGCATTTCCACTCGTTCTTTGGAGGGGACATTAATCTGGAATGTTGCATTGAAGGTGTGAGGGCAGAAGGGGGCGGCTGTCCTTCCTGTTTTGTTTCGCCAGAACTCGTTGTAGAACTGGGCGATTGTTCCGTCGGAAGTGGCATTGTCTTTGTAACTTTCTTGTAGGAGCATCATCCAGGCAAGATCCGTGAATAGAAAAGGGTGGAGGGATGAAAGGGATGGAATGTTCAGTGGCATGTGGTAGCAGCCCACAGACCCAACAGTTGGTAGCATTGGTGGCAAGATTGTGCTGGTGCAACATCTGCACGAAAGAATTATTCCAGAATTCTTTGCGTCGTTCTTGGAGATGTGGCGGTAGTGATACCAGGTAGTGTTCTTTCTTGGTGGTTGGTTGCATGGTGGGTGACAATGTTCTGTATGCAGGTACATTCTCTTCAATGATCCAGAGTGCGACCATTAGCAGGAGACAGGTGAGAAATGCAGCTACAAGTGCAATTGTCTTTGTGCTGTGCAGGTTAGCAGTCTTGGTGTCTTGTGGTTTTACAGGTGTTCAGTTTCTTCCATCATCTTCGAGGAGCTCAACAACTGTTAGGACCACAGACTTTTGTCTGGCGCTTTCCTGGTAGCGTTGTTTGACTGTGCTACCGATCTGAGACCTTGACTCAGTTAGTGGCCTGGTCGTTGGAGCTCCCTCCTTTCGTCGATCTTAGGTTGTACCCTTTCCTGGATGGCACCGTGGGGTCGGGAAATTCTGATAGTTCGAGGGTGTCTTCTTGCGGGTAGCAACTCAGAGCTGGTCGGTCTCTCGCGAGTACTTCCTCTTGCACCTCCAACCCTTCACAGGTTGCCAGGGTTGGAGGGACTCGTTTGCAATGGAGCGTGCAGTCAGTTTCATTTTATTTCCACTCGGAGGGCAGTTCGGGTGGTGCTCAGGACTTGCCAGGGGCCCGTCCACCTAGGCTCCAGATTCTTCGTTCTTTGGAAGTTGCAGATCAAACATGGTCGCCTGGCTTTATTTCATGTCCCGGGCCCCTGGATAGTCAGGCAAGGCTTGCTGCACCTGTTGGTGGATAATTGTTAGCTCGTTTGTCAATTTATGCAAGTAATCTGCGTAGTTCTGTCTCCTGCCGTGGCTCGGGCAGTAACGTCTGCTAGTGCATTTCCCTGTCCAATGAGATCAGTCACTTTCCTATGTGCTTGGCATTTTATCACTGCTAACTTCTTGGGGAGGAGGACTGCTTGCGTCAAGGCGGAGACTAAATCTCCATGCAGGATGGGTGTACCGTGTGAAGTCAGGAACCCTCCTTCTTTCCATAAGATCCCAAAATGGTGAACCACCCCGAAGGCATATTGGCTGTCGGTGTATATGTTAACTGTCGTGTCAGTCGCTAAGATCGGTCGGGACAAAGGGTTGGTGGAGGGCGTACCGTCAAATCCTATTGAGGTCACATGTGAGCCTGACAAGGGTGCCCTTGGAATCAGTCGTTTGGATAGTGCACTACGTGTTGCTCCTGTGTCTACCAGAAATGGTGACTTTGTGCCCAGGACCTCAGTGGTAACATAAGGGCCTTGCTGATCAACATAGAGCTCGACTGGATCCCTCCCTTGCCCCTGGCTGTCCTATGCAAAGTCGTACGTATTGTCATAATCTGTCTGTTGGTACTGATTCTGTTTGGGATGGTCAAATGTGTTCACTCTTCCTGGCCTTTCCTTGCTTGCTTCACTCGTGTACCCTCTCCCACGTCCTCTTCCTCTCTGTCCACTTGCTATTTCCCTCGCCCCTCTGCCCCTACCAGCTCCTAACAAAGCCGGGCATTGGGTTTTCCAGTGTCCATATTCTTTGCAAAATGCACATTGATCCTGTCCTAGGTCTTGGCGTCCTACATATGATGTCGATGAATTGTTACTAGGTGGCTGTACTCTAGGGGTATTCTGCTGGTATCCTCCCCTATATTGCTCCTTCCTGTATTCGCCCCCTGGAGTTGTGCTACCATTACCCTTTCCTTCAAGTCCTTCTTTTTCCTTTCTGTAGCCCTGTCATTTTCGTTTTTCTGATGCTCATAGTACTGGGCCATTTGGAGAATGGCCGCCGGTTTAGATGCTGCCCAACTACTTTCGCTGGCTTGTAATTTCTGGGATACATCTGGCAGTAGTCCTTTGACATAGTTCTGCACAAATAAGTGGTGTCCGGTTGCGGTGGACATGTCTTGTCCACTGTAATCGGAGAACACTGTTTCAAATCTGGAGAAATACTCTGAGACCTCCTCTTGTGGTTTCTGGCGGCACGCGGTTACTATGGACCAGTCTATCTTTTTCTCTGGGTTCAGCGTTTTCACTTTCTGCACTATTTTGTCAGGGAGGTCCAATATTGCTTTAACCGGTTTTTGACCAGGGTTCCGCTGTTTATCTAGTGTGTTAAGTTGTTCCCAGGTATGACCAAGCAGTTCGGTATGGTCTATTTTCCTAATCTGTTTCCACACATCTGCTGGCAAACATAACCCGAAGAACAAGTCTATGTCGGCAAGTGTCATTATTGTTGATCCCAGAGCGGTACCTAGCTCGGTGTAAAGGCGGTGGGGTTTTTCGTAAATCCGGTAGAGATTTACGGAACGTCAAAATGTCCTGTCTGTCCCATGGTTGATACACCCAATTGTAGACCACCCTTCCTCTAGCGTCTCGATGGTTTATATCGTCATTAGTCCCTTGTCCTCTAGGAGGTACCCAGTAAGGGGCAGCTTCTTTTATTGGCATCATGCTATCTGTTTTTTCCACTGGGGTCCTGCTACCTTAGTTGTCCTGTCCCTATCTATCTGTCCTTGTTCTATGAGGAGACGCAATACTTCTAGTGTGGATGAAAATAGTTCTGCAACATCGTTGTCGTCTTCATCTCCGATGTCTACCTTCCTGTAGAGAGCCACTAATCGCTCGGGCCCTACGTCTTGGTACTTCTCTTCATATGCAGTAAGGGTGTGGTAACCGAGACGTACAATAAAGTATTGTTTGCGGTTTTCAACATAGGAGTTGCATATGTCAGTTACATGCTCTTCTGTCTCCTTCCTATCTATGAGGGATTTAACTACTTTATCAATGCCTGCTCGCTCATTTTTACTTAATCGCGGGACCCTGGGCGCTCCTGTTTCTTTTGATCCTACCTCTACTACTGTATCCTTTGATGAGGCATTTGGTGTGGGTGACTCGGTGGGAGCAGAGGAGGTGGAGACTGAGGCGATCGTGCCATCTCCAGCTATACTTTGGTGGTCCTGTCGTTGTACTACGGGATGAGTAGGGGCATAAGGGGGTGGCATGTATATGATTGGGGGACCTAACAATAAATCATCATCTATCCTTTGTTTTGCTGGTAACTTGGGGTAAAGAGTCGAGGGCGTTCTAACAGGGCATTGATCTGATATTTTTGATTCCTGTTCCTTTTTATCGATTTCCTTTTCTTTTAGTTTTTCTTCTAATCTTTTACAGGCTTGGTAAGCTGATTTTCGCGTTTCTTTATCTTGTCTAGCTTCGTCCCTTTTCTTTCTTTGAGCTGCCTCTTTTAGCCATAAGCCAAAACTGTCAAACATGGCTGGTCTAGTTTTCTTTTTGTGGAGAGCTAATTCTAACGTTTCTATTTTAGCGGGATCGAAAGATCCCGTCAGTGGCCACTGATTTACCCGGTCCTTCCTAGTGTATTTATGCCATAGTTTGCTATAAGCTACGCTGGCTAATCCATACTTTACGTACATGTCCTTGTTAGGGGTGCCTTCCGGCGGTGCCGGCTGACTGACCTCTAACAAACGGTCTGGTCCAAAACAATTACAATCAAACAATCTAGAGAAAACAGGCATGACGTATTTATCGGTCAAAATGAATATCTCAATCAATCAGTTTAGACAAAAGTCTGCACTACCTGTCCTTCGCTGTCTGCAAAGAGAGAATATTCCTATTCTACGTTGTTTGCAAGCAGGGAATGTCTCAAATAACTCGATATCAAAAAGGAATACTAGTATTTCAATCAAACTATTCAATCAATCAATCAATTTAAATCGTTTTTCACGACCTTACCCGGACCGTATGGACAGTTCTTAGTCTTCCCCTTCCAGCGCCTGGTTGTCCTCTCACTCCAACAATCAATGCGGCGTTCCTCTAAGGTCCCAGTCAGGACCGCGGGTCACTCGAGAGAGGTCCGTTCGGAACTGGTGAAGTTCAGTCGATCGGCAGCCAGACAAGGGTCTTCTCAGGCAGGTATACCCCAATCGTTTAGTTGTTCACTCCGTCGTTAGGACCTCTCTACCGGACCCACTCGTCGCTGATGGGCCCCAACGATTGGGCGCCATTTTGTGAAAGGCAGGGAGTCTTCTAAGACCCTCAATGCTGCCCGGTGCAGGGTTCCACCTCTAATTCACTTTGGGTTCGCTATCAAAATAATGAGGCAAGGCGCTGGAAACTGGAAGACAAGAAGAAGGTTTATTTCTCATGAGGAGATCGCGTCAACTGAGACACCGGGATGTCTCAGTGAGGTGTTCTGCTGGCAATGCTTTTGGCTCTTCCTTTTATACAGGTTTTACACAATGTATTTGTTTCATTTATCATGGTTACAAGCTTGGAGTCTCCGCCCCGGGCAGGTTGTCACACAAGCCCGACATTGTTTCATCAACATGGTTACACAAGCCCAACATTAACTCTCCTCCCGCTCAGGTCAAAAACAGACAATTTAATTGCAGCTGGACCTTCCTTCAGGGTCTAAAAACGAGTGAGACCGGCCAGATCTAAGAGTCCGTTCTGTTGATAAAAACCGGTCCCATTGTTGGCAAAAAACAAGTCTTGCTGTGTGCAGTGCAATAAACCATGCTTGCAAGAGTCTGTTTGGTGTTTGTAACCTGTTTGTGCAGGGATGAGAGGAAAGACGAGTTTGAGGCAGCAGGTGATGTTGATGTTTGTCGTGGAGATAGTTTATAGCCCCCAGCACACATATCAGGTTTGGTCGGAGAGTCAGAAGGCTGAGAGGACAGGGTGAAATGAAGGTGACCAACAGAGTACAAAATGGCTGTGGTCAATCAGAATGACTGTAGTTTATGTGCACGTAGGAACTTTCATCAGACAAGATGGCGCAGAATGTTCATGATTGTTGTTTTGTTCTTAACACAGCTATAATTTGATCCTGTGGATGCGTACACATTTGCATCATAGGTTGGTGCTGATCCTTTGTATGGTTCTATTTCTCGTCCCATTTTCTGTAAATAGTTTACAAAAAACATACAATAAAATGAAATTATTCTCCGTATACTGCGGTCAACCCCAAAAGAGCAGAATTTCCGCAGGATAACAAACACAACTTCAGATACATGAACTGGCCCTAAGAAGAAGCAAAAGCTGAAATTACATTAGTCATGGCTTCCTACGTTCAGTGGCGATGAAAGCAAACACTAATATTAAAACATAGTGTGATATGATTGTTTTAACTTGAATATATTTCTGATGGCAACTATTAGTAATTCCATCAGAAATATATTCAAGTTAAACAAGAGCCCAGTGCGGAGGAGCTACAGATATGTTAAGCATTTGGCTAATTTTCTGAAAACCCAGTATTCGGTTGCCCTCCGTGCAGCATTTAAGGGCAGCAGGAAAGTAGGTATCCAAAATTCAAAAAGCTATTTTTCCCAAATAGATGCTCCGCCACTCCAGAAGACTGCCACAAAATAATATATGAACCAGTGTCTCATACACTTGTTAACAACGTCTGTAGTTTTTAGCAGAAGATTCTCACTCTCGCTTCCCAATGAACTTTTAAATTAAAAGATCGGAATATGAAGTAATCCAGTCCCTAAAAATTACTGTCTTGCCTTGCTTGAAAGATTAAATTTAACACGGTGGTCCTCTTTAAAACTTTGACCTTTTTAGTCCTCCACCAAAAACCAAATTGTGCTTGGTAGCCCCAATTATTTGTTGGACTAGCGGTCTCATCCCGCCTGAATTTGCAGCCCAGGAAATTTCAAATTACTGTTAAGTCTGAAGTCTTCAGAAGCTGTATCTTGAGCACACTGATCCCGATGACCACTCCCCCTTCATCCACTACATATAAACAGTCAGGTGGAGAGAAAAGAATGGGGAAAAGAGGAGTAAACAACGTCAGATCCACTGCTACGCAGGACCTCCCCTACCCTGCGCCTTTTCCTTCTATGGAAAGTGACCAAAGAGAGTGAACATGCAATTAGTACTCTGAGGATTTTATCATAATACGTTCAAGTTTGAACATATTGGTGTCCATAAAAATGACGGAGTAAAAACCTTGTGTCTTGCATATCAATCTCAAAAGTTAGTAAATGTGTTAATTGATTATAAACCAAGTATTTCCAGAACTCTGGGTTTAACGAGGCCAAGCTCTGACTGAAGATGAGCCTGTGAGGTTGAAACTCTTATTTTAAGAACTTTCTTTACAGCTAGGGTTTCCATATGATCCAGTTGAACCCTTACTTCCGAAGTACATTCAGGGATACTATAGAAAAGGCCTGAGATTATCTGTGCTTAAAATTATCTTTGCCTGAAATGGTATCCTCCTCTGGTTTCATATTATGACATCCATAGCTTGTATGTAATCGTTTCAGGGCACCAACTATGGACACAGCCTGAACTCTTTCTCACTGCATTAGCAGGTTTTAATTCAGTGTCTGGGTCAGTTCGAGTCTTGGTAGTCTTAGCTCTTGGACACAAAAAAGTTTTCCAAAATGCCAATTTTGTTAAACTGGCCCTGCCAAAGAACTTGCCTTGCGTTTCACTCACAATATCTTGCAGAAGTGTAGTCCTGTTATAGCACCTTAGGCCGATTCGCACTCCTACTGGCAAATCTCAAGGTCTTCAGCATGTGTAACCAACTGAACTTGATGCCCATCTAATCCAGGAGATGTGTGTAGGGTAAAAAATGTGTCCTGCAAAGAGGACATAAATCGTCAAAAAAGCAAAGAGGTGAGCATGCTCCCTTGTTCATCTCCTTGTGAGGTTCTTTGTAGAGTGTATTATCAGCTACCTAGTGGACTCGGACCACGTTCTTGTGTGAAATTCTACCAATAGCCTTTGAAACACTCAACAATGCCTAATTATTTTAATGTGCTCTTCAAGGGGTTCCGATCTAGACGGTTGAATGCTTGGCGGTAATCTACGAAGCAAGTTGGCAGAGTTTGGGATGACTTTTACTAAGGCCTCCTCTGCCAAAAGTAAAATGGCCGTTAGCATTTTCCAGTTATTTTGGCCACTGCATCACAACCATTTTGAAGCCCGTTTTAATTAAATAGTAACGCATTCCTTCTCTCATCCAAGACCACTTATTCAACAAATATTTGGCAAACATTTTATCTTCCATTTCAATCACTCTTTTTAAAGAGGGTGGCTAACATGTTTCATTTCTAGCTAGACTGGGTTGACCTTGTCTGCAGTACTATTAAAAATAGAGGTATTGACAGTGCAGGCCGGAAATTAGGTAGCAGTTTTAATATAGCTGTATGGAAGCCTGAATGACTTAGAGGTTCCAATTACATTTTTGTCACCACTGCGGTTTGTGGTAGGAAGTGAGGACACTGGCGGCTTGCACAATGCCCATTCAGTGCCAGTGCGAGGCAGCCGAAAATGGCGGATTTTGTGTAGCTATCAGTAGAGCCTAAATGACAGGCATAAATGGAGATAAGGCACTTAAAAATCTTTAAATCAATCCTAATGTAACCAGGTGAAAGGAAAAAATGTTTGGTAGAGCACCTATATACTTTTTCAGTGCTCTTTAAATAACCAACAATGGACCCTGACACTTAACTTATGTCCAGAAAATCTCACCCACTTAGTGACATCCTTCATTCATCATTGGGTTCCACCTAAATGTTTCAGTTTTGCAGCGTGAATCTTTCTGGATTCACTATGCTGTGCATTATTCCGCCATCTTGTGGTTGGGTCCGGATTCGTAGTCTTTTCTTTGTTTTTTTTTTTTTTTTTTTTTTTTTGGCCCAGGTGGGCGGCGACGCCCCACCATTTGGTGTATTTGGTGACGTCGTCGCGCTTCCGGCGGAATCTCCCACCTTTGGTAGCCATCTTCAGATTCTTTTTTCCGCCGTGGGGTCTGCATCGTTGCCGAGAAGTTCCAGAAAGTTTGGACGAAGAATCTCAAAGTCGAAATTTCATCACAGAAGATGTACTCCTGAGACACCGGACGACGACACTAGTACCGGAGAAGAAGGACGACGAGGTAGAATGTCCACGACCGAAATCTCGACGCCTACAGAGAATGCGCTCACAGGGGGCTCCCTAAGCGCGGTTATGGACAAGACTCCGTTCAAGTTCTGCAGAAATTGCCACCACAAATACGCCCAAAAAGACCAGCACCCAGTCTGCAACCTCTGCTTGCCGCTCGACCACGCCAGCGAAGACTGCAACGCGTGCTCGGTGTTCACCCGAAGACCCTCCGGGTGAGAGACAGACAGAGAAGGGCGAACTACAGCATGCAGGGCCAGGGACCAGCACCATCTCTCCGAGACCTGGGTCTCTCGAGGCGGAGAGGAGGACAACATCGCAGAGGGACCAGAGGACTGCGCTGTCGTCGAAATCGAAAAGAAAACGTCGAAGGAGGTAAGGGAGTCGTCGACCCCAAAACACCAAAGCGACGCTCGAAAGAGTGAAGCCAGAATCCCTAGCGACACTCCGAGAAGTGTAGCAAAGTCCTCGAAGGGAGCGATGCCGCCGAAACACTCGACGAAAGCAACAGCACCAAGGGACAAACAGCCGAGCGGATCCTTGGACAAGGACTCTCAATCGGCGAAAGCCTCCGAAAACGAAGGCGTCGAAGGTCGTCCCCGAAAAGGAAACCTCGACACCGAGAAAGGAAGGCCCGGCGTCTGTTTCGACGACCGCGACCACGAAGAGAGGCACTGCACCACTCGACGCCGAAAAGGTCCACGAGATGGCGAAAAAGAAAAGGAGGCTCGAGGCAGAGATGGCGAGCATCCTGCAACGCAAAAAGACTTCGACGAGAAGATGAAACAATACGCTATTCCGTCGAAGCAAGCCCACGAGGCAGTCGAGGAGTTCGAGGCCGAAGTCGTCGAGGCCCCGGGGACACCCGAACAGCTCGAAGACCAGGACGAGGAATACTACTACTTCGAGGCCGAAGGCGAAGAAGAGATGCTGTCTTACAGGGACTCGGCGTCCTCTGAAGTACAAGACCTAGACTGGCAAGACCTCGACACAGAGTCACCAGAAGAAGGGGTAGACACTTACCCTCGAGACCTTCGCCGCCAGACGACATCGGAGTCTACAATGAGGTCGTGCAGAAGGCTGCAAGGACTTATGGGGTCGAAATGCAGGAGGAAAAAACAAAAGCAGGTTTCCTCTTCGAAACACTGCTCCCCCAACAGACAAGGAGCCAATTTCTACCCATGTTACCTGGCGTTCTCGACCAGGGAAGGGAGGCCTTCAGGGAACCAGCAATCTGCAAGGCGGTTACCCCGAGGAGCGAAAAGAAGTATAAGCACTCCACAAAAGATCCTGCATACATACAGGGGTCTGTACCAGCAGACTCCATTATCGCTGCAACAGCCAGGAAGAGGGCCGGTGTGCCCACCAACACAGGCCCACCTCCAGACAAGGAGAGCAAAAGAATAGACCTCACAGGACGTAAGGTGGAGAGGAACGCAGCCATACACTGGCGTATCGCCAACTCCAACGCCCTCATCAGCAGGCATGCATACCAGCATTGGGCAGAAATGAGCCAGCTCATTAAGCACCTGCCAGAAGAACACCAACAAAGAGCCAATTACCTAGCGGAAGAAGGCAAGGCCATCGCGAACACTTGCCTAAAGTCAGCCTTGGACGCAGCAGAGAACTCCAGCAGGCAAATGATGATAGGGATGACTGAGAGGAGACACGCATGGCTCAGGATCTCCGGCTTCAAACCAGAAGTACAGAGCAACATCATCAACACACCGTTCGACGGTGAGAAACTGTTTGGAGCAACAGTTGACAACAAATTAACACAACTAAAGACGGACAACGAAACTGCAAGGTCCATGGGAGCGCTGCAGTTCAGGAGAATGAGAAGAGGGAACCCCTCAAGGCGAGCCAGTGGTAGAGGAGGCAATGCACCTACCACCTCACACCAATCACAACAACAAGGGTACCAAGGGAACAACAAGGGCCAAAACCTGCAGGGACAACAGCAGCAGAATTGGCAGTACCAACCCAGAGGACGGTCCTTTCGAGGGCGCGGATACGGACGGGGACAGGCCCGAAGAGGGGGCCAGCAGCTTGCCTCAGTGACTCCACACTCAGAACAAGCCCCCCACCGTTAACACCAAGGTTGAGGGGAAGTCCGCAAAAGGAAAAGATAAAGAGCAGAAGCACACAGCAAATAACCACCGAGCATACGACACCAGTGGGAGGAAGAATAGGAAAATTTCTCACACAATGGAGGAAAATTACCACGGACAAATGGATACTAAACACCATACAGCACGGGTACTGCATAGACCTCCAAAAACACCCGCCAGGGAGAAGACCAAGACATCGGTCAATACCACGCAAGAGAACTAGCCCTCCTCCGCCTAGAAGCAGAGGAACTGCTACAAAAAAGAGCAATAGAGCCAGTTCCAAACAACGAAAGGAACAA
This sequence comes from Calotriton arnoldi, assembly GCA_963921515.1. Classification (NCBI taxonomy): domain Eukaryota; kingdom Metazoa; phylum Chordata; class Amphibia; order Caudata; family Salamandridae; genus Calotriton; species Calotriton arnoldi. Next base: position 56,650 of record CAWUFW010018746.1, on the reverse strand, counting down.
GGGAATATACTCAACGTACTTCCTAGTGCCAAAGGTAGACGATACACTAAGACCAATACTGGACCTCAGATTCCTGAACAAGTTCGTAAAAACTCAAAAATTCAAGATGACTTCACTTCAGGAAGTAATACCCCAAATCCAAGAAGGGGATTACATGGCGACCTTAGACCTAAAAGATGCATACCTGCACATACCCGTCAACCGCAAACACAAACGGCTATTAAGATTTGTGATAGGCCACGATCACTACCAGTTCACAGTGATAGCCTTCGGACTAAAGTCCGCACCAAGAGTGTTCACGAAATGCCTAGCAGCAGCTGCAGCGCACCTTCGGAGAAGGAGCATACATGTATACCCCTACCTCGACGACTGGCTGGTAAAAGCAGGATCATACAGACTCTGCAAAAACACATCAAACAAGTCATAGAAACACTGTCCACATTAGGTTTCTCAATACATTGGGAAAAATCGTCAACAGAACCCCAACAAATCAAGATATTCTTGGGGGCACAAATAGACAGCACACAGTCCAAGGTGTTCCCCAGCGACAAGAGAAGTATAGCGCTCCTGAGGAAACACATCATTACCGCAAGGGGCAAGTTCTGACAGTGAGGACGGTGAGCAGGATAATGGGAATGATGGCATCATGCATCCACCTTGTCCCGCATATCAGACTGCACATGAGACCGTTCCAGGAATGGATACAACAGCAATGGTCACAAGCCACAGGGAGTTGGGAAGATCTAGTGGTTGTCACACACGCAGTGCAGAAAGAAATAGCGTGGTGGAAAGAAGAGAACATATTACAAGGAAGCCATTCACACAGCCAACTCCAACAGTGACCATCACAACAGACGCCTCACAGCAGGGCTGGGGCGCGCACATGACCAGACTCCGCGTCAGGGGGCTCTGGTCACAACAAGATGCAGTGAAACACATCAACTACCTAGAACTCAAAACTGTGTTCCTAGCCTTAAAAGCCTTTCAAAAGCAGCTTTACGGCCAGCGAGTGCTGATACAAACAGACAACACAACTGCAATGTTCTACATCAACAAGCAAGGTGGAACACAATCAGCACCGCTGTCAAGTCTGGCACAACAGATCTGGAAATGGGCCATCCCTCTAAGGATAGACCTGCTAGCAATACACCTCCCAGGAATAGACAATGTAGAAGCAGACCGACTCAGCAGGCAGACGTCTGCATCCCACGAATGGGAACTGAACCAACAGGAGGTGCAGCAACTGTTCCAAAAGTGGGTACACCACGGATAGACCTCTTTGCAACACCCCAAAATGCAAAATGCCAACATTACGCATCCAGACAGCCGGACCAAAGGTCCCTAGGGAATGCCCTATGGATAAGTTGGTCGAACGCAATTTGCTTACGCTTTTCCCCGATACCACTGTTACACAAAGTACTCAGCAAATGCAGGAGCAGCAGCATGACACTCATACTGGTGGCACCTCTGTGGGCCAGACAAACATGGTTCTCACAGATAATGGAAATGGCGCAGGAACCAGCACACAGGTTCAGCAGAAGGAAAGACCTCCTCACAATGCAAAACGGAAAAGTGCTCCACTCAGAACCAGACAGCCTCAGCCTAGCAGCATGGCTCCTGAGGACCTAGAATTCGCACACCTCAAACTACCTCCAAGCACCATGGCAGTACTCAGAGAAGCAAGGAGACCCACTACAAGAAAATGCTACATTGCAAAGTGGAAAAGGTTCTCACAATGGTGCATTACAGAGGGACTGCAACGAAAAGTCACAAAAGAATCAACAGTACTGCGATACTTAACACACCTACTACAAAGCGGGCTGAGCTAAGGGTTCACCTAGCAGCCATAGTGGCCTACACCAGGGGAGAAGCGGTGAAAAGCTTCTTCACCTCCCAAGTGGTCAAAAGATTCCTGGAAGGGGCTAAAAGAATAGCCCCCTAAAAGGATGCCAGCCCCAAGCTGGAACCTCAACACTGTACTGACACAGTTGATGAAATCACCATTTGAACCCATACACAAGATCACACTGCACATGCTCACACTAAAAACGGCTTTCTTAGTGGCTATCACGTCACTGCGAAGAGTCAGTAAACTACAGGCTCTCACACTACAAGAACCCTACTTGCAAATACACAAGGACAGAATTGTCATGAGGACGGACCCACACTTCCTGCCAAAGGTGGTGTCGCGGTTCCATATCAAACAATACAGATACCAAGTTTCTTCCAGAAACCTTCAACACCCTCAGAAAAGGCGCTACACACGCTAGACGCCAGAAGGGCAGTGATGCACTACATAGAAAGGACGAAGGAATGCAGGAAAACAAAACAACTCTTCGTTTCCTTCGCAAGCAGTTTCCTGGGACGACCAGTAACAAAAAATACCATTGCACGGTGGATTGCACAAGCAATACCACTCTGCCACAAGCAGGCAGGACAAGAGTTACAAGGAGCCGCCCAGGCTCACTCAACAAGGAAAAAGGGAGCAACGGTTGCGTTCCTAGCGAACACACCTATACAAGACATTTGCCAAGCGGCAACATGGTCTTCCGTGCACACGTTCACCAAACACTACTGTGTTGATATCCAAATGAACAAAGAGGCACAAGTAGGACAGAAGGTCTTACAGCACATTTTCAGCAACCAATGCTCATCTTCCACCCAACCACCGCAATAACAAAACCGCTACTAAGTCTATGCACAGCATAGTGAATCCAGAAAGATTCACGCTGCAAAACGAATAGTTTCTTACCTGTCGGTGTAGTTTTGCAGCTTGAAGACTTTCTGGATTCACTAGCGATCCCACCCGCCTCCGCCAGGAAGATAACATAGGAGGTTAAGGGTACAACTGAACTACATACAAGGTTAAAGGGATCAAAGAATAATTGAAGGATTAAAGGTTAAAGACATAGACAACAAAAAACTGTAAGAGGAAAAGAAAAAAGAATCCGAAGATGGCTACCAAAGGTGGGAGCTTCCGCCGGAAGCGCGACGACGTCACCAAATACACCAAATGGTGGGGCGTCGCCGCCCACCTGGGCCAACAAAAAAAAAAAAAACAAAGAAAAGACTACGAATCCGGACCCAACCACGAGATGGCGGAATAATGCACAGCATAGTGAATCCAGAAAGTCTTCAAGCTGCAAAACTACACCGACAGGTAAGAAACTATTCGTTCCCAAAGGGCTCCTTAGCGGACCCCTTAACTCAGCGAACAGTTCAAGTAAAAATGCTGCACAGGGTTTTGGGAAAATGCGTGCTGCATAAAGGTTTGGGAATTCAGAAGCACCAAGAGGCAGTGTCATAATGCAGCCTGTCTTTGGAGTGCAGATGTTAAGTGCTTGCACAAAAACTTCCACCTAGAATTGAGTCTCAGATGCTGAGTTCTGCAATATGGTGAACACCTGCAATGGGAGACATGCTGCTGCCATCTGCTCCTGTCCGCTGCCTACAACAGAAGCGCTGCCGGATCTCATGAGTGGCAAGAAGCTAGCATCAGGGCAGGGAGGGAGCGCTGGAGGCCGGAGCAGAGAGAAACAGGGGGAGGCGGTATTGTGCACAGTCTTTGCACCTTCCGTCTCCTGGCATGGATGATCTGGTCCAAGCCCCTTGACCCTTCCAGTCCTCTCATCAAACCCGCCAATGCTGTTCAGGCAGTCCCTCCGAGGCAAAAGTGTGTGTGTGTGTGTGTGTGTGTGTGTGTGTGTGTGTGTGTGTGTGTGTGTGTGTGTGTGTGTGTGTGTGTGTGTGTGTGTGTGTGTGTGTGTGTGTGTGTGTGTGTGTGTGTGTGTGTGTGTGTGTGTGTGTGTGTGTGTGTGTGTGTGTGTGTGTGTGTGTGTGTGTGTGTGTGTGTGTGTGTGTGTGTGTGTGTGTGTGTGTGTGTGTGTGTGTGTGTGTGTGTGTGTGTGTGTGTGTGTGTGTGTGTGTGTGTGTGTGTGTGTGTGTGTGTGTGTGTGTGTGTGTGTCCGTGTGTGTGTCCGGGTCTGAGTGGCTCTCAGTATTGTGGGTTGTACATATGATCTAGCTTCCTGGCACAGCTGTTACTGTCTTCAGCAGCTTTGGCACCAGTAGCTTCTTCTTTTGATGTCATTCCTTTGGGCGTCAACAGTGGTGCTGGAGTGGTATTCGCAGTGCCCTGAAGTAATGACTGCAGTTGATTAGTTACTGACAGTATTGTAAGTGTGCTGCATAGGTGAAGTGGTGGGGTGGACAGCAGCCACATTGGACTTGCGAGTCCTGAAAGAGTTTTAGTTTGCGATAATGGAGTGTAGATGCCAGTGACTTCTTAGTCTAGGGATTTCCATGCTGTTTGTCACCTTTTAGCCTCACTCTGTGTGCTCTCTTCTGCCCTAAATCCTCATGTCCTCCATGAATCACAGCTGGCATGCACCCTCTACCATCTTGGAAATCCAGTGGTGCAAGATAGAGGGATGAACCAGCATTTGAGGGTGATCAGAATAAAGCTTTAATAAGAGATACAATCTTAAAATCACATGGGAACGTTTCCTGCTATCCCACTTCGCATCTGGTCAAAAATCCAATGTCATTCCATGCTGCAGAGTAGACATCTGATGAAGCAGGAAAATGTGATGAAGCTTCAGATCTCTACTAGAACTAGAAGAGTTTTACATCAAGGCCAGAATCCCTTGCCTGACCCCAAGATGGCTGCCACAGTGGCGCCTACCACGTTGTGCTACTACTCTGGGGAAAAAACCAGACATCGACCAGACCTCCAACCCATCCCCCATCCGGCCTACCCATCAGGATACTGAATCTATGAACTTACCTCTGAACGTGGAGACCTAGCTTTTTGGCCGATGCCCGGTGGAGCTACCTGATAGCTAAAGAGGCGATGGGCTGTGGACTTCCCCCTTGGCCGTCACCTACCCAGCCGGACTTTGGGCAGACTTTCCTTCGTCTCTCCGTCGCATTCTCCCTCCTACCCCTTTACCCTACCCCCTTTCCCCCTCTATGCTCCATATATCTCGTCCCCTATGCTCTTTAAATGTTTTCCCGTTGAGACCTAGCTATTTGGCCGATGCCCGGTGGAGCTACCTGATAGCTATAGAGGAGATAGGCTGTGGACTTCCCCCTCGGCCATCACCTACCCAGCCGGACTTTGGGCAGACTCTCCTTCGTCTCTCCATCCTGTTTCCCTCCTACCCCTTTACCCTACCCCCTTTCCCTTCAAAGCTCCATTTATCTTGTCTTCTACGCTGTTGAAATGTTTTTCTAGCAACTGATGTAACTTGTAACTGATGTAATTTTGTAACTTTGTGGAACCTTATGTAAAGCGCTCTGATACCTCCGGGTCTAGCCAGCGCTATATAAAACTCAAATAAATAAAAAAAATAAAGAACTGCAGGAATCCAAGGACTTGCGGTTTTGTGTCCGAAGTCAGTGTACCAATCTGGGGAAACTAGTCAATGAATGACCTTAAGGCCCTAATATACTACCCCATGTTTCAGCAAACACCCAGTAACTCACACTATTTGTTCTCCTACAGTTTCAGCCGCTTTTATTACCACCCACCAGAGTTAAATTAAAATGCATGCCCTTATTTCATTTGTTTTCCTGATGCTGATAGTTTACTGCCTGCCTATGTAATATATATTGATGCACAAGTCCGTATGTCCCCCAAGTTGGTGTGTTCCCTGCTCGCCATCAGATGATCTACTGACAGCCCACCTCTGAGCCTGTCTCCACACTCCTGTGCCTGTCACTTTCTCTATCTTGAGACGAAATGCTTCCTTCTTAGCATGTGTTCTATCAGGCCACCTCTGAGCCTATGCCATAGCAGTCTACCCCTGTGCCAATGTGCTGCCTGTCCATCTCTGAGACTATAAGCTACTTGCCCAATTCTGAGCAAGTATTGTATTTCATTGCCATGTAGATGCATTTATATAGCGCTTACTACCCATGTCAAGGCACTGAAGTGCTTTTTCAGTCGATAGACACTACTCGAAAAGCTGAGGGTTAGTGGTCATTCCGTAGGTAATTTAGTTCAGAAGAAAGCTTTCATGCATTAGTCTAGAATTCATGTGAATTGAAAGATAATGCTAGAGTCCGTGTTAATGATTATTAAGGGATTTAGATGACACCATATGATGCACAACACTTAATGTTATTAGAGCTTGAAATTAATTTTGGATTGGATTAAATATGATAGTATAAATTAAGAGTTTATTAACGTAAGAATCTATAAATTAAAGGTTTAGTGTATTACTTTAGCGGAATTGGACTGTCATGGGTGGTACGGCATTTGTGTGCCTATGCAAATGATTTGTGAAAGTGGGCAGATGGATCAGACGGACGTTTTGAGATACATTATGTTCTAGGGAAGGTGCACATAGAGGCGGAAGGCAGAAACCATGTGATGCAGCAGATGGTGTATGAATAAGGAATGAGCATGTGACGTAGATTGAAGTTTCTGCTTTCCCTATCAAAGAGTGAAATTATGTTTCCTTTCATGCATGATCTTAAAAAGTCAATGGTTATTACATATGTTAGATGCTATATATTATTATCTTGAGGAATAAGATTGAGCCCCCTGTGGTGGTGAGTAGCATCCTTCAGCTGAGGCCTGGGTTGGACAATGCAGTTGATTCCCCTGTCCTTCATCTTTTGATTGACTATATTTCCACCTTGCCACGGGAAGTTGTGATTGTGGCTGGGGATTTTAATGTATGCTTTGAACTATTGGCACTCTAAAACGAAATAGCAAGAGAGAGAGACCAATATTGGGGTATCCCCAAATGTCGAGTCCATTCTTAACCTCGCTTCCACGGGTTGCCTTGCAAATGATGGATCTTTGTATGAGTTGCCGTCTGAGGGCTTGTAATGGTAGAACCTAATCTGATTTGGAGAGAAGTCTCGCTTATAAAAGAAATATCTATCATAGCCGTATTGGCATCTTTTTACTAGATGTCCAATTCTGGGGAAATCTTATTAATATGGAAGTCCTGCCTAGAAATGAGAGTGACCACTTCCCTCTTCGCCTCTCCTTTTGTGGAAGTGGCGAAGGGGGGAAATAGGAGTCCTCAGTTGCCTGGATGTCCTTGCAGTCAGTAATAATCGGAGGAGAATTACGTGGGAGAGCATTATGGACAATGAGTCCAAATATGCCTTACTTTACCAAGACCCAGTTCCCATTTTGTCCTACATTGCTAACTTGGAGAAAGCTTCTGACCTGATTATGGATGCTCACTCCAAATGGTTTGGGAAATTGAAAGTTAGTTTCTTTACTAAACCTTCCCCACGTAAGAACCAGGGGCGGATCCTCGGCTAAGGCGGAGTAGCATCGCCTCACTGCTTTTTAAGCAGAGTGAAGAAGAGAAACATAAAATTATAATAACTTTAAGTTATTATCATTTTATAGTTCCTGACGTATCCTGGTGCTTTGCGGCAGGCGGGTGGGCTGCTCTGCTCTCCGAGAAGGGCAGGGGAGGAGTGGTTTGCCCACTCCAATGTGCGCAGTGACTGTTTGGTCGGCCCTCTCGGGCCGCCCAAACCAGTATTGCGCACTTCCCTGTTCTCCATGCAGGCTGCATTACAGCCTGCATGGAGAACATGCCCACCCCTCCAGCCCCTGGCTGAGCGCCGTGCTACGGCGCTCAGACCAATCACAATGCTCCATTGGAGCATTGTGGTTGGCTTAGGGGTGGGACCCTGGCTGCCTGCTTCCTGTTCCTGTCAGAGGCAGGACAGCAGGAGCAGAGAAGACGCGGAACCCAGCCTTGAGGTAAGTTTAGATTATAAAAAAAATATATTTCGCCCCCGCATGCCCCCCCTTTCCCCCTACAGATTCCCCCTCCCCGCGTGGCCCCCCCCTCGCGATACCTGTGTCGTCCCCCCCCGTGAGCCATGCCGGCCGCCGCTGGTAAGAACCCCCCCCTCAGAAGGCAGATCCTACATGGTACGATGGGGCTTGTAGGTTTGCAAAGAGCAAGCTCCTTGATTCCCTTAAAAGCGGGTTCCTGCCGGATATTCTAAAGTCAGCTAGAGCAGACTACAAACTAGTTTTGAAACGTGCAAAATCTAGATGGGATACAGCAATCTGGACATACATTTTGACTGCATGCGTTCAGGGGACTAGGTAGCTTTCTGGCGTATAATAGCCCATGGCGCCAAGACAAATAGGATGAAGCTAGAAGCATACATTCTTCCACAAGACTGGGTGAACCATTCTAATACTTTATATAGTAGCTCCCCTCTAACCCTTGCAAGCATTGATTCCCCTGATTTCTTGGTGTCCCCTTACATCCTGTAAGATTTCTTTTAAACTAGATACTGTTAAAGGTGGATGGGCATTCTCAGTGTCTGAAGTGACTGCGGCCATTAAATCTCAGAAGGCAGGAAAGGCACCCGGGCTAGATCGAATTCTGGAGGACCTCTTTAAGTCGGAGCCGGTAATTTGAGCACCCTACCTTGCATGCGTTTTGTAATGCCATATTAGCAGGAGGTGAGATCCCAACCTCACGGAAAGGGGCAAAGCTTATTCCTATACATAAGAAAGACCCAAAGTCTGATTCAGCCAACTACCGCCCAATTAGTCTTGTTGATTCATACCAAAAAATCTTTTGTAAACTTTTATTAGATCAGCTCCTTACCTGATACGACGAAAATAAAATTTTATCACAGTTTCAGGCTGGATTTCGTCCCAAAATTAAGACAGTCAACCAGGTTTTTAGGTTCCAATTAATAAGGTGGAAAGAAGTAGACATAAAAATGGTAGCCTCTGTCGCTTTTGTTGATCTCAAGGTGGAATTCAGCATGGTCCCTAGGGATAAGTTATGGCATACACTGAGTGACCTACGGCTCCCCTGCCCTCTCCTCGATTATTTTTTTTTGCCAGGCTCCACCATGACAGTTTTGCACAGGTTAAATGGGGTATAAACTGGGAAAACACTGATCCGTTTAAGGTCGCAAAAGGAGTCAAGCAAGGATGCGTCCTTTCCCCCCACATTGTTCCTTCTGTTTATAAATGGTTGCATTGATTACCTCTTGGGTTGTAATAACGACTCCCCGGTTCTAGAGGGAACCAAAATACCTGTCCTACTGTTTGCGGGCAATACTTTATTAGTATCAAAAAACCCCAAGGGTCTAGAGACCCTTTTGAGTAAGTTTAACATATTCTACCTAGACCACGGATTGGCAGTTAACGTGAGTAAGACAACATTTATGGCTGTCCACCACTATAGAGGCTTCAGAGGATCAATAATGTTGAAAGGGGAGGAGTCGGAGAAAGTGCTAGATTTTGATTATCTTGACATTCGCTTCTCCAGTGCAAATACCCAGGGTACCCATGTTACCAAAAGTACACTTATACAAGACCTTGTTCCACCCAATTTCACCGCTTCTTGAGGTTTGGGGGGCCAAAGCTGTAGTTGCCGCAACATATGGAGCAGAACTCTGGGAATATGTTAATTTAAAAGCCCTTGATGTGGCTGAGAATAAATATCTAAAAGTAGCCCTTAAATTGCCCCAAAGCAGGCCATTGATATTTAAACATGACCTAGGTTTCCGGTCTCTTGTACCCCTAGCACACCTGAAACCTATTCTGTACTGGCTATGGATTTAGTCTATGCCTGAGCAGGCAGAATAAAGGGTGGGTTTAAGAGATGTTCTAGATCGATCAGAGAGATGTTTTGCTACCCTGATTTGACTATGTAAAACAGTCCTTATACTCTATGAATCTACACAAGTATTAGTTGTCCCCTGAAACGATTCCATCTTCCACAAAAAAGAGATTGAAGGTCATCTATTGGGAGCTTGAGGGGGTTAAATTCTCCAAACAGGTAGGCTTGGGCCAAATGACTTGATTCTTTCATAGGATTCAAGCCGACCTCTTACTTTGAAAATTATATGAATGATCTTGATCCTCCATTCACAAAAGCTCTTTATATAAGGTTCAGGTTAGGTGTAGCACCTGTGGGTTTGACCCGGTTGGTGTGAAGACGTGCAGCCGTGAATACTAGGCATCCTGTACGGGCTATCAAACCCGTGGCCCAAATTTGAGGCTTTGTCATTTCAATATTCGCCAGCTCTTTTTATGACGATTGGCACATACAGCAGCTACACAGTTGCTGCACCCTTCACTTGAAGAGGCCTGGGATTTAGTTGGATACCCAAACCTACAAATATTCCAAGAGCCCTGACAAAGTTCAAGTAACAACTGAACGAAACGCGTTGGCAGGATGATGATCGTTGATGCAATGAACTTTAGTTGACTTAATAAAAGAGATGACTAAAAAGAACATATTGCCTGACTAATTTTCTTATTGACTTTGGACAAGAACGTTTTTGGTGCACCATTCCAAATACCCTTCATTTCTGTTCTGCATTTGCAGTTGCACCTAACAACGGCAGGTGCAGGAATTGTTGTGCACATCTATCAGTTAAAGAAGAAACGGTACAGTGAAGTGCGGCTCCAAAAGTCCACCGTTGTTGGACTTTCCCCTCCATACCTGGCCCAGAAGGGTAATAGCAATGGCGTCCCATTTCCTAAACCCCTCGGGGCGCTATACCTGTGCAAGCCTCAGTCCCGCCACAATAGGGTCTGTTGTGTGAGTCGCTTCTCATGCCATGCGCCAAATGGAGAACAACCACCCTAGTTGCCTCAGGGAGGGAACGTGGAGGGGTTGTACGTAGAGTACATGAAGGACGCTGTCCAAACCCAGTAGTGCCTAGTGCATAGGCTGGGTCTCCCCATTCATCCAGTCATTAATAATCCATCACTTATCTTTAACACTCATGCGTCCATTAATCTACCCTCTTACTCATGTTTGCATTCATCCACTTACAAAGCCACAATAAGCTCACACACAAACTCAACAACTTATGCAAAATAAATTAAAAGAAAAGTAGAAAAAGGCAACCTGTTTTGACCTAAACATGGCAGGCATGTGCTTGTGAGAACAAAAATAATGAAACATAGCCGCAGGGGCCCGTCTTACAATGGAATTCTACATGGTATTTCATTGTTTAGAAGTTCAGCTCGGCTGCCACGTTTAGAATCAATATGTTGGGCATCTTAGAATAGTAAAACAGTGAAATTATGGGCAATACAACTACATGACTGTGACCTCGTCTAGAGGCTATGTCCTTGTGGGATGCAGTGCACTGCAGATGAAATGAACGCCAAGCAGCCATCCTGTAGGCACTGTCTGGGGAGCTGTAGTATGCTCTAAAAATAATTAAAACAAAAATACAAGGAAAAATTTGAAACCTGAAGAGGCAGTCCTGGCATTAAAGCGCACTCATTTTCAGGTGGATGTGCATGTGATCAGAAATATGCTGCCAGTCATAGGGTAATAGAGCCCATGTCTGAAGTGGCTGGCCCGTTGCCCATGTTGAATGTTCTCATGGATGCAAGCAAAGTGCTTTACCATTAGCTCTAATGTATTGGCCCTGATTGATAGATATATCAATCGCAGTCACCACGGGGTAGTTATAGTCATGCACTGCTATATTGCATTACGTCTTCTATATCACTGACAACATAAGTGCAACATCTGAAATGACATCATTGATGACAACACTGTGCATGATGGGGTGCAAGTTGTAGTTACTTTAAGACATAAGTTATAGTTACTTAAAATAACTATTTTTTAAAACCGTTATTTTTGGCATTTTGTAATAAACATACAAAGTAATCAAAATGTATCACATAGAACGATGCGCAGGGCACAGCATGGGAACAGAGGAAGGAGAAAACAAAGGTGAAGGGCAAATTAAACAAATACAATAAATATATACCTCATACATGGCCCAATAATCCAGCCGGGTGGGGGGAGTGTTCATCAAGATGTACCTCTACGCTCTTGCCTGTCTGGTTAAATATGCTACAACCTGAGAGCCGGGGAAGAAGGTTCCTATATGCCTGAATAATAGCGTACAAAACATAAAACCCGAAAGTAAAGGAAAAGATGGTAACTGTCTCAGAGGTCACGCTGGTCATGTAGCATCTAGGGGTCCAGTACTCCAGTCAGGAAGAAGCAGGACGACCTAAACTACACTGTCCGGAATACTTGGTAGGAGAGAAAAGGATCAAGGAATCGCGTATAGAGTCCGGGGGAGGGGGAGAGCAAGGGAGGGTGGAGCATCAATACAGCTGGCAAAAGGGGACGGGGCAGGGGGAGAGCCCGATATAATCACTAACCCCTCGGGGCACTGAACTCATCACTCACTCCATCTGACTCTCCTGAGGTGCCCACTTCATCCACCTCATCCGACCCTGCCTATCTGTCAGGGCTCCCATCGGAGTCCCCTTCGGGACGCGCCCATGCCTCCAGTACCTTTGTCCACAACTCAGCAATCAGTTGTTTCCGTATCCCTCTAGCATCCTCCCACATCAGTGCTCTCTCTTCGGCTCTCGCCCACATTGTAACATCTTTCACCCATGTCTCAACTATCGGTCCAGTCCAGGACTTCATGCCATCACTATTCTCCTCCTAGCCAACACCAAAGCTAAATCTAAAAACCTTGATCCTATTTTTCATTTTTTAGGTCTATGAAACAGTCCCAAAAGACAAACTTGTACGGTACAGTTGAGGGTGCTGTTCAATATGACATTCAGTGTGCTGAGCAATGTGTCCCAGTCAGGTTGTAAATGGAGGCAACTCCAGATCATATGAAAGAAGTCTGCATCCGAAAGCGTACATCTAGGACAACCTCTTGATTTACCACCATAAATGATCTGGAGTTTGTGGGGGGTTAAATAAGTTATGTGGACATAATTAAATTGGGTATATTTCAACCTCATGTTCCTGGAGACCTTTTTAGGGTATGCCAGAATATTGTGCCATTCAGGATCCGTAAGATACCGTCCTAGTGTCTCACCTCATGTGCGCCGGAGAGTCATAAGGAGTTTGCCGAGTGTTGCGGATCAGGAACTATAGAACAACTTCACTTGATGTCTTGCTGTGCCCATAGTCATCAGTTGTAAAACCGCATGTGTCTGTGGCTCATCCCGTCCCCTGGCCCACAAGTTCCTCGTAGATTAAAAACTGCCCGGGAGGTAAGTCATATTGGGCTACCAAGTTCTCCAGGGAAGAGTAAAACTCCCAATTGGTAGCAGTCACCAACCGTCGTCAAGCCAGCGTCAGTCCAGGCTGACAGCTGCCCTGCCGAGAAAAGGTAAAGGGGTCTCCATGGGAGAGTCCCACTAGGGGCAAAGCAGGGGCATAGAATGGTGTCCCCGCGGTCCTCAGGACACATCTCCTTCAACACTTCAGGACCACTGTCAATAACACTCCCGGGTTGGGAAGAGCCATCGCCGGGCAAAGCAACTTGGCCAACAGAGCGTTCTGATGTCGGGTTATGCCTATCCTGCCCAATTCGCCCTGTTGTGTCGCCTCAAGTCACTGAGCAACCCACTGGAGCTGTGCAGCTGCGAAGTACAGTTCAAAGTCTGGGGGCCCAGGCCTTCCTCATCTGTTGGGGCAAAAACTTTTTTTTCTCGAACTTTTGCCGCACGTTCACGGAGGATCTGCAAATCTCTGCAAAATTATTTTTTAAATAAAATATATATAAAATATAGCTTTGGGGGGATGGGGTCACTGGAGCTGAAGAAGGTTCATTGAGGGGGACTGCCTGCCCCCTCCCCTTTAAAATATGTGACCCTGGGGTATGGGGTCACTAAGGCTATAATAGGCTCAGGGACCAGGGCCACGTGACCCCCCCTCCCCCCCTTCAAAATAGGTACTGCCCTGGGGTCCCCATGGCCTGTTGAGACTCGAGGTGGGGGGGCCATGCGACCCCCCCCTTAAAAAAGAAAAGGACTGGGATATGGGGTCCCCAGGGTCTAACAACGTTTGAGGGGGTGCATGCCCTCCTCCCCTGTTTATTTGTGTTTGCCCATCCTACGCCCCGTGGCAAAGAAGCAACCCTCCTCCGCGGATGACCGAAGTGGCATCACGGCTTGGGGTTGGCTGCAGGGCCTGAATGCAACTTTCCCCGGTTGTCTCCTGCAGGAGTATTGGAGGTATACATACACAAGGAGTGAGCAAACACTGTTTGGACTGACTACCTTCCCCCCCCCTCCCTCCCCCATTGTCACGTGCATGGCAGCGGCGGAATATATATTCTGCTAGATCCTGTCAGAACTTATGAAGAGGTTCTACCAAGAGTTTATTAGACTGCAAATAATCTACCACCTAGGGTTTGTTGTTGGGGCGGCAGAGTGGTGGGGGAGAATCAACACCAAAATATATGCTACAAAGGTAATATTTGAATTTCATGTAACAAAATGCATGTCTACAGGTTTAGCGCGGTACAGTAACAAGCCTCCCTTAAAGGCTTATCACCTTTAATATGTGTGTTTTTTTTATACTAAATGAGGCCTATTGCTTTTGTTGTAACTTTTATAAAAACAGATAGGACTAAAGTTTAGGACATAATTTTTCCCAATGATCCAGTGTGGCTTGCCATCATATCCAGCTCAGACCTCCTGTATTGAGCATAAGCATTCCCTCAAGGCAACGGTCGGGTACAAAGTGATAAAATTACAGTTGTCAAAACCGTATATAATCACTCCAAAGAAGGCCTAATAAGGAGGATCACATTTTAAGGGGTTTACGTTGAGTTTGGCAGACAGTGTACTCCATAGCACACATGACGGAGTACACTGTGCAATAACTGTAGGTCTGCCTGTCTCCTTCAGAAACAAGTGCACTGTCTGGTTTCAATGGACGAAGCCCCCATTGCTCCCGTCGACAGAACAGTATGCCCGATGGAGTAGGGACCATTGGATGAGGCCATTACACCACCTGCCGTATTTCGGGTTGACATTGTGATGTCATGTTCTATCTGTTACCACCTGAAAAAACCCTAAGATGAGGGACAGAACAAAATATTAAAGATTCCTCCAAGGTTTTGGAGGGGGGGTCAACTGTTTTTTGTTTGTTTTTGTTTTTTACCTTTAATAACAAACTCCCGCTTTTGGGGTTAGCTTTTGAAAAATAAAAAATAAATTAACATGTTGGTGAACATCCATCAAAACTGACAGCAGCTGTCAACCAAGCTTTTTGTACCTTGACTGAAACTGCAATGACAAATCTTCCTATGAAAGTACAGAAATCACCTCTGGGCCAGCTGTGGTCTTCAAATTTGGAAGATGGTTGTTCAGTCCATCAAACTTCAAATCTGGCTCTAAATATTCTATCCCATTGGTTTGAGTTGGTCACCACCGCAAGAACCCTTGCCTACTATGGTAATCGGTGAGATTCATTTTTTTTAAAACATCTGCCTACAGGCTTTGATCAGTGTAATGGCAATCCACCGTTAAAAGCCCATTGCCTTTAACACATGGTTTTCACAAAACATGAAGCCGATTTCCTTTCTTATAACTTTTGAAAATGAACAGATCAAACCAATGAAATCTGACATAACGTTTCCTAATGAACCAATTCAGCCTTTGCCGTTGGCTTGACACCGTAAGCCTACTGAAATGCGCGTATGCTAGCAACATCGTACAAAGAGTTATAAAAATACAAATATGCACAAAATTACAGTTGGCAAAACAATTTGCAACCCCTCTCAAAGGGACAAACCAGGATTACCACTATGAGAATATTCTCCTCCAGGGATTTGTCACAGGATGATGCAAAACTTTGTTTGCCTACTGTGGTAATCTGTAATATCACTGAAAAAATGGGGTGAAGTGACACCCCACTCCAGGCGCACTGCTTTCCATCGTGTGTAACAAATATGCCACAATTGTTCCAGTTAAACCAAAGTTTTTATGTAAATGCCATTAACATTTTGTTCAATGTTTTCCATAATCGTCCTGTCACATGAAAGTCGCTCTATCTTTCCATTCATTCCTTAATGCGGTAGACATGCCGATACGGGCCTTGTTCTAGAGCACAGTGTGTTACATAGGTATTCCTCAAGTAATCATTTTCATCACCCAATGCATTTCGGGCCCATTCTTGGCCCTTCGTCAGGGGTATTCTGCAATTTTAAAACATTGCTATTAGACCATATCATGATGACTCACATTAAGAATATATGACATATGTTAATCACCGAAGTTAAACCCGTTAGTAACGTTTTGCCCGCTGAATTCAAAAATGCTACAATTCAATGAATAAATGCCCAGTGCTTCATCTTCCGAACTTCTCTCCCTCCACCCCTTAAATTCTCATCACTCAATTCCCTCAAGACTGTATCAACAACCGTTTTTGATGCAAGTATCCCTCTAAAATATGCGATATCAAGCGAACACATACCTTAATCATACTGATACGGTTGTATCTTGTGTTCAAACGCCCATTCACCTCATGTTCAAAACCCTTCTAATCGTTTCTCTCTCTCGCTCAATTCAAATCACCTGCAGCGTGTCCCCGCCCATTAGTATTCATCCAATAAACACTGACTGTTAAATAAAACTACAAAACCCATAGTGCACTGCAACAGGAGGTTAGAGATCCCTTACTGGACGTTTGCGCATAAAATTTCTAGTGCGATTTCGTAGCACATTCTAAGTTCACCTGTGTTCGCCTGCGCATACATATTCTCTAGAATGATGATCAACCTCTTATGCCCACTTTACCCTCTTCTATATTGATCACCCACTATGCATTTGAACATTGAAACTTTGAATTCCCCGCCCACCCCCAGATGTCATTTATCAACGTTACTAAAAACGCTTATCTGCTTATGTCTGATTCTCTTGATGTGCTGTGCAAAATCATTAACGTTAACTGAAATAACCATAGATCCGGCAGATAATAGTCCATTGTTGTGCCCCAAAATAACAGTTCATGAATTTTACTTTCAGGAAAAGCTGTTATACAGTCCATCATGTGACGATGTCCTTCTTATCCGTTTGTTATCTGTAATCCAAGGGTCTGTAATATTACATCTAACAAAATACCTGTCTCAAGCCTGTACCACAGAGTGATAATAATCCACTATTAAAGGCTATTGGCCTTAACAAGTGCTTTTCACAATAAGCCACGCCTCCTGCTTTTGTCATAATGTTTTATAATAAAGAGATCAGACCTACAGCTTCAGACATAGAGGGTACAGGCCTGTTGGTTGTCTGGTAAAAGTTGTCATTAACTTGTCGACATAACCAACTCTGGCCTACAGTATTGAGCGTAACCTTTCCAATATGGCAACCAACAGGTATACAGCCACTAAATTAGAAATGTTGAAAGCATTCCAGTTGGAAAGCAAAATACCTGGTCTCCTATGAGTGCCTAAGAAGGATTATCTTTCAAAGTGCAGTTCTTCTATCCCCGCGGTTTGTTAGAGAGGGTAATCCTCTTTAAACCCTTATAGCAATTCATCCTTAAATGCCTTCTGACTTTAATATGTCTGTTTCACAATAAATAACCCAAGCCCACTGATTTTATTGTAACTTTTCATAATATAATGAGCATATCTGTTTTACAGCCTTGGTCATGGCTTGCCACTATAACCAACAACGACATGCTGTATTGAGCATACATTTTCACTCATGGCAACACGAGGATCACAATAAAATGATCTAAATTTCTAGGAAAAGCTATTGAATAGCATTGTTGTGGCATTTGTTCAACCTTAAAGGGCAAACTTCATCCATCACGGTGGCATGTGTAAGACCGAAAGGTCAAGCACATTAGCTTTCCTTGAAAAAGATCCTGGTTCAAGCAGCTGGTTAGCAAATGGTCTTGCTGTTTGCAGGGTAAGCTCTGTTTCTGTGGAAGCAGACCGCTTTTGGCAAATCAAAAGCAGACAAATTAGAACCAACATCTGGGTGGAGCCCCAATCCTCTGTGTTATACTCCTGAAAGCTCGTTTTTTGCTCACATAATGTCTGGGGACAGCTGCGTTGTCCAGCCTGGCCTAACAAGGATCATTATTTTCCCATTCATCTCCAGTGAATATTTCAGTTTTCAAGCATTTAGTTTGAGGTGGTTCCATGTCACCCATTGTTCTGGGGCTATGCGGCAACTGTTAGGCGTGCATTCTCCTATGTCCTTAGGGTTTTCTAATTTGAGATTTGAGTGTCATCTGCATAATTGTAGCAGGCAAGTTTAAAACTGTGGATTAGTTCTGGTAATGGTTGAATGTAAATGTTGAAAAGCTATGATAAATCATTGTGGAACTCCTGTTTTTGTGTTGTAATGTATTGATGAGTTGGGGGTAATGAGAATCACGTTTGGCTGTTGTGTAAGCAGGAAGGGATCCAAGCAAGGATGCTGCCTTCAATAACAATCTCTTTGAATCTGCGGATTATGTTTTTATGGTATTAAAAGCTGCAGAACGATGCAAAAGTAATAAGACAGCCTTTTTTATCAACTGTGTTTTTTAGGGGTATGCGGACTGTGGATGCGCTATTCCCGCAGACCGATATTTCCCTGCCTGAACTGCAGCGCCTCATGAAATAGTGCTGCAGCTGTAGGTGGGGAAATACCTGTCAACAGGTTGAGAAGGGGAGCATGGATACCAGGCAGATGGCCCACGCCCACAAATTATTATATATATATTTTTTAAAGTGTCAAACACCAGCAAGAGTGAGTTGGCGTTTACCACGCCGTGAAATATTCTCAAATCTTTTTTAGGTCATGACACATTGCCACATTCCTGTGTGGAATCCAGTTTGGTAGCCTGAGAGTAAAGAATTTCCTTCTATTAATTTTGAGCTCTATTGAAATGCTGCTCTTTCCATTAGCTTGCCAAGGCAAGTCCATTAGAGTTTAGGTCTTGCAGATCCAGGATGTTACCTGTGTTCTTTTTGCCCACCCCTGTGCCCGCTGGGCTCTTTACCACCCATGTACCCTTCAAATCCACCTCTGAGCTCCTGTTGCTATCCCATCCCTGGGCCTGCAGGCTGTTCCTCCCCGATGAAATTGTCACCGTTCCATTCCTGAATTTACATGCCACTTCCCAGCATGTGTTCTGTCTACCATTGAGTAATTGTACTGCTGACTCGTCCCTGTGCATCTGTGCTCCTTGCCTGTCTCTTACCCTGTGATGAGATCTCTACCAGTCTCTGCGACTGTGACCTGCCTTTTCCCTCTTCGAGCGTGTGTGCTACTTAGCTATTCCTGACCCTGTGTACTTTTTTGATTGATATATATATATATATATATCAATCAATCAATTTCTTTTTTTTAAACTGTTTTTCTAAATTTGGTCACACTGTTTCAGTAGTATAACCGGTTTTGGTTTGCCTAAGCACACCATTCGCTCGTATTGTCTCCCTAAATCCGTTGATGAGCAGTAACAGTGCAAGAGTAAAAAGGTATGAATCAACTGCTTGGAATTTCATGGAAGCTCGTCCGAAGCTGGAGCACACTTTGCATACCTTTTTGAGGTAGATTTTACTAAGCGCGTGGAAAAGCTTCAGAAGATTCATTTATTAGTCTAAAAAAAAAAATCAAATGGGAACAAGCCAACAAAATATTCAAAAAGGTAACAATGTTGCTTTAATTTTGTAAGCGGAGTGTAGTGCATACAACAGATACTGGAGAAGACGCATTTCTTATGGGACTGCACATAAAAAAGAAAAGGCTGCGTTTTTTTTGCATTGTATGTGAAACATGCGATGCCACCAAATGGCTGACTTAAACCAGTTTTTCCAGGTTTCTTGTACATTCCTGAGAGGAGGCGAACGTGTGAGGAGGCTTCAGTTTCCGTTCAAAAGGAACTCCTGATGATGCAGTTATAAATAAAACAAGGTACTGCTTTGTTTGTTTGTTCCTACGAGGAAACCTGGTTTCCACAAGCCTGACGAATCCAAGTGCGAGAAATTTTATAAGTGCTGAGAAAGTATTTAAAAAAGACTTGCGTTGTGTGAATTATTAAGGCTTTTTACGCCCTCCTGTAAAGCAGTGCAGACTAGTTGAGCCGAGCGACCCCTATCTGCAGCAAAAACGTCTGCATGCTGCTGCAAAGGCCCGGCTAATGAAAATAGAACAGGAGTTGATAGGGGCTTTTAAACTACCAGTAAATGGCGGAAATAAACACAATTATGAATGCCCCTAAGACATTTGCTGAACTGTGACGTCCATTATTTTGTTTTAAACCCAGGTGAGAGGTGTGATTGGCTTTGTGCAGCCAACCGGAACCTGTGATTGAGCAGTGCCCGGCTCCCTGCCAGCTCTATCCGAGTTCTCGAAACAAACGAAATATGAAAGGGCATCGTGTTGACATTTAAAAAACTCTTCAAGGCAACCCTGAAATGCTAGACTATTATACGCGAAATGCTAGACTATTATACGCATTTCACTCGTGTCGTATAATGGAGGCACCGCGTGAGAGTGAGTGGTCGATGGGGCAGTGATCACTGCTTCTATTTATTTCATTTCTCGAGGCGCCTACATATCTTTCGGTGCTAGAAACATTCAAAGAGGGCCCTTTTGCACCACAAAGGGAGATCTATGAATGCCCATTGGTATTTGAGCAAGCCTGATTTTCACAGAGAGCACTGCATAAACTGCATAAAACATACACCGTCCTAGCTCCTCTGTTTCCAATTGAGCGAGAGGGCAAGCAGCGCAGACCACTGACAACAGATATAGTGTGGAAAAGGGCTCTTTAATGAAGCAGGTGTACATTACATTTTAACGTATTCCCCAGGTAACCTTGCTGTACAAAACCGTAACGCCTCACTAAACATCTGTATTCATCTACTTCGCACCCCACCACCCATAAACTCCCCAAACTCAGGTGGCCGTCACTGTACTCAAAACTTCAAGTATTTCCTAACCTTACCCACACCTTCCTGTCTTCCACAAATGTAAACCTCCCTCCTGCTTCCCGACTGCTTTGCCTACCCCAGCTCTCGAGCAAACGTTTTTTAACCATGAAAACGTCCTGTAACTCTACCTGCACCTCCCCCACTAGCGTCATCTTACACATTTCCCCCCATGTGCATCTGGCCCATATAGCTCACCCCACACGAAAAGGCCCCCACTCCTCATTACAGGAAGGGCAGGAGGGCTTCACTTTTTACCCTGCCTGTACACTCAGCCTCCTTCAACAAAATGGTGGCTGGGGACCCTACTCGGGCCCCAAAATGTCCCCTTGGCCCCACCCCTGCCTGTCCTTAACCGGTCCCCACTTTTCAACTCTCTGGCCCAACATGCCTGGGGGGAATACCTCCCAAGGTCGGCTGCCACTCAAGCCCCTATTGTATCACTGAACTTGGTTTACTGTGATACATGTGCCTCTGTTACGCCTCACCAGGCAAGGATCACTCCAGTCACTTTTTTTACATTTATTTTTTTAAGAAAATAAAGAAACTGCATATCTTTACTATGCAGCCGCAATATATTTCGTTTTCCCATAATCTGATCCTTTCTTCTTGAAATCTTGTATGCTTGTCGATAAATTGAGTCTTCTAGATGAATTAATCATTCAGAAAGTCTGTATTCTTGAGTCGCAGCATGGAAGTTTGATGTTCCATCATTGCCACCCAGTGCTGAAATTGGCCACATCGTTCAAGAGCTGCTTGTCTATGGACACAGAAGACTGGTGTTTGAAAACTTGGGCATCCTCCCAGGCGGTTAAGCCACAATCCACCAGTTTCCTGTACACATGTAAGAAACTTGGATTCTTCTTTAGGCCCTTGCTAAAAGATTTATTCCTGAAAACTTTCCTTGAGCAATGTGCGGACTTTGGCTTCCGACCTAGTTTTGGAGGTTCTATTTAGCAGCTGTTGCTGCTTACAGGAACATTGAAAAGGAATGGTCTTTTTACAGAATTATTTTCCTAAATAGCATTTTGATTGGCTTGGCCAACCTTCTACCACTCGTTTGAAGACCCCATTCTTTATGGGATTTGAACGTAGTTTCATCAGTGTTGGCTTGAAAGTGCTTTGATCCTTTGACCCTGTGATATTTAACAAGTGTGATGAAAATTACCTTTTTGCTGGTGATTGCCTCAATCAAACTCTTAGATGAAGAGCAGTAATTCCCTGTTGAATGAAGCACAGTTTTTTTTTTTTAATCAAGACAAAGTTGACCTCATGGTTCATATGTTCTTGCTGAAAGTTTTTTCTGGAGTTCCACGTCATTAAGGAGAACTGTTTTCTTGTGCTCTTTCCGAGTACGTCTTAGATGCAGAGATTCTTCATAACATGGAGGTATGGAGAACTCTTGGATATGATTTCAAATGAACAAAAATAGACCTTGATCAAGCTATTTGTTGTATGTCTTCTAACTAAAAACCTACAGGTTTGGAAGCACCGATTACTCACAGGGTTGCTTCTTGCCTTCCAAAGTGGTGTGTGTTGATGGTAATTAATCCTCTTGAGGTTATTCATGCTCATGCAAAAAAAAAAAAAGCACCAGCAAAGCCATTTGGTCGCGCCTTTGGGAATTATTGTCTTTGCAAATGTTTTTTGCAATATGTTACTCTGTGTGTGTGTTTATCGAGTATATTTTATGTAAGTAAAAACGTTGAATTTGTTAACATTTGTAAATTCTCTTTGCTTTAGTGAAATTTTGCACTGTAGTTGGAATTGATTTTTAATAAGCTTTGGCAAATTCAAGAGGTCTCTGCTCTAAAAAAAAAAAAAAAAACTGAGATTTTTGTTTTTCCAATGCTTGTATGGTAAATGGGATCTGAGTCACACTTAGGTGTCCAGGTGAGTTCTGGCTGTGGGAGGGTGTTCATAATGGGGCATTGAGGGATCTGGAGCCAATCCTGAACGCAGTGTGAGTCAGTGAGCCATAACAGTGTTCAGATTACATGCTCATCCAACCCTTGGCCTCTCTCCTTTGTGCACACAGTAATGGTCACAAATGTACCATTTGTAGTTACCAGTTCTAATTATTTATAACAAAATCCTTGTGGTCACTTGTTTATATCAAACTGCTAAGAGGCACTCACAAAATCTATAAATCTGACTTGTTTTAGGCATATGTTGTTGGTGGTCTGTCTGGACAAGGCACCTATATGCTGGCCAGGCAGCATGCTGTGTAAAGCACAGGATTGTAGTTCACATGTTTCAAGCCATGCCCATAGTTACTTTGGTCAGTCCTCTTTTAGAGTCCCCCCCCCCCCCCTTTTTCATACAACTTGCAGCGCCGCGGTCCAGAATAGGCTTTTGCCTACAGACAGCTAAAAGCTGTCTTGTAAAATTGTGATGTTGTAAAATTGTGCTGTCCTTGGAGTCAAATCTAACGTGTGGAGCAGAAAGGAGGAGTGACCAATTTGTTCTTCTGCACTCTGCATTGTCCCTGGGAAGGCAGGAGCACAGCACAATTGATGTTATGTGCCCCTGTGGGAAAGGGTTGGAAGGGGGTGAGTTATGCACTTCAGTGAAAGAAAGCCACGGGCCTAACCTCTTCCAAGGTGACACCACAGGCCACCGCTGTAGATCCTGGGGCTCTTGGTGCCACTTTGCCTCTTTAGAAGTGGTGTGGCAGCATTTGTTTCCTGGCAAAGTTGATCCAAAAATCATGCAGGTGATTTGCTCCGCTTTAGCGGGAGTCGAGCGCAAAAAGGAGAAACACTGGTGAGAGAGCAATATAGAGCAGAGATGGGTGAGGGGGAAGAGGGGCAGAAGCAATTCGGAGGTTAGGGAGCATAATCACGAATGATGGGTCTGGTGGAACCAACATTAGGAGTGAGCCTGGGTAAAAAAGTACACTTGGGGGACAGCTGGATAACACATACACTCTTGGTGCATTACTCAAATAAAGTATCGCCAGAAAAATGTACAGTGGAAGGACCCAAGTAATATGTCCATGCTCCAGAGGAGGTACAAACACAATAAGAGGAAGTAAAACCTACTCAAGTTAACAAATAAGAATCAAACAAATGAGTGACTCGCAGCCCACTGTAAGATAACAGTATTTCTCGCAACTGCTATCAGAAGGACAGACCTAACCAGGTTATATATGTGGCTTTACAAGAATGCACTCCACTAAATGTTATTTACATAACAACCATTGTCCTGTTCCGTGTTCTTTTCCCTCACCTTTGTCATTGGATATTGGTCCTATAATGGATGGCAAGTTTGTCTTTGGTGTTAGACAAGGGGACTTCATCTAACATGGCCAACTAGGTTTCGCAAGATTTCATGCTCGTCCATCCAGCACTTCAGTGATTTCCTGCGCTGACTAGTTTTCAGATTTCTCTTCGGCTCCATAAAATCATTAAATTGATCTAGCAAAAGTACCTCACGAGCTTTACATGGTGCATGGTGTAACCCTTTCTTCACCCAGATACTGTCTATAGTTCAAACCTGAAATTTCACTGTCATTTTCTGGCAAAGATAATTTTTTGTGCCAAATAATGGTATCATAATCACCTTTGAGACAGCATCAATTACTGGAATTTATACCTTCTACATCAGGGTTCTCCAAAATCGGTCCTGGAGAGCCGGATCCATGTCATATTTTTAGCATATCCTCATTTAGATATGTCGCTATCTTAAAAATCTGGCATGGATCAGGCCCTCCAGGACCGACTTTGGAGAACCTTGCTCTACGTACTAGCAGTATGGGAAATTAGAATTTCAGCCTGCCATAAAAAGGCCAATAAGCATGTACACCTTCATTTTTTATTGCTTTCAGGTTCACATGTAAATGCATTACCTGGAATTGTCTGAACACTGTGAGATTTCTAGATTACGGTAGGCAGGATTTCTATAGGGCTAATTTATTCATTTTATTGTGAGACATTGTGAACATGCTCTACATGTGATTGTCCCACTGCTGATTTGTACTGTCACCATCTTTACTTGCATTGGCTCCTCGGAGTGGAAGAACTACATTGCTCGATAGCAAAAGATGATCTCTGCAGGGTATTCACATTAGTGTGTTAATATGAATTGTTTAGTAACAACAAGGAAAACCTTGAGTGTTCACCCATTCGTTGAGTGTGCCTCATATGTTGTTCCATGCATATCTTTTGCTCGCCCGTGCATGCTGGTCTCCGCTGCTTTCCACCTATTATTTGCTCTCAGAAAATGTATTTACTCATTTTTGGAGAGGGCAGTATTGTTCTATGGGAAAAGAGTAGGTGTTTCGGTTAAGCAGATAACTCGAAGGGTAGTGGCACCCATCTCTTTTTGATACTTTTAACATTAAGTGGCAGCCATAAAAATGAATTTTTGCAGACTCAATCAATTTGTTCAGCATGGATTTAGTCATGACGTCACTTGCCTTGTTACAGTCAAAATTTGCAAATCAATAGATTGAGAGGACTGGGGGATTGCATGGTATTTTGGCAATTGTTCTCACATGCCCAGAGGCTACTGAATTTCAGTCAACCACATCAAGCTGCAGGGAAGCAGTAGCATGTGAATTTGTTGCCCGGTTGCCCCCCGAAATAGTACAGATGAATTTGTTATTGTAGTGTCATTTTGATTGCTGGGGAAGTAAATGGTAATGCAATGGGTGCTATGCACCTTTTGAGGAAAAATGATTACGAGGAGCATTTAGAGAGATTGTGTGTAAACTTCCACTTGTCAGCATCAACAGTCATAGATTTTCATTCTTTTTAGACGTGTCTTTAGTAACCTTTATCAAGCTTCCTATATATGTTTGCGTTCTTGCTTGAAAGCCAAATTTTATCTTAAATGTCAACAATCTTTGCATACTAGTGCACCTCCGAAAAATGTCCTCCTTACATCCTGCACTTATTGCTCAAATCAGTGTTTAGTGTGCCTCACATATGGTGGTGCACGAGTGGTGTTTTATTTTTTATTTATATAAGGTATTTGTAAAGCACACACTCAATACTTGGGAAGCATCAGGAACTCTAGTGCTCCACTTTTGACCAGAACAAATTGGATTTAAAAGAGATAGCCTCAAGAGTTCCTACATCATATGAGGTTTTGGGTTGCACAGTGGGAATTCTACCGATGGAAATGAGGCATAGGACCCCTGACCCTCACTTGCGTCACACTGGGAAACTGATCAGGAAATGTAGGACCCTTCATTATTCATTCTGCCTTAACCCTATCCTTCCTTTCCCTCCCACTGGTGTTGTATTGGGGAATTCTAAACCTGAAATGTTATCTATGTGTAAGGGGAATATGACCAGTGACACATAGGGCAGGCATTAAAGTAGGATGTGTCTTTTATTCTTGGCAAATTCCCATACAAGCCACATTACCTGATGCTGTTATAAGAAAGGCTAAAGTGTGGCCCCAGAAGTTGGGCAGAAGCTGCAGTTAATTGCACAGAAGACCATGAAGCAAGGTATCCCAGTGGGGAAAGGGTAAACAGACATTGGGTACAAAATGTCCTAGAGAGGTGAAAAACAACTAGAATGTCTTGGCTGCTCTCAAGTTGCAAATGTAGGAATCTCTGTAAGACTTGGGTTCATAGCGATGTCTCGCTAAAAAGGATGACTACTACTAGATGAAACCTCCTTATTGCAAGACGCTTGACCCAAGCTACCATCTGCTTTTTTTGAGTATCACCGCCTTGTGCTTGTTGGAAACCTTCTTGCATGCGCAGAGCCCAGACTCTATTTTCTGCACGTTGGAAGCAAGTGGAGCAAAGGAGATATATCTTTGCTGTTTTTACTGACAAGATATGTAGACCCAGTAGGAGGATAACATCAGGCCAGAATGTAAAATAGGATGAGTAAGCCAGTCACTTGAGCCCTGGATCAAGTGTTAAGGAATTGTACACGAGAGAAAAACGATGGGACTTCAAGGGGGCTTGATACTCCAACTTATATTTAGGGACATAGTGTTTGATGTACAGAGCCCGTTATCTGTTACAATTTCCTTAGCTGGACCCTCCATCAGAAACAGACGCTCCAAGAACTTTACAATGGTACATGTATCGTTCATCTTGACAAATGCAAAATATAGCCACTTCGAAAAATAATCTACTGCCACAATCAGATATGTTCTCATTCCTCAAGATGTTTAAGTCTATTTTCTCCCACGAACCATTGTGCCATTCCACTGGACATAAAGGGCTTGTGGTCGCCTTCCAATGCTTATACGAACACAAACACTGCACATTTGTCAATATATGATTTAACCTGGCCATCAATACCAGGCCACCAATAGTGCTGTTCCCCCTCTTGGCAGTCAATCTAATTAATGCCTGAATGACCTTCGTGTGCAATAGAAATATTCTTAGCCCGCAAACCAACAGAATAAAAGCATCCGGTCTCAAAACAATGTCATTAACGAATGACCATTCTGAAGAAACCTGTGCAAAATAACATAATTCATAGCTCATACCTCTGTCACTAGGCCAGCCAGAAACAATCTATTTCTTGACCTTGCACAAACAGTCTTCACTCAAACAGTTTTCCTTCCACTCATTCTCAGTGATTTTAAACGGTTCAGTGGCATCAGAAATAGTCATTATACACCAATACTCTTCATAATGCCCAGTCCCTTCATCGCTCTTTTGTAGAGGCAATCGTCAAAGACAGTCCACCCTAATGTGTTCGCCTCCCTGCACATATATCACATCAAAATTAAACTCTTGCAACCTTGACTGCAGTCTAATTAATCTAGAAGAGGCCTTATTAGAGCAACTATCACCGGACATATAAATCAGCAGCTGGTGATTCGTATACAAATCAAATCTAGTTCCCCAAATGTCCATTTTAAATTTCTCTGCCGCCTGTGAACATGTAAGCGCCTCCCTCTCAATGGTGCTATAATTTCTTTCTGCTGTGTTCAGCAACCTGGATGCAATTGAAATAGTATGTTCTTGACCCTCAGCGAACTGGCTCAACACTGCTCCCAGACCCAGTGAACTCGCATCAACCGTTAGTACACTTTTATTTACCATGCATAAACGGTTTAATAGCAGGAGCGCTCACAATCAAAGCTTTAATTTTGTCAAAGGCTTGCTGTTCCACATCAGACCACACAAACCTAGCATTTTTCATCAACACCGATCTTAAAGGCTGAACAATCAACGCGTACCCCTGCACAAATCTGGCATAGTATTCACTAAGCCCAAGGAACACCCTGAGAGAATCTTTGTCTTTTGGTCCAGGGGCATCCGTGATGGCTTGAACTAACGGAACTTTAGGCTTTATGCCGTCACCTGAAATATTGTGACACAGGTAATCCACTTGATTGGTTACAAAATTGAACATTTCTTTGTTGACAGTGACCCCATGTTTTTCCAATTTACTCAATACTATATGTAATCTCTCAAAATGCTGTTCCAGACTCTGTAGGAATGAGTATATCATCCTGGAAGGCTTGGATACCACTCTCTTCACCAAACATTTAATCTTTAAGCCACTGAAAAACACTTGCAGTGGATGCCAGTCCAAACAACATCCGCAAATACATGTATGCACCAAATAGCATGATGAAAGTAGTCAAAGATTCTAACTCTTTAACCAAAGGAATTTGGTGATATGCTCACCTAAGATCTATACTAGAAAAATATCTACTATGGCCTACATTGGCCAGCATATCATGAATTCTCGGTAAAGGATGACAATCAACCAAAATGTTGCAGTTTAAAACTCTCAGATCGGCTCACAACATATATCCTCTGATATCTTGCGGGCAATAACTGCTGGCAAAACCAACTCAGAAGATTCTACAGGTGTGATGATACCTTGAATGCACATCTTGTCTAACAAGTCCTTCAATTCCTTCTTCCCAGAAAGTGGAACAGGCCTAACCTGCATGACCAGGATAGCTATACATTTCAATTTGATCCTTTGCTCAAAACCTCTAATCAATCCCACCTTGTCCTTGTAAACGTTGTCATGTTTGTTAACCAATTCTTCAATTGCACAATATTCGGTAGAAGAAAGATTCCTGTACTGACAACACAGGAATGTCCCCAAGAACGACAGTTTCATCATAACCTGGTTTTAAAATAATTCCCAACCTGGTTTGATCTTTTCATCCCATTCTATCTCTCCCGTTTTCAGCCACATAAATCTTGATGAACACTTCTCTTCCCTGAACTTAAGAACATCTGTAAAATAACCTTTATGATAACATAATCTCCAAACGCTTTTGGATTCACATCAGTTTGTTTCAAAAGTTGGTTAGACCACAACTTTTCAAATGTTAAATCGGAGAGAATGGTAATGGGAGAGCCGAATCTGCCATAATTTCTAAATTGATTAAACCAATCATAACTTCACACATGTCCTGTGCATTT
The DNA here is from genome assembly GCA_963921515.1 of Calotriton arnoldi. Lineage (NCBI taxonomy): Eukaryota > Metazoa > Chordata > Amphibia > Caudata > Salamandridae > Calotriton > Calotriton arnoldi. The sequence continues at coordinate 27,585 of CAWUFW010018746.1, read as the reverse complement.
CATACGAGATGTACTTACCATCTCGATATCCACAGTGAGCAAAACATTGTTCAAAGTGTTATGCATACTTTCTTCATCTACATCCAACTGACTGGCTTTAGCTTTAGTTTTGCTGAACGACACACACCTTGAAAGTGGCATTTGTTGCACCGGTTTCCCTGTGCAGGACAGGATAAGCTATTACCCATGTGAAACTATGACCCACACCTATAACATGCTCCAGAAAATTGCTTTTCTACTACCTTAGTTTTGTTCTTATTGGCAATAGCAGACACTTCTGCAACGTCCTCTTCAGACACAGCAACAACCTGTACGTTACTTTTAAGATCTTCTGACAAAATTTTGGAAGAAATCAGAGAACGTTCAATGCTTCTCGCAATGTCCATAAACTCATTCAACGTGGGATTTTTACACGTCAAAATCTGCTCTTAAATTTTTTTTAGGAGCAATTTAAAATCAGTTAGTCACGCAAATACACATCTAAAATTGTACCAAATTCGCACTTTGCAGCTAGAACTCTCAAAACTGCTAGATAATTTTCTGATGTCTCTTCTACAAAGTGATTTCTCTTCAAAATTGTTTCTCCAACATTACGGATGGTTCGTCGGAATATTGTGTAGCCATATGAGCTAGAGTTTCCGAATACACATTCCACGATTCGTCAGCTGAAGGTTCCGCAACAGGTGAAAGATTATCAAACACTGACTGACAAGTCTCCTCTAAATGGTTGAACAGAAGTACTGTGCAATGCGTGGCATTGTATTTTGAAGCATCAATAGCTACCAAGTAGTTCTTAAAATTGGACAACCACTTTTTCCATGCCATAGATGGTCTACCGTGATTCTGTAGAAATGGGGGAGGCTGAACCACATTATTAGACGTAGCCATGAGCACTAACAAAGCACAAATTGCACACAAAAAAAAAAAACTTGCAAAAAAATACTGCCCAAAAACAGAGTAAATTCTGATGGGCAAGGTGTGCCTATCAACGTGACATTCATAGTAGGTAAGGACTTAATAAAGTACACCGGCACAAGGTGTGCCTATCACCACTTTAACAAATACCTTCAGAATCAGTGGATGCTGTGCCCATCACTGTGTAGACAGGCGTCGATGTGAGGAAAACGTCCTTAGAGTAAGCGTGTGTTTGAAATCGGCGTTGGTGTGCCCGTCACCTAGCACTGTATGAAGAATGCGGGTATATTGATAGAAAGCAACAGGGAGTATCCCAAACAGTTAATATGGCTGCCGCTGCGTACAGAAATATTGATTTCTAGTGGCGGTGGAGCTTGTTACATGCACGTAAAGTGTGTGTTTACGCCAGCAACACTCCTGTGGTACGAAGAAGATGGAATTCTCCTGCAAGTATGCTCGCGCTCACCTTCAAAAGAAAACTCATCTCGCTCCAAAGACCAATGAGGGCATTAATTAAGCGCAGCGTGTTACCCGTAAACTCTCAAGGCAATCCCAAAGTATAAAGAAAAACAGGTCTCGCGTCTCTTCAAACGAACACACTGCAATACACTGCCAGTCAAAATGAATCGCAAAGCACCAAATTGTGTGATCCTAGGGAATTATTTTATTTTATTGTGCCTCCTATTTTTTCAGTACTGTAGTTGAGTAAACCTTGAAATACGCGATGATGTGTAGAAATTTATGTTTGACTTAATGGACTATAATGTTGCTCTCTATAAAATAGGAATATAGTCCATATATGAGGTGCACATGACAACTGATTTGCCTCTTAGTTCACTAATGGTATTATCATTTAGGGGTATGGCATGAATGTTCTTTATTCGTGTTTAAAAACTGCCAATTTTAATAAACCTCTCAACGTAGTGCTATAATCTAATGTACTAAGGTGAAACGCTTGTCAAAGAAATATACTATTTTGAAGACCATTCATCATATTTTTGCATATTTGTTGCACGATTTCCAGGCCCAATGCTCCCATGGCTCAATTCGTGCCTGCGCTTTTAGAGTCAAGCCAGACCCTTACCTCTGCTCTCCCTGTTAATTTGTTGGCTCACTCACCTCTACCACAGTAATGTGTGTAATAGTTACTCAAGTTCCACCTCTCTCAACAGCAACATCTTGTTTTCTGAGATTCTGGCCGGTTGCCATGGGTCTCAGAAGGATATTATTCCTACTTCTGGTTTCAGTAAGGAAGAATTGTGCATTAGTGACACCAAGAAATTGTTTAAAGTTACCTGTGCATTTTTTCAGCATAGAATGAAAGAAGCAATCCTCCGATAATTCATTTACCCAGTTCCAACACACTGTCTTAAGAAAGCAATGCTCTTTTACTAACTGCCATTGTCTTCCCTCCACCCGTAAGGCCGAACACAGTGATTACTATGACTATCTTGTCTTCAGAAGCCAACTAGCAGCATGGGCATAACTTCTTCTTTGACCTCTGATGGCGTGCGGTAGCCAGAGCCAAGTGGCGCACTTTGCCCTTACAAAAGTGAGCATGCGCACTGCTCAGCAATTCAGTGTGGGCACAATGAGGCCTTTGCAGTGCCCCCGCAGATGCTTCAATAGATTCTGCTGCTCAGTCTGACTCCTGCAGCTGAGGGAATCTGACAGGACTAAAAGCAAGCACCCAGTACAGTAAGATCTCCTGTGGCCCTAGTAGGCAGTGGTGCTGGAACACTTTTCAGACTCGTGCTGCTGCCATCTCTTTCACATCACTGAACTCCTAGGGATTCTAAAAAATCCAAGCTGCACACAAAGAACGTGTAACAATTGAGCCTAGCCCGTTCAGCAGGAAAGTGGTAGGGGTGTAGTATGTAATTGAAGTTGCTTTTAGGAGCACAACAACGCAAGTATATTACTAAAGCATGGTGTGGTAGGCACAGTCATTTACAGACGGCATGTTTTCCTTTGTACAGTCAACGAGATTTGCATAGACCTACAATTTTACTGATGAAACTATACAGTGCACAAACGATAATGTGTGGAAATTGGGTTTAAGCGAATATTTGTCATTTGTGCATCACCAAGAAAAAGTGTCTTGATTTGTTTCTGTCACTCTTTACAATTTGGAAAAAAAACACTTCATCTGTGCTTTCCTTTTTATTTATTTTGAAATATTTGTACAGTTAATTTATAGGTATTTAAATTTGTTTTGTATAGAAGAAAACAACATCCTTCAGCCTTTCTTTTCACACCAGCAAGGTTTTCACATAGTTCCTTTTTCAGTAAGCGGATGAAAAGTAAACACTAGTCTCCATTTTAAAAGAATAAATAGTAGTTTGTCAGAATACTAAAGTGACATTTGACTTATGTTTTTGAATGCACTGCACGAGTCCTTTTTAATGCTCATTCAGAACATCAGCAAGGTTATTTAGGTGTCCTCTCAGAGCTCGAGCGGCTGTTGTTGTGCCTACTCCCACCCATGGACCCGGGTGCATTGCAGCAGCTGCCCCACTGATAACGACGCCCCTGCTTCCAAGTACCTCACAGTGTCCTAAGTGGGCTCTTAATCCCTAAAAGTTAAAGACCCATGGCATATGGAGAGGCAGCGATAAGGGAGTCATAAGGAGCCTGAATTCAAATTACTACCTATTTCCCTTTTCATCTGAATACTGGTGGCTTTTTAATTTCTCTGCATTGTCAATTATTTTTTATCACTTATCAACCACAAATGAGGTGCGCCTACCTTTCGTTCATTTGTTGGCCCGATTAGGGGGGCACATTTCTAGGGTGCCGAAGTTTATTCTGATGTAGGGCTAGGAAGCCGCTTCACCTACATTGATGCACCATTCCATGGTAAGGCAACTGGAGTACAAAAGGCACACATCTTGAAGAACCTGAGTCCACATCATGGATCATGACCCAAAGCTCTAGCTTGCTGCAGGCCATCCAGTGAGTTTCTCTGTGGACCACAATGATTGTGAAATGCGATCATCCACCTTAGATAGTGAGACACACTTTCGCAGTTTGACTGTAATGTTCTTTAACCATAGTTGACCCCTGTTTTTGGGCTGTGAATGAAATTGCCCAGCTTTCAAAAGGGGTTTTTAAAAGCTGAATCTTGTAAATATCTTTACCCAACTTATTTTGATTAGAGTTATTAATACTCTTCAATCTCTTCTACCATCATTGTTCTCAAAACGTAAATGTTGAAGCTAAAATATAATTGGTTGTATAATGGTGCAGTGAGCCCTTGGCACTGAGAATGACCATTGACCTTTATTTCCTCTCCCCAGAGTTCCAAACGAGATTGGAAGCCTCTTGAGGAGCACAGCTGCACAGACCTACCATGGCTGCTACTGTTCATCCTGTTCTGCGTTGGCATGGTAAGTCAGAAAGTCACACTTCTTAATTTGATGCGGCCACGCTTTCCATCCACTGTGCCCCGCTACACTCTGCCCCAACAGACGTGTTGTAGATCTGTAAAGATAATGCGGTGCTGGGCATCAGTCCTTGCTAATACCAATCATCGGTCTCTCTCCTGTTTTCTTCCCCCCCATTTGCCCAAGGCTGTGATTTGGGAGTGAGGAAAGGAGGTAAATATTGTCAATCTGAAGCCACACAACATATGAAAGTTACTGGATAAAGTCCTATTTTGTATGTAACATGCATACGAATTTCAGTGTGATTAAAATAAAACGTCATATGTATCATACATTGCTCAACCAGTAATTGTTGTGAAAAAATATGCACATCCGAGTTGGTGGGTATCTTCCATGGCATTTTTTTTAATTTTTGCTTTAGTCTCTTTTATGGTTTGCGATGTCTCCCTATGCTCTGATGCGCTTTAGTAGAGGTGGGTAGATTTCATTTTCAAATAGTAGTGAATCTCTGTAGAAGAGAAATGGGGTTATCAAGAAGCTTCTCTTATTCAATCAGTGGGCTGGTGGAGTCAGCCTAGATTCCCGTAAAAAGGCTTGCACTAAAAACCATAATTTTAATTTAATGAAAAAAGCCTGAAGATGGCCACTAGGTCACAGCGCTCTACTGTGTGAGTTAATGCTATTACTTAAGGTAAAATGTATTCCCAAACTTGCTCCTTCACAGATGGAGAACAGTGTCCCTCAAATCCTCATACACATTCTCAGTTTCACAGTACCTCCTTCTGTACTCTGTAGATAATAAGACAGAGGCTGCTGCTACTTGCTATCAGTGCATGCTTTCCTCAAGGTGAAATATCCTAATTACATTAATATCTTTTGAGTAGTGATATAAAATACAGTCGGGGTCACATAATTCTTCTTTGCTTCTAGAGCACCCTCAAAGCACAGTCAGGATTTTTATTGAACTTCCCAACTCTTTGATCCTTCTGCTTTCTGACTGGGCTCAACACGTGCCATTCCAATTTTGTTTAAAAAAAAAAAAAAAAAAATATCCTAATTTCCTTATTTCTGCTATATTCTACAGTGCTTAAAAAATTAGTGGTCGTTTTAGCTTGCTTTGATTTCGGGCAGCCTCAATTTTTGCCGAACCTTGCTACTTTGAATCGGACATTCCCAAACACCTTTTTGACTTAAGCTGCCTTTTTGTTTGATGACGATTTGTATATATGTTGCTGTAAATTCCCTTTGTTACAGGTATAGTTGCTTAGTGACGCTTTGTAGATATGTTGCTTTTAGTTCCTCAGGATGATCTCAGCCGACATTTGTTTCCTCCTTTATAGGACTTTCTCATGGTTGATTGATGTCATACATAAAGAAAGCATTAAAACAAACTTTATTATGAATGGAAAAAGAGAAGTACTACCGTGCTTAGTTAAAAAGCCATCAAACAACTGTATCTATAACCAAGTGGCTGAAAAACGACTGAGTTTGGATTGAAGATGTGATGTGTAATCCTTTTGTGATACTGATTTCAAGTACAACGTAAATATCACTAACCTGAATGTTTGAAGTTGATTTGTGAGGCATTGTTTCTATACTATCCAAGTAATATAAATGTTGTATATACTATGATGTATTAATGGACACGAAAACGGACTTAGACTATTATGGCAGCAGGGATTTATACATGATGAGTGCTCAGCTGTTCTGTACTTTCTGTGAATAACTAGCCTGGCAAGTTTCTAGGGTTCAGTTCTGCACATCGTGACAACAGGTGTGTTATAGTGTTAGAGCACCACTGTTGGATTCATATCACAGTGCTCAAATTCAGAGGGATGTGCAACTGAGATCACTGTTGCTATTTTGTTTCCTGCTTTATCAGGGAATCAGCTTCTGCTTGTCACAGACTTATTTACAAAAAGCAATAGGCGGGGGTAATCCGGCGGCCCACAGGCTGCTGCAAGATTACCAGTCCTCATGTGTGATCTGCGCCATTTGTCCTTCAGTTATTAGGATTGGCTGATGGTAAACAATCTGAATGGCTTAATGGGGGGCCCTACACGGATTGGCCCTTATGATGCCCAATTAGATTGATGAAACAATGTGATTGGCCAGCCTTTCAACCATTCCTTGTTTCGGCTGGCAGACCATGCAGATTGCTAAGGTTACTCAATAGGTTTCAGGACCACGATTTGTGGTATCAAAAGAAGCAGGCAAGCCGAACATCTGTGTTCAAGTTTAAATCTGTCCTTTGGTAGAGTTTTAAAAAGACGCATTGGCAAAGTCATTAGGTCTTGCTTTTCTTAAACGTGAATTGCTTTTCACAAAAAATGCAAACAAGACCTGTTGACTTTGGAAAATCTTGTTTGTATTGCATGCTCAGACCTGCTAATAACTCTTTTTACATTCTGCACCTGCCAGGGACACTAGGTTTAAACAATCTGAAAGTTTAAGGAAAAAAAACCCTTAGGCAAATGCATTACTTGCATATGCCACCAGAGGTTTGAAACACATCAGTCAACACTTTCTAGATGTGGGATGTTGATCCTCAAGGTGTTACTAGTGGCCGATTGAGTCAGACAAAAATCCTTGTAGTAAGTGGGCTGCAGTAACGTGGGCCATAACTAGAGGTCCCACAGGTGTCCACCATTGCCTCCTCAATCCCAGGCTATTGGAGCATTCTGAATAGGCCTAATGCCCTTGAATATCACCTTGTGTTGAAAGTTGATATAAGCGATTGCAAACATGTGGCTATGCTCTGTTTCCAGCACGTCAAATCAGTGCAACTCTTGTATTTTCTGGAACATGTCTCCCTAATGCTGATGGGTATTACCTGCCATTCGTAGGCAGAAAACAATCTCTGTGTTGGATATCTAGAACATATCTATAGCTGTTTTCTATAACTTATTTTGTGATCAGAGTGTAGAGCAACCAGTGTGTGGGGCGTGGAAAGCAAAATGCATTGGGACAGACTGGGTGAAGGACGTCTACAGGGAAACAATGTGGCAATCTGGAGAGCAAAGAAAAGGAAGAGATTTTCAGAGTGAAAGGGGAAACCGACGGGAATGCAGAGACTGATGCAGAAGGGCTTTGTGCAGAGGGAAAGTGATAAGTGGCAAAGCGAAATATCGAGGTGATACAGAAAAGGGAAGTGAAAATGGAAGCAAGTGAGGACAGGAAGGAGGTGAGGTGGGCATGATGACAGTGGGAAAGTGATAGCTGGAACAAATGAGGACGGGGAGTGAGGGAGAAGAGATGTTTAGGACTACTACTTGAAGCCTATCGCTAGAACCTAATGAGAACAGTAATGGGGCAATGTAACCTTCCATGAACTTTAATTAACTGGATGGCCTGCCCAACCAAGTGATGGCAAAGTAGGAGAAACACATGAGGGCCAACAGCTGAAGGTACCCAAAGACCACTCACAATGTACTACAACTTATTACATTTTTAGGATTAGCTTCACTGTGCTGCTGTACCAGAACTTATTTGATCACCATGAAAAGAGTTTTGAAACATGGCATTTAGAGATTGCCTTACACTCAGTCCACTTGTAGATCTTCTCTAAAAGCTTTTTATTGGGCTGAAGGTCTGCTTCTACTGAAAGTGTGCTGGTTTTGCTTTACGGAAAAGCTTATTCTAAGTACAGTAGGCCAGAGTTGTTTATGGTAACAATCAAGCATATAGGGATAATTTGTGAATCGGAAAACGTTATGTTGGATGTCACGGGTCTAATCGATTTATTTTGAAAATCTACGACAAAGGCAATAGGCCTGACTTATTTTCTGAGAGCATATGTTAACTTCAATAGGCTTTTACAAGTGGCTTATTACATATTGTTAAAACATGTAGTAGCACTTTGGTACAAGAAATCTCACAGATAACTGTAGTAGCCAAGGTGTTTGTTCCCTCTCTGACAGACCCTGGGGCAGAAGATTTGGGAAGGGTCCTACTAATTACTACTTTTTAGGAGGAGTAGTACATTGTTTTGCCAAATGTAGTTGTTTTCAAATTTGTAATTTTTGTAACTGTATGCCTGACGATTTTCCTGTGGGAACGCATTTGCTGAGTAGCCTAAGTTGGATATTGTGACTGTCAGAAACTCTTTCAGAAAATTACGGGGCAAGCAGGAGTTGCTGGGTACAACCGTAGGGGTTTTGGCCTTTTACTCCTTCTGTCCTGGGTTCTAACCTACTGTGGATCCTGAGTAACTGGGCCAAGTACTACCCCCGTTTCATCATGGCCCCCTCCTGGCACATGGGCTTCGCTGACCTCTTCTATGCAGTAGTCCTGATCGGGTGTCTCGCACTTCTCACCGGGATCCACTTGGCAGGATCCTCACTGCCCTCGTTCCCTCCAGACACTTTCCTCCTCCTCACAGGGTCCATTGGTCTTGGCAGACACGCAGAAGGCTGATGCTCCAGGCTGAGGGCAAGTGGTCTTGATTTAATGGGTGATGCCTCCTCATCCATCAGGGAGACTACCAGACCTTAGTCAATAGTCCTGGTTCCAGCAGCTAGAAGTCTTGGTGATCTTTTCCCCTATTGAACAGAACTGTTGAACTGTTTGTGGGACTAAAGCTCTCACCTTTATAGTTCAAATCTAGAGACTGATGTGATTTAGTGTCTGGTCCTTTGATATTCCTGTTGTGGGTGTCAACGACTTTGAAATGCACTGTCTCCTGTCCTCTCCTTTCTTAAAGGGACAGTCTGCCACAGAAGGAGCGGCTCCAATTCTAATTGACCCACAACACGGGCAAACGGAGTAGCCAGGGATCACGCCTGGCTGTCAGCTTCCACTGAAATATGCCTCATAGAGGTTCAAAGGCCTAAGAATTCCCCTCTATCAAGATTCCCTGGCACTATACTGTTAATCTTATCAGACCCACAATCTCGCTTTACAGTGAGACCAGGCACCACTGACCAGTAACTCTTTCTAGAATCAAATAAGCCTTTAATGTGTACAGAAGATGCCCTGCTTCACTTTCTCCAATGTGTGTGTTCCCACCCCAGCCTTCAGGAATGTCAGCAATCGACATCTCCTGTCTGGTGGATTGAAGTCCTCACGTCCACTAACCTTCCCATGCCCTGGGCTTCCAAAATGGAACCCACAGGCCTCCAAGTTGAGTACTCAGCACAGGCACACATACAACCCAGCACACTGTAATAACGAGCAGACACTGGATAGGAGAATTAAACAGGTGAGGCTTTATTATTAGACCCCATCCATCGGAGACTTGAGCCAACTGTCCTTGTCCGAAACCAACACGCTCAACGCTCCATGCTGGAACATGGAACCAGGCCACTTCACACTTCTTCCTCTTTATATTTGAAATATAATTAAAGTAGAAATAACACACAAATGTCTTGGTACGTATGAAGTACAATTCTGTAAGATTCCCAAAACCTTTCCTCCCTTATAACACACACACACACACAAAAAAAAAATCCTGAAAGAGGAACCTAAAAGAACACTCTAATTACAATAATCATAAGAAATATTAACTTCTTACAAAATCTTTGAGATAAACTGGAATTTTGCAAGATCTGACGCTTTTGCGTGTGTGTTCCAAACACTCCTTTTGCGAAGAAGACCCAGTTGAATTTTCTCCTTCACATACACCACCACATCTTGACTTAAAATGAACTACACGGCTATGATTCCTGATGCGACCATCATCGGTTTTCACAGCATTCTTGAACAATTTCACCACTGTCTTTTCACCCGTGAACTTAGACCAGCTTAGACAGCCCACAGGCGCTTTAATTTTTACTTTGTCTCCAACTTTGAATTTAACTGTCTTAGCCGTTTTATGAGAGTCAACATAAATCTTCCTTTCCTTTGCAAAGCCAATTCTTTATTCCTCCACTGACCAATGTCATTATCCTTAATTCCTTTATCCAAAACCATCCAGCCAGGACAGATGATGGTATTGGCAGGTCTACCTTTGAATAACTCAAAAGGGGTCTTCCCGGTTGAGGAGTGTGGTGTAAACCTATAAGCAGTAATCCTATTTTGCAATTCATCTCTCTAATTCAAACTGTTGACCCTTGCCAGTTGTATACTTTCCTTCAAGGTTTTGTTCAACCTTTCTATGGCACCATTGGTCTCGGGATGATAAAGAGGGTTTTTTGTGTTTAATCCCACACTTTACTAAATATTCCTCCATTTCACACGAACAAAATTGCGCACCATTGTCAGATAACAAAGAACCCGGAAAGCTTTCTCGCTTGAAAATTGCATCCAGAAACTTAATTACAGACTGAGTTGTGATGTCACGCACAAAACTTACTTCAATCCAACGTGAGTACAGATCAAGTAGAACTATTAAATACGGAGTCTGATGTTCACCATGAGGAGGTCCAACAATATCAATGGCTATTTCATCCCAAGGACACATGGGCAATCTCCTACAAACCATGGGAGATTGTCTGGGCTTGAGTCTTGTCGCTCAATGAACAGGGGACACAATCACGCACCACTCGTTCCACCATGAGATCCAAACCTGGCCACCAAAAATCTTGTCTAATACGTTCTTTGGTCTTACAAATACCCATGTGTCCTTCATGAGCCATTTTTACAATGTTGTTTCTCAGACTCTCCGGAGGAATTAACCTCGTCCCTCTAGTTAGAATGAAATTATTAATGGCTAACTCATCACACACCAACGACCAAGGTTTCTCAAACTTGTTCCCTTTATCTTGTGAAATCATCTCCATCACTCTCAACATTTCAGGATCCTTCTTTACCTCTTCCTTCCATTCATCTTCTTTAATGACTCCTAAAGTGATTTCACACACTTTCACATCAAACTCGTCCACCAGATCATCATCTCCCTTTACATCTTCACATTGTCTACCAAACGTGAGAGACAATCTGCTGAAACATTAGCTGCTCCTGGAATATATTCCATAACAAAATCAAATTCCTGCTCGGACTGACTTCTGGGCAGGAGATGGTGCTAGTGTGAGTACTCCTCCTCCCAGCCGCTGCAGTCACGCACTACGTGCAGGAGCTCTGACCAGCACTCGGTGATCGGCTAGCGGACCTGATCCGTAAGGACTCACACCTGGCAGATGTCCACGGCGGTCTTGGCGGCGTTCAAACTCGAGGTCCGGATATCCAGAACTTTTTTCCATGCTCGGAGCGGCAGTAGAAGGGCAAAAACCCGAGCCTGGATTTCTTTGGCATTACGTTTTATCTGCAACGCGAGAGCTGCTGCAGATAAGGACCGGACGGCTGCCATTATCGCTGTTTGGACTGGAGAGTGCTTTAAGCTGCTGGGTAACAGAAACAGCGAGGGGGTGCCCGAAGCATTATCCTGGAAGAACTGCGGCAGAGAGTGTGGAATGACTACCCGCGGACAGAAGACTTTTATAAATTAAAGTCAGCGGCAACCCATGAGGAGCCAGAGAAGGAGAAAACGGAGAAAACGGCGGATAAAACAGACCCTCCTCTCAAAGGTAATAGGGATGTAGGGACCGTTAAAAAATATATGGGGAGGCAAGGAGGAGCAAACATGATAAAAGAGAATACAGCGGGTGGTGCTGGGAGTTCTCCATCTATCACTAAGCACTTTTCTGTTCTTAAAGTCCCATCAGCGCTTACCTCCACCTCAACTGATTTAACTGCTGGGGGTAACTTAGATAACCCAAAACTACTGGACCTAAAGCTACCTGACCAGCTGACTTTAGAACAAGGGGCCATACAACCAATCTCGCAGCCAGTCACGGATGATTTTGGTGGGGGACCTCTCGTGAGTGAGATGGAACGGGCTTCGGAGCTCATTATCTGTGTCCAAGAAACTCCCTCTGTTACTGTCACCCCTCCCCTCAACTACGAAGCTGTAGGAAAGATTCCCCAGGGGGGAAGAGAGGCTGAGGAAAGAGGCCTTGAACACCTGAGCCCCCGACTAACAGATCCACAGACCCCAGATTTAACGGTCGAGAACTTCTTCTCTGTTTCGGATGGATCTATGTCGGGAACAGGAAATTAGTCCCTCAGTTCAACAGAAAGCAGCAAGTCTGAAGGAAAAGGCTCCGATCCCACTTCTAGAACTATCCAAAAGAAAAAGGCTAGGAGTAAAAGACGTAGTCAATTGAAGTGGGACTATTCTGATTCATATGGGTCTCTCCCCATGGGGGCCTCCAATTGTCAACATGAAGCGAGCCCGCTAGCTGCTGATACCCCGACCGAGCCCTCTTTGACCTCCATTTTTGATTTTATTAAACAGTTCCAGGAAGAAGTAAGATCAGATAATCTTGCCGCTAAGGGGCGTCCAAAAACTTCACGGAGGCATCAGGAAATTTAATAAAATATGCACCGATATTGGCGATCGGGTCTCAATGGTTGAAGGGCGAACGGAGACCCTTGAAACAGAAGTATCCCAAGTAAAAGAACAAGGAGCCTCCCACGAAGCCTGCCTCATTGACTTAATGTCCAAACTAGAGGAGCAAGAAAACAGGCTACGGAAAAACAACCTGAGGCTGTTGGGGATACCGGAAGGTGTGGAGGGTGAGGACCCCAGAGGATATATCGTCAAATTACTCCGGGACGCTTTTCCGTTACAAACTAACTGGAACTGGGATCAGGAGGTCCAAAGGGCACACCGTTTCCCTTTCAATTTGAAACAAAGACGTGATGACAGTAACTCTGGAGGTGAGAAACCTAGGGTATTTTTGTTTTTTTTTTGGGAATTTTCTTTTGAGGCAACTGGTATATGATCAGGCCAGGCCTAACTCCCAGAAAGAAGTAGGCGGAATAAATTTTTTTTCCAAACCAGACTTCTGCCATGCAACAGTTGAGTGAAGATGGCGACTGCGCCAAATGATAACCCCCCTACAACAACAAGGGGCTCAAGTATATCTAATGAACCCAGCAAGACTGAAAGTAATACATGAAGGAACGACCCGGGTTTTTCTATCTGAAATTAAAGCTGGAGAGTACCTAAAAGATATTGTGGGGAGGAAGAAAAAATGAGGCTTGAAGCTAAAGACTCTGATATGGACTTTGATATGGACCATGTAAAATCTCAATTGGGGCTTTAACATTTTTGTTTTTTCTCTCTCTTACTAAAACTCTCTGCATGCTTCTTCTTATTATCCCTATTAAGATTACTTTTATTGAGGGGTCAGACTAGCCTCACCTTGCTGATCAGCGGATTGGAAACTGAGCGGGCTGGCGGCTGGGGTCTCATATTTGCTCACTATCATTCAGGGTTTCCCTGACTGCTTTTTCTTGGGGGGGGGGAGGGAAGACAGGTCCGTAATGAATGCAGTGGGGTTTAGAATTAAAATTTTGGATTTGTTTAAAAATTTTGGTTCGACAACTTAGGAAAAACTACACTTGCAGCGATCTGCAAGAGAGCGGGATGTGGGGGGTATGGGTTGGAGGGGGTGGGGGGATGGGTGGGGGTGGGTGGGACTGGGGGATGGGGGGTGGGTGGGACTGGGGGATGGGGGGAAGCTAGTTATGTGTGGTTCAATCAGAGGGGGAAATAACCTCTTTAAAAAAAAAAAAAAAAGAGAGAAAAAGCAAGGAAGAGGAAAAGAGAAAAAACCTTTTTGTTATTTTTTTTTTTTTGGGGGGGAAAACAACAATAGAAGAGGGCTATGGTTTCTGAGAGCCATGTACAGACTATGTTTAAAATAAGATAATGAATACGTCAAATAAACTTAGAATTGTATCGATAAATATTTGCGGCCTGAACGACTCTCTGAAGCGACAAAAAACTGCTCAGGTATTGCGATTAATGGGGGCGGATATAGTATGTCTTCAAGAGACTCACATTGAAGGGGGCCAGAAATCTCTGCTGAATTCTTTAGGATTTAAAATTGCTGGGGCAACCTCGCAGTGTGCTCGGGTGAAGGGAGTTGGGATCTTGGTACGGAAAACACTACCTTTGGTAGTGAATCAGGTAAAATCTGATACATTAGGGAGATGGGTGATTGTAAGGTGTTCCCTCCCTTCTAATTTTGCTTTTACGATCTGTTCAATTTACGCAAGTAATTTAGATGACCCAGGGGCAATTAATTGCATAAATGAAGAACTAGTGCATTGGCCGCTCCCGGTAATCTTATGTTGTGACCTAAATTTAAATCTGCCTAGTGCCTGAGATTTGGATGAATCCTGGAGCTACAGAGGTAGGAAGCCCAAAGTTTTCCGGGCAGTGCTCAACTTGATAAAAACCCATGGCTTAAAAGATGTCTGGGCCCACCTGAAACCTGATCAAAACGGTTTCACTTTTTTCTCAGCTCCTCATCTGTCACTGGCAAGGCTTGACTATTTTTTTGTCTCATCTTCACTAACTCATGACTGTTGTATTGATGCAGGTCCTCGACTATTGTCGGATCATAACCCGCTTATTTTAAATCTAGAGGGATGGGTCAAACAGGGGCCAAGCTCGAACTGGACATTTGAAAAGGCATTGCTATATGATAATAACTATCGAATATATGGCGGGCTGGATACGGGAGTTCTTGAATATAAATATTGGGACTGCATCAACAATGGTGGTCTGGGATACCCTGAAGGCAGGCGTAAGGGGTGAGACACTTCGCTTTTCAATCAGGCGGAATAAAAAAGAGAAAATACAAGTTAATCTATTACAAAAACAAATGATAGACGCGGAAAAAAAATTAATACAGGCGGTTCAGGCAGGAGTAGGAATAGAAGAGGCACAGATAATGGTATCAGTCACTAAATCAGAGATGGGGACTGTCCTAGCAGAGAAAACGGCTGCTAAGTGGGCAGCATCGAGAGAAAAACTTTATGAATGGAGTGAACATATTGGTCATCAGCTAGCCATCTCTACTAGACAACAGATAACCGCGAATACCATCACCTCTATTAAAACAGATACCGAGGGGATAACCAATGACCCTAAAAAAATAAAGGAGGCCTTTAAGAAATTTTACATGAAGCTATACTTAGAAGAAACTGCAAGGTCTATTGAATATAGAGAAATTAAGATCAGCGAGTATTTAGAGACAATATCAATAGCTAAACTTAATATTGACAAACACGATATAATGGAAATTCC
Organism: Calotriton arnoldi; assembly: GCA_963921515.1. Classification (NCBI taxonomy): domain Eukaryota; kingdom Metazoa; phylum Chordata; class Amphibia; order Caudata; family Salamandridae; genus Calotriton; species Calotriton arnoldi. The sequence goes on along the minus strand of CAWUFW010018746.1, from coordinate 12,243 downwards.
TCCAGCATGGGAGGAGATCGCAGTCGCACTAGCTAGCCTCCCAGATGGTAAAGCTTCCGGCATGGATAGCATTCCGGTCGAATTTTATAAAGTTTTCTCACAACAAATAAAAAACCTCTTCACTGATGTAGTAAGATCTGTCTTCAACGGGGCCTCACCACCGAACTCCTGGTCATCTGCTAAAATTGTAATATTTCCTAAAAAGATAAATCGCCCATGGAGATGTCATCATACAGGCCAATAACCCTAATCAATAGCGACTCTAAAAAAAATTCCAAAGTTATTGCCTCTAGATTATCTTCAAACATCGAGCCACTTGTTTCTAGTTGGCAACATGGGTTTATCCCCAAAAAAGGCACTGCCGAGCATGTCCGACGGACCATTGCCTTATTTGATGTCGCAGAAGTGACAGGAGACCCGATCTCACTAATTCTTCTAGATGCAGAGAAAGCGTTTGATCGGGTCTCCTGGCAATTCTTGTGGGCTATCATGCGGCGGATCGGCTTTGGTCCGAGGATAATTCAGGCTCTACAGGCATTATATCAAAACCCTACAGCTAAAATATTAATCAACGGACATCTGTCAGAGCAAATAAAGATATCAAGAGGAACAAGACAGGGGTGTCCCTGTTCTCCTCTACTTTTTGCCCTTTATATCGATCCTTTGATCAAAAAAATCGAACTAAACCCCACGATTTTGCCAGTAAGTAGGTTCGGTATTGATACAAAGATCATGGCTTATGCCGATGACTTAGCTATAATAACACCTGAACCTAAGTCGGCCATTAGGGCCCTGGAGCAAGAGGCCCAAGAATTTGGAATAATCTCCGGGTATGCCCTTAACAAAACAAAAACGCAGATTGTTATAAATAAGAAGATAATCTGGGCGGATGATAGAATCACCAAGAAAGCCAAATATTTAGGAGTCAACATAGTCTCTGACCTTGACTCAATAGTTAAAGAAAATCTGACCCCGCTTGCAGCAGACATGAAGAAATCACTCCGAAAAATTAATAATCTACATCTTACAATAGTAGGGAGATGTAATGTTTTAAAAATGACTTATTTTCCCAAGCTACTTTATTTTTTTCGGACAATTCCATTAGATTTTAACAATCATACGCTTCGAATTTTTGAACACATTTTTTCTCAGTTTATTTGGGCTTATACGCAGCCGAGAAGGGCTTTTAATCTTCTTTCTTTACCCAGAGATAGGGGTGGGTGGGCCCTTCCTAACTTAAAGCTATATTATTGGGCTGCTGCTCTGCAATATAGCTCGGAATTATTGCATGAGGATTGTATCCTAAGTTCATCAGGACTGCCTTCTCCTTATTTTTTACTCCTAGGGGAAAACGTTAGGGGCTGTCTTTGGCGTCACTTGGAATTCAGCTATTACAAACGAGTTAGATTTAAAACAATGATTAGTGCTTATCGGGTCTTTTCTAACATTCGTAAAATGGTTGGACTGGCTAAACTAAATTATTATACCCCTATTAGAAATAATGATAACCTACCACTAATCTTTAAAAACGTATATCTTCAACAGTGGTATTCGGCAGGTATTTTTTGACTAGGCGACCTGATCAGCTCAGATGGTATTCGGCCATTTGAAGATCTGAAAATCTGTTATAAGTTAAACAACAATCAGATATTTCAGTATCAAGCCATCGTGACATATTTAGTAAACAAAACCGGGGGATCAGCAGGGTTTACAAGGATAGATCTTTTAGATAAACTGCTTGGGTCTAATTTACCAAGGATAGGAAACATATATTATATGTTGAACGAACGACGACCTGATGACTTAAACAAAATAGATACGAAATGGCAGCTGAAACTAAATGTTCCACCTAATACCTTCAGTGCAGCTCTGGGCCTCGCGCAAACTTATTTGCTATCACCTAAATTGCAAGCACAGTTTTACAAGACTGGCTATTTTTTATGTATAACTCCTAATAGGATTGCTAAATGGGCTACTGGCCATGGAACTACTTGCCCGCGCTGCGCGAAATATAGCGCAGATTCTGTGCATATGTTTGCTACATGCCCAAAACTAGAGCCATTACTGACAGAACTACAACGGTTCCTAAGTAGAGTTCTCTTATCAGACATTCAATTTACACCAACTACTATTATATTAGGACTATATGATATGATCAGCTTAAAGGAAGGGGTGCATTACTGTTTGTAGCAATGACCATTCTTCGGATTTGTATTGCTACGTATTGGAAAGACTTGAACCCTCCTTCGTTTGGCCAATGGCAAGCTAGACTGCTTGCCACTTATAGACTAGAGAAAGCAATTTATGCTAAAAAGGCAGACGGGCAAAAAAAGGGCTTAGTGGTCTGGGACCCCCTGGCCAGATGGATTAACACCTTGAATACTTAGGAAGTATAATAAATGTATCACGCCACAATATGGTTTGATTTTATGACTCCCTTTTTCCGTTTCCTTTTTCCCCCTCCTCCCGCCCGTCCCCCCTCCCTGACCGACCGGGTTTTCTCTCTCATCTCCCTTGTCCCCCACCCGGTGCCCTCCTTGTCTCTATGTTTTTTCCGCTCTCTTCTTCTATAATAGGATGTTTTTTTTTCTCTATGTTTAAAGTATGCTGAAATTTTCATTATTATTGACTGACTGTTATTCACTGCTTGTAAATATAATATGTGCCGTTAGTATTTTCGGACCTGGGGTGGGACGACGTTTGGTGAATGAATTAACTGTTTTTGTAATCTCTGGGGAAAAAAATAGAATACAGTGAAACACCTACTCACACTAGGGTACACTATGGGTTGGGGGTACCTGTATTGGTGGCGACTCACTCCTATAAGACCCTAGTACATATTAGGGCAGGGGGATTGAAACTACCTATCAGTCCCTTAGTATATATAGTAGGGAAAGGAAGCTTAGGGGAGGACAGCAGCCTTTTTCTACACTTGCATGTGTGCACTGCTGAAGCCTGAGGTCAGCTTAAAAGCAGCCCCAAGGTTCCATGACTGCTTAAATAAATTGTGCCCAAACTGACTTTGGTGTTTGGGGCACTTAAAATGGCTAACCCACAATATGGGCATATTAGACCCCTGTGGTCTCCTAGGGTGTCCCAGGGGGTGGAGGGTCAGGTATTTATAAGCTGGAGCCTTATAAAATGAGTTTTATATGCTCCTGGGTTAAGTGAATGTTTATTTCACCCCCACATTGTGATGTTACTCGCTCCAATTCCGACTTTAATGTTAGGAGCACTGTGGGAGGGAAGATCTGCAATTATTTTCACAGATTCAGAGCCCCAAAGTCTCCCTAGTTGTCCCACATGGGTGGGGTCCTGTAGGATATATGAAGTACTTATAAAATATGTTTTTATAAGTCTTTAAAAGGGAAAGTATCTTTAAGCTATTTTCCCATTGCAAACTTATTACATAGGTTAACATGGCAAGAAGTTATTAACTATTAACTCCTGATAGGAGAATGATGGTATTTCATTCAAAGATCTCTCCCAGTAGAATGATAGTGATGAATCCAACAATATCATATTGTTACCTTAAAATGTGCATACATAGACAAGAAAGTTATAAGATCTTTCTTTGTTTGTAAGTCCAGATTCAGTCTTCCAGTGGTCTGTCCTGGGATTGGTCATCAGAGTTATGGATTAGCCAGGCTGCCTTGAAGAGGTGATAAAGAGCCCTGGGGTTAACCAGCTCTACTGGGAGGCAGTGTGCTTGCTACACAGGAATGCCGGAGCAGGGGGAGGAGTCGTGAAACCGTGTCTTCAAAGGGAAGGGACAGCCTCAGCAGTCATTTACAACTCTACCTCTTTTGACCCAAAGCCAGAGCTAGGATTAAGGCAAGAAATGAGCAGATGCAAGGGGGAGAGTTCATGGAAAGCCATCCTAGGGGTGTTTAGCACAGTTTCTACCTCCCTGCTGGAAATCATTATTGCACTTTGGAAGATTTGGTGCACTCTGGGGACAAAATACTGCCACACTCTCTACAGGATGGCTCACATCCTTGGGGGAGTTGCTCCTGCTCCCATTAATAGATTGACCTCCTGCTTGACCCAGAGAACTTTGAATAAGGGATCTGAGAGGGCAGAGTCTCGTATCTGCTGCTTGAAACTTAAGAAAGCAAGACGTTGCTATGCTGGAGAAGTTGAGGCAGTAAATTTGGGTCTCTCTGAAAACTGCACCAGCTGAAACTACAGCCCTGTGGACTACCTTGCTGTAAAAGAACCAAAGAGTGGACTCCTGCAAGCTACAGGTTAACAGAGCTCACCTGGAACATCACCACCAAGGATCCCCAACCTTATAGGGGAACTACTGTGATTTGTATGGTTTTGGTCCAAGTGATTGTGGGAACTGAAGGCCTCAACTCTTTTCAAGGACCATCTTGGAGCCTAATCTTGAAAGTGAGTTTGAGACACTTTGGGACCTTTGGGGAACTTCAGGAAGAAGTTCCAGTAGTTTGGAGAACTCTGGAGCAACTTTAGAAAAAAGCTCCAGTAATCACTCAACCTGTCAGCCAAGTCGCCTGCCTTCGAACTCATGAGCCAGCCAAGCCATCCAGGTTTGTCTCGCTGAAAGCTCCGTAGGTCCGGACTTCCAGAGTCTTGACCGGGAGAAGAAATCTGAGGTCACAACCTCACTGAACTGCCCAGAAGAGCATCATGACCTCACAGAAATGCTCCAGAAAAGTTTCAAGTCTTTGAAGGTAAAAATCCAGACCGGGACCTACCATGGGTAGGGGTAGCCGCTCTCAAAGCTCCATCAGCGGTCAGCCTGAAACTTTGACTTTGAGCCGGCTCCACATGCAATTGTGATATCCCCAATATGGTGCTATATGTTTAAGTGCTATAGTGATAAATCTTTAAAAATTTATCTCCGGTTCCTACATTGATTTTTTGTCGCTTTTTTGTTTTTTAAAGATAAAATACTTCCTATTGTTATAAATTATGTTGATTTTTATTATGCATTGTGTCTTACTCTATTTACTGAATTGCGTTTTCTAATTGCTTACATACCGGGTCTTTAGAAGTTAAGCTCTGCTCTGTCGCACAAGGAGCTGCCAAGGGTTGAGCATGGGCATACTTTCAAGACCTATGTTGAGTCCTATCATGTGTTAGTGGCCTTATTGCCAAAGTAGAAGAGACCTACATTTGCCCCTTACCGATAATCCACTTTCCAACATTTCTCAGGCTCGGGCGGTGTGGACGAGAACTTAGGCTTAAAAAGTACACCTTTCAGTAAAGTGAATTAAGATTATAAAAATCCTCCAAATTGCCTTAGAACAAAACTTGAGTTTGATTTTGGAATTTGGACTAAACTGTTTTTAATCCATTGTTTTGATTTTTTCCAAATTGTTCTAAAGTCTACAGCTAGTTGTTGTGACTCCAAAACTAGAGAACCATGGCTGATCTACAAACTGTCCCAGCTCAGGATGGTCAGAGTCAGGAGTGCAGTGTAGGCTTAGGGGCTGCCTGCTTCCAACAAGACAGAAGGCAGGTTGCTCAAGCTCCACAGGCCTGGGCTGGGGTACCCGAGGAGATCCAAGGGGGGATGGAGGGTACTTCAACCTCACCTGCAGGAGAGGATGTCAGGAGGATGGTGCTCTTCCATTATTTCTATAGCCCAATGATTCCGAGATGGTGGGAGTGGTGATGGGTCCCACTAGGAACCACCACTGTCCCTTGCAGAGACAGCTTGAGGCCCACTAGCTTTGATTGCCTGGAGAAGGAGAACTGGGAATTGGCTAAGGAAGCAAATGGGAGAGGAGGAGGCGTTCAAAAGAAATGGTGGTAGGAAAATGAGATGAAGATTTTGGAGAGGTTCAGGGTGGCATTTGATCCCAAACTCTCAAGGTATCGTGCCCGGCACACAGAGGGGGATGATACTGACAGGTGGCCAGCAGCTTTTGAGAGGCCCTTAGAATGAGTAGGGTCCAATTCTTAGGTATTGGGTGCACTCCTGTGGGAGCTGATTCCAGTAGCTGGAGTGAGAAGCTCCTGACCCTGAAGGAGAGGATGCGCAGAACTACACCTGCAGATGAAGGCATGCTTAGTCAAAAGATTTGTCTGACTCCAGAGCAGTACAGGAAGTTTAGAGGCATCCAGGAATTGGAGTTCAAAGTCTTGGGTAGACTTGTGGATGTTTCAGTGAAGGCACTGGAAGGCTGATTGTTGGTAACACTGTTGGACAATATTAAGTGAGAGGGATTGTATAATTTGTTTTTGAAAGAACATATTTTGACTCATTGTGCAGAAGAGAAGCTACGCCCAGTATTTAGTGGACTTTGAGCTGACAGACCCCCAGAGAGCTGGGAAGCAGCTGATGAGTGGGTGAGAACCTGTTTTTATTCAGTACCAGGGGGACCAGAAGAAAGTGGACAGGTCCCTTCCCAAGGGACAGCCCAGGGACAAGAAGGTCAAAAACCTAAGGAGTCCTCCAAAGACCCACAAACCCGTACGCACTTAAGGAGGGGGGTTTGAGCCAACCCAAATTCAAAGGAGGTATCAGGGAAGAAATGTAGAAGTTCTTTGATCCTCAAAGGTGGGTGGGCAAGCTGACTGTAACCAGCCAGGCATAAACAGGGAGATGCTGTCTGTGCCAAGAAGCTCCTCCTTAAGGGGCCATCCACAGGGGATTGCCAGTGTAAGTGTAGGGTAGAGAGTGGTGTCCCAGAAAGAGTAGTCAGGTGGTGAGCAACCCTGGTGTCCCTGGGTGTGGGGTGAATATTGCAACCCTTGCTGCCTACCAAAACATGGACAAGTAGAGAGGTAGAGGCCTGGGCAATGACTGGAGGTTGAGGCTATCAGAGATGCTGGGGTTGGGGGTGTAACCATGGTCTGGGATGAGCTGGTGCCTCCAGAGAGGTGTTGTTACCTGGTGAGTTTCACCAGGTGACGTGTGCATGCAGACAGCACTACCAAACTCCACCTATGGCTGTGGTGGATTTGGAATGGGGAGGTGTGACAGGCCCCATGAAGGTAGCTGTGTCAAAGGTGCTCCCAGTCCAGTGTTTACTGGGCAATGATCTGAAGCCTCTGAGTGGTCAGAGGTGGAGAGAGGACTCCATATGAAAATATTGGAGCTCCATGAGTGGTATGCTGTGACTAGGTCACAGGCTAGCCAGAAGGGAGGGCTGATACTTGGACCCTGAACAAAGGGTCACATCCGCGATCAGCGCGGCGGGTTCGGGCCTGGTGAGCCAGCCCAGGAACTCCAGAGGCAGGAAAATCTAACCTGATGGGGAGGATCTAGCCTCTGAGGTAGGACTCAGAGCTGTCAGATTTGGCAGAACTGACAGTGAGCAGGTGGACCCTCTCCAGAGAGTTCAGTAAGGGACAGAGAGACTTTCCACCCTGAGAGCTGAGGCGGATTGCCTCTGCCAAGAGGAGGGATGACAGTGGGTCGCCACAAACTCTATTGGGAAGATGGACCGCTTTATACTGGGGCCAGAAACCTCAAGGAGGGGGCCACCAGGAGGTTGGTGGTGGTGCCCCAGAAGTACAGAGAGAGTTCATCCTGACTTCGTCATGATATCCCCTTGGCAGGACATTTGGGTCAGACAAAGACATGGAACCGGTTGGTGTGAACCATTTCTACTGGCCCTATATGTCTGAAAAGGTAAAGGAGTTTTGCAGCTCCTGTGTCACCTGGTCAGCCAGTGTGAAAGCAGCAGGGGCAAGAAAAAGGTTTCCCCAATACCACTGCCAGTGGTTGGGGTTCCTTGAAAGGATGGGGATGGACATTGTTGTCCCTGGACCCACCCCTACTGCATAAGGGGAATAGGTATATCTTAGTGGTAGGACCACAGCCACTAGGGTACCCTGAAGCAATCCCTCTTAGAACCATTGATGCTCCTGCAGTGGCTAGAGCACTGCTTGGTGTCTCACCATAGTTTTCCGAAAGAGGCAGGTATCAGATAGCACCTAACTTCCTGTCCAGCTATTCGGACTGTTATGTGGGATAAGTGGTGTCAACTGCCCTCACCACCCCCATCACCTACAAGCAAATGGTTTGCTGAGAGATCTTCAACAAAACCCTTGAAGGCATGATAAATGGGTTGTCAGGAGAAACTCAGGAGGAGATGGGATGTTTCTCCTCCATGCTTACTGTTTGCCTAGGGAGGTGCCACATAAAGGGGTTGGTTTCAGTCCCTTTGAGTTGTTGTTTGGACACCCTGTGAGGGGGCCATTGGAGCCTGCTGAGAGAGTCTTTAGAGAAGCCTCTTAAAGAAGCAAAGGACAATGTGCTTGACTATGTGCTAGCCTGAGATCTAGAATGGCAGAGTACATGTACAAGGCAAACAGGAAAACTGAGGCCAGCCAGGAGCTCATGAAGCAATGCTATGACTGTGCTATTACCATGCCTGAGCATGACCCGCATCAATTACAGGGTGTTGGAGCTCAAGTCTCCCAGGCCCTCCTTCGGGACAAGTGAGTGGCCCCATCCACCCAGAAAAGAAGGGTGAGGTTACCTATTTGTTGACCTTGGCACCCCAGGCACCTCTAGGGTCCTGCAGGTGAATAGATTGAAACCCACCATGACAGGGGGCAGACATGACCATGTTACTAGTCAATGATGAGGGTGTGTGGAGGAGGAAACTGAGCCAGTGCCCAACCCTCCTCTCCACTACTGTGCAAGATGGGTCAGTGGAGGGGTGATACTTCTCCCGTTGACACACCAGCAGCACAGACTGTAAGGCAAGTTGAGCAGTTTGTCATTCTGTTCTCTTTGGACCCCAGGCATCACTGAGTGGTGTAACCATTGACACTGGTGACAGCTACCTGTCAAAAATAAACTGTATATTGTCTGACGCTACCCTATACTCCAGAACTGATGAGCTCATTGATAGATTAGGGGCCGTTGGCAATCGCGAGTACTTTTGATTTGACTTCAGGTTACCCGGCAGATTGCCCTCACTGATGGAGCAAAGGAGAGGTCAGCATCTCCACACCAGAGGGACATTATCAGTTCAAGGTGATGCCCTTTGCTGCAAAGAATGCACCTGCCACCTCCAAAGGTTGCGAACAGGGCCTTGTCTGTTACCAGTGCAGCTTACCTGATGATATAGCTGCATACAGTTCCTACCTAAAGGATCACTTAAGAACCTGGTGGAGTGCTTCAGGCCATGCAGGTGCCAGGCAGGCCTGGACTACATGCGCAAGTGCCAAATAGGGTGAGTTCTGTGGGGAAATTGGGCCACCTGGCAGGTGGGGGCCATGTGTCAGCCTCTCCAAGCTAAAAATCCAAACTATTTTTGGATTGGGACAGCTCCTGCTTCCTAGACTCAGGTCAGGGCATTCTTTGACTGACAGGGTATTATAGAAGGTTTGTTCAAAAATTATGGGACCATTGTAGCTCCCTAACAGAACTCACTTCTAAGAAGAGGCCTTGGGCAGCTGGGTGGATTGGGACCCCAGAGTGTCAGAGAAGGCTTTTGACACTCTGAGCCAAGGAGTATGTTCAGCACCCGTGTTACTTGGCCTCCTGATTAAGCACAAAGAATTTGTGGTTCAGACAGATGCTTCAGAGCAAGGGATTGGGGCAGTGTTGTCAATCTAAATGAAGAGGGTCGACCAGCCAGTTGCCTTTATTAGCAGGAGACTCTTCCCAGAGAGCAGCGGTGGAGTGCCATTGAGAAAGAGGCTTTTGTTGTTATTTTGGTCCCAGAAAGTTGGAGACCATTATTTGTTTAGGACTCACTGTGTTCAAACTGACCACAGGTTTCTAGATACCTCACAGATGAGATGGGAGAATCCTAAGTTATTAAGGTGGTCCATTTCCCACACAGGGAATGGACTTCCATGGAAAACATCAGATCCTGTGGGGTAAACACCACACAAAATGCAGATGGATCTCTTCGGTGGTTTTTCTACTTAGCTGATGACTACCAGGGTGTAGGGTTAGTAACCCATCACCTTCGGGTTTGGGGGCTATGTTGCAAGTCATCCTGTGCCCTGGCACCCCCTCAACTTTGCCTGACTGGTACTGGTGGTAACAGCTCTGACTGACTTGGCTCAACCAGGCCCAGGGACAGTGCTATGCTGGAAGAGACACCTTAGAATACATGAAACACCCCTACCTACACTAGGGTACACTATCGGCTGGGGTACCCTGTGATTGGCATGACCTGCCCTATAAGACCCTAGGTACATATTAGCAAGGAATTGAAACTACCTATCAATCCCTAGTATATAGTAGGCATGGCAGTTTAGAGGCCAGCAGCCTTTCTGCACTTGCATATGTGCACTGCTGCAGCCTGAGGTCGCTTAAAAGCAGCCCTGGGTTCCATGACTGCTTAAAAATAAATTGTGCCCAAACTCGACTTTAAGCTGGGGCACTTAAAAATAAGCAATCCTACATAATGTGCTTGGCATTAGAACTCCCAGGGTCTCCTTAGGTGTCCCATGGGTGGGGGTCAGGTATTTTTATATGGACCCTTATAAAATGAGTTTTATATGTTCTTAAGTAAAATTTCACATTTCACCTCAATATTGTAATAAAAAGCTGCCCAAATTGGACTTTTTTGATGTTAGGAGTTAATTGTGGAGGGAAGATCTGGCAATATTTACAGATCTGAGCTCCCAAAACTTCCCTAGTTGTCCCATGGGGTGGGGTCCTGTAGATATAAGTATACTATAAAATATGTGTTTATAAGCCTCTTAAAGAAGCTGGAAAAATGGCCCACTCTATTTTTTCCTCCCATTGCAACCTATGGCACATAGTGTTAACATGGCAGGAAGTTATTAACTATCAACTCCTGATAGGAGAATGATAGGACTTCCATTCAAAGATCTCCCAGAATGGTAGTGACAAATCCAACAATATCATATTGTTGAATTTTCCTAAAATGCAGCGTACAAGAAGTTATAAGATTTTCTTGTTTGTAGTCCAGATTCAGCCATCCAGTGGTCTGTCCAGACTGATCAGAGTTATGATTAGCCAGGCTGCTCTGAAGAGATAAAGAGCTCCTAAAGCAATCCAGCCTTCTGGGAGGGCAGTAAAGTTAAGCACAGGAAATGCCAGAGTTATGGGGAGAGTCGTAAACCAAGTAGTCTCAAGGGAAGGGGACAGCCTCAGTGTCACTTTGACAAACTTCACTCACAACCTCAAAGCCAGAGCTAGGATTAAGGCAAGAATGAAGCAGATGCAAGGGGGCGAGCCCATGGAAAGCAGGCCATCCTAGGTGGCTTAGCTGCCTACCTCCTGCTGGAAAATCAGCCAATATGAATTTGGAAGACGTAGCACTCTGGGACAAAAATACGCCCACACTGGCGATGGTGGACATCCTGGGGAGCTGCTCCTGCCTCCCATTGGTCAGGAGGACTTCCGTTTCAATCTAAGAGAACTTGAATAAGATCTGGAGAGGGGCAGAGAGGCCTCAGATCGCCGCTTCTGAGAAACTTAAGAGTGAACACTGTTGCCATGCTGAGAAGTTGAGGTGCAAATTCTAAGGCTCTGTCCCTGAAGACTGTGCACCAGCTGAAACCACAGCCTGTGGACTACCTTGTTGTAAAAGAACCAAAGAGTGGACTCCTGTGTTTATGGTCAATGAGTCACCTGAACATCACCTCCAAGGATCCTCAACCTGGAGAACTACTAGTGGATTTGTAAGTGCTTGGTCCATGGATTAGGAAATCAAAGTCCCCAACATTCAAGGGACCATTGAGCTTCCAGACCTCTTGGAGTGAGTTTGAGACACTTTGGGACTCTGGGAACTTCAGGAAGAAGTTCCAGAAGTTTGGAGAACTTGAGCAACTTTGAAAAGTTCTACCCAGGGGACCGACCTGCTAACCTGTCAACAGTCAGCCGCTCTGCTCTCAACCACGAAAGCCGCAAAGCTATCCAGGTTCGTCCCGCTGAAAGCTCCGTAGGTCCAAACTCATGAGCTTGACCGGAGTAGAAGAAACTGAGGCCGGCAAACCCTCTCACCCGTAATCCGGCCCAGGAAGAGCATCGAGACCCCACCAGCAAGCCTGGAAAAGTTTCTAAGTCCTAAGGTAAACTGTGACCGGACTCACCGGGATAGCCGCCAGGGGCCCAACAATGTATTCAGGCCTGAAACTTTGACTTGGAAAGCTGGGTCTATCGCGACCAGATATCCAATATGGTGCTGATATGTTTCCAAGCGTTATGCGACAACGCAGCAAATTCATATCTCCGATTCCCTACATGATTTTCGTCGTGTTTTGGTGTCATTTAAAGATAAAAATATTTTCAACGTTTATAAAGTGGTGTTGATTTTATTATGCATT
>CAWUFW010018745.1:0-210766 GCA_963921515.1 Calotriton arnoldi | reverse complement strand
CTGGAGGGTTGGCTGGTTGGCAGTAGGGTTACTGATTTCAAAGGATTTTATAATCTAATGATGAGAGAACAGATCCTTAATAATTGTCAAAACCAGCTTTTACACCAGTACCTGGTGGACTCTGATCTGACCTCTCCCCAAGAATTGGGAAAGAAGGCAGACAAATGGGTCAGAACCAGAGTAAGGCCTAAGAATCAGGGTGGTGACCACAAGAAAGATTCTACCAAGTCCCAAGAGAAAGGTGGGGATAAATCCAAGGATAAGTCCACTACAGGGCCCCAAAATTCCTCTTCTGGGGGTGGGTCCCAAACTCCTTCCTCTCCTGAAAAGAAACCCTATTGCCATGTCTGTAAAAAGCCTGGGCACTGGAAATCTGATCCCAGTTGTCCCAGGAATGGCAATAAAGAAAATGTTCCTCCAACAACTACTACCACCCCTCCTGGTACTACCAGTAGTAATCCTCCAGTTGGGAGTAGTGCACCCAAAAAGTTAGGTGCTTTTGCAAGAGGAACAGAGGTGGGCCCTAGTTTAGACAGGACCCCCTCAACAGACTCCTCAGATTCTGATGGTGGTGTAGGATATGCCACCTTTACCATGGGTCCCATAGCATTGGGCAGGTACAGACTGGAGCCAATGATTAATGGTCAGAAAGCTGTGGCATTTAGGGACACAGGGGCTAGTGTCACCATGGTGGCAGGGAAACTAGTCCCCCTCACCAGCTTTTACCTGAGTTTAAATACCAGGTGACCAACATTGATGGTGTCAGAACAGATCACCCCATGGCCATAGTCAATCTCAGCTGGGAGGGGTCACAGGCCCAAAAAGAGTGGCAGTGTCCCCAACCCTACCTGTAGATTGCCTGATGGGCAATGATTTGGAAATTTCAGCCTGGGCTGAAGTTGAACACCAAACCCATCTAAAGATGTTGGGTGTCCCTGTAAAGGTTAGTGGGGCTGTGATGGCCACAGCCCCAGCCCAAGATTTTGGAGAGATGGAGCCTGGAAGAATGGCCCACTCTCCCCCAGAAGAGAGCACAAGGGTTGAAGAAAAGTCTTCTTCCCTCCAGACAGTAGGTAAGGGTCAGCCTCCTCAGGGAACTGACCCTACCCCTAGTGAAGGAACTGCCACAGAGGTAGTCAGGCCTGGCCTGGCCACCCCCTGATGGCAGAGGACCCTTACAAGGTGGTACCCAGTCTGGAGCAGGTAACCTGCCCCTCTCTACCCTGCCTCAGTCAGCCCAGGGCTGCAGAGGTCAGGGAGGTCAGTGGACCCCCAGGGCCCCCTGTCCAGAGGAACCCCCCATCAGCAGATTAGGGGCACCCAGGCTAGTAGCCCTAGCCAGGTAGAAATTCCTCAACCCACTGAGGGATCCCCCATACCTTTATGTAGGGACCTCCCCCAGAAGGACTCTGTTAGGCAAGGGCAAACCTGGGACCAAAAGGTTCCAAACATGCCATGTCCCTCCAGTGTTCCACCCAAAGGGACCCAACCCCCGGCTGTAGGCAGTCAAAGGTTGACCCTTAGAGCAGAGTACCACTCAGTCATGGAAAGACAGGCATACATGGTGACCAGTGAGCTGAGAAAGCTGAGGCCAACATTCCTAGGGCCACACTTCCCTACTCAGACACCTCACCAGCCTGGTACTTTACCAAAGCACACCACAGGTAGTGATTCCCCATGGTGGAGACCCTCTCATACCCTTAGGGTGAGGGATTGCTTAGTGGACCATAAGACAGGGGGCAACCATGCTAGTGCAGGTGCTTCCTTATATGGCCACTTAGTCAATAAAGGCTCAACTGGCCAAGGTTAGCCTTATCTCCTTTCGTTTGGGGGGTTATGTAGGAAGGTGGAATCTGACTATATGGTTGCCCCCACTTTTTTTATGGTGTTTTGCTGGTTTATGACTTAGTTGGACTGGGACCCTGCTATTCAGGGCCCCAGTCTATCTGCTCTCTCTAAACGACATGGAGTGCACTCTAGGTGCACTAGTGATTGGATACTGTGGTGCCTTATGAGTCCCTAGTATATGGTACCTTAGGTGCCAAGGGCATAGGTACTTCACAGGCCTACCAGGGGCTGCAGCATGTGTTATGCCACCCCTGGGAAGCAGTCTAAATCTGACACCACAGGCCTGCTACTGCAGCCTGGGTGAGGTGGTGCTAGCACCCCTCACTGAGATATAGGTTTCCTATATCTCTCCTGCACACACATATAAACCTATCAGTCACCCCTAAGGCAGGCCCTATCAATCCTGAGGGCAGGGTGCTTGGCTTCTATGTGAGGGGGTGCCTCTGCCTGAGCAGGGCCCCTCTGCAGCTCTCAGAGTCTATTCTCTGGTGCGGTTTGTGGATGCGGTTAAACCATATACTATTTAAGTGCATTATATCCTCGCGGTAAATGCTAACTTTGGAATGGCTGCATCAAAACATGTCGTGTTTGGTGTCAAACATCTTGGAATACTACCCCCCGCCAATCTTGGCGGCGGGGGTAGCATTCCACCCTCCTAGAGGGATAAGACATGTACCTGCTGTGGAAACGCGGTAGAATCCTAAAGAGCCCTGGCATCACAAAATGGATGCCACCAGTCACAGACACTGGGCTGCCCTCCTGCTGATGACCGAAACTCGCAGTGGAGGAAGCCCAACAATAGGCATCCTGTCACAGGGAGGTGTAACCACCTTCCAGACAGGGTTTAGTGTATTGGGGCTGGGTGGGTGCACTCTTAGAGTGCTTTGAAGTCCTGCACTGGGGGAGCAGAAGGCTCCTCTGTGCATATGCCAGTTCAAACCAGCTCAGGGGCTACCTGCCCCTGCTCTGGCGCGAAACTGGACAAAGGGAAGTGGGTGTAGCCACCCCTCCCTTGACCCTCCCATAGGTGGGGTCATAGAGCTAGTCCATCCCCTCTTTTTAGTATAAGAGGGGGAACCTTGCCATTGCAAAGCAGATAACCCCTGGACGACGCTCTACAGAAGAATCCTGGCCCTTCGACGTTCCACTACCTTTGGAAGACAGAAGAATCTCCCTTGGAGTCAAGGAGTGACTCCCCTGCTTGGCAGGCACCAAAAACGACAACGACGGTCGCAAACTACGCCGCTCCCGCCGGAGTCCGAAGTCCCTGCAGCCCAAGAAGTGGATTTCCTGACCTCTCCCAGGCCATCGTGAGTCCCCAGCGAAGCTGAGGCAAGTGGACCCCACGAGTAACGAGGAACCGCGACCCCTGGGTACCGTGCACTATTGTCGAGTGCAACCCCTTCACAACGTTCTACGAACTTGTGCTTTGGACCACGTGTGGTCCCGACCTCCAGCAGGAATCCCTCCGAAGATCAGAGGCCTACACCGTCCCGAGTGACCGTGGGCCCCTGTTGAGTGATTCCGCCCGAGGTGTCTTCGCGATCCCTTGCCCGCTGGCTTGTGGGTCCCCAGAAGACTTCTTAAAGAAACCGAAGGGCTCCCCTGGTTGCTCCAGGCCTGCCCTGACTTACCCTCGCTGGGTGAGTTCCACAGACCTTGCTGGTCTGCGCCATCGACTTTTCTTCATCTCCCCAAGACTTGCGGCTGCCAAGGCTTGTTGGCTCCGATCGAGTTGCCGACACCGCAGTCAGCTGCAGACGTCAAGGGACACACCGAATCCAGCTCCTGGTCGTCGTGGACGCCTCCTGGACCACGTGGCTGAAGAGTCAAGGCACCTGCAACCGACCTGAAGCGACCGACGACGGTGGGCATCCATCTTCCTTGCCCCGGGTCACTGCCAAGTGACTTTGAACACTGTCCCCTCTGCTTTCAGGTCATCCTTCTTCAGAATCCAGGCTTGGATTCCACCGGACACTTCTTCAGCTCCCGCAAGCAGCAAGTCTTCTTTGTTCGCCATTGAAAACGACGCCGCGACCCGACACCAAAGGACACCTGTGCACCCGGCTTCCCTGGGTGAGGTAACTCCAGCACTACGGTGCTCCTGTGGGTGTGGGCCCTAGAACTACTTACCCTGTAAGTGACTTGCTTGTAGGTTCTCCCGAAGTATCCTAAAACTCTTTATTTCCAACCGCGACTTGCCCCATTGAAGTTAACGGCGATTCGCGCCTGTGTATCCACACTGCACGCGTCCCCCGTGGGTCCTTTACTTACCTGCCTTGGGTGGTTTCGTGAGGCCCCAGCACTTCTGAAGGCCCTAGGCCTTGTCTCCTTGCAAGTCGTTGGTTCTAAGTCTCTTACTTAGTATATGGTCTGGTACGCCCCTAGGGCCCCAGCCATATTGTGTGCTTAACTTATTGTGAAACGTTGATTTGTGCATATGTTTGTCTTCTAATCTCATAAAGAGATTAGTAGAGAGTTATTTAGAAATAAATACATATATATTTGATATATATACCTGTGTGGTGTCTTTTCATTTGGTGATTCAAGAGATTATATGGTAAAACAAGCTGCTTTACATTCCTCCGAGACTTAGCCTGAAGGCTGCTCTCCACAGCTACCACTAGGATAGCTTTCTTTAAAAGGTTGTCTTAAACCTATCTACCATAAGAGTCGATTTGCCCTGGTGCAAGGTGTCCACTTTAATTAGTGAACAGCATATACCAGGCCAACTTCTCACAGGTGCAGAAAGAAGCAAGAGAGGTGCAGAAAGAAGTAAGAGAAGTATAGAATGAAGCAACAGGGGTACAGAAAGAGGCAAGAGGGGTGCAGAAAGAGGCAGGAAGGGTGAAGAAAGAGGCAACAGAGGTGCATAAGGAGGCAAGAGAACTGCATAAAGGGGCAAGAGTGTTGCAGAAACAGGCAAAAGAGGTGCAGAAAGAGGGAACAGGGGTGGAGACAGATGCAAGAGAAATGCAGAAAGAGGGGTGCACAAATGTGCAAGAGAGGAGCAGAAAGAAGCAAGAGCAGTGCGGAAAGTACCAACAGAGGTGCAGAAAGAGGCAAGAGGGGTACAGAAAGAGGCAAGAGCAGTGCAGAAAGAACAAAAAGATGTGCAGAAAGACGCAAAAGAGGTGCAGAAAGAGGCAAGAGATGTACAGAAAAAGAGAAGAAGGGTGCAGAAAGAAGCAAGAGAAGTGCAGAAAGAGGCAAGTGAGGTGCCGAAGGAGGCAAGAGAACTGCAGAAAGAGGCAAGCGAGTTGCAGAAACAGGCTAAAGAGGTGCAAAAAGAGGGAACAGGTGTGCAGACAGAGGCAAGAGAGGAGCAGAAAGAGGGAAGAGGGGTACAGAAAGAGGCAAGAGGGATGCAGAAATATGCAACAGAGGTTCAGAAAGAAGCAAGAGCAGTGCAGAAAGAACCAACAGAGGTGCAGAAAGATGCAAGAGGGGTAGAGAAAGAGGCAATAAAAGTGCAGAAAGAAGCAAAAGAGGTGCAGATAGAGGCAAGAGAACTGCAGAAAAAGGCAAGAGAGGTGCATAAAGAGGGAGGAGAGGTGCACAAAGAGGCAAAAGTGGTATAGAAAGAGGCAAGAGGGGTGCAGAAAGAAGCAAGAGAAGTGCAGAAAGAAGCAACAGAGGTGCTGAAAGAGTCAAGAGGGGTGCATAAAGAGGGAAGAGAAGTACAGAAATAAGCAACAGTGGTGCCGAAAGAGGCAAGAGAGGTGCAGAAACAAGCAAGAAAGGTGCAGAAAGAGGGAACAGGGGTGCAGAAAGAGGTAAGAGGGATACAGAAATTTGCAAGAGGTGCAGAAAGAAGCAAGAGCAGTGCAGAAAGAAGCAAGAGAAGTGCAGAAAGAAGCAAGAGAGGTGGAGAAATAGGGAAGAGGGGTGCAGGAAGAGGGATGCAGAAATTTGCAAAAGAGGTGCAGAAAGAAGCAAGAGCAGTGCAGAAAGAACCAACAGAGGTGTAAAAAGGGCAAGAGGGGTGCAGAAAGAGGTAGGAGAGGTGCACACAGAGGCAAGAGAGGTGTAGAAAGAAGGAAGAGAAGTGCAGAAAAAAGCAACAGAGGTGCTGAAAGAGGCGTGAAGGGTGCAGAAAGAGGCAAGGGAAGTGCAGAAAGAAGCAACAGAGGTACAGAAAGAAGCAAGAGAGGTGCAGAAACAGGCAGGAAAGGTGCAGAAAGAGGGAACAGGGGTGCAGAAAGTGGCAAGAGGGGTGCAGAAAGAAGCAAGAGAAGTGCAGAAAGAAGCAACAGAGGTGCTGAAAGAGGCAAGAGGGGTGCAGAAAGAGGCAAAAGAAGTGCAGAAAGAAGCAACAGAGGTGCCGAAAGAGGCAAGAGAGGTTGAGAAACAGGCAAGAAGGGTGCAGAAAGAGGGTACAGGGGTGCAGAAAAAGGTAACAGGGATACAAAAATTTCCAAGAGAGGTGCAGAAAGAAGCAATAGCAGTGCAGAAAGAAGCATGAGAAGTGCAGAATGAAGCAACCGGGTTGCAGAAAGAGGCAAGAGGGATGCAGAAAAAGGCAAGAGGGGTGCGGAAATAGGCAACAGGTGCCAAAGGAGGCAAGAGAACTGCACAAAGAGGCAAGAGAGTTGCAATAACAGACAAAAGTGGTACAGAAAGAGGGAAGAGAATAGCAGAAAGAGGGAAGAGGGGTGCAGAAAGAGGCAAGAGGTGTGCAGAAATTTGCAAGAGAGGTACAGAAAGAAGCAAGAGCAGTGCAGTAAGAACCAAGAGAGGTGCAGAAAGAGGCAAGAGGGGTGCAGAAAGAGGCAATAGAAGTGTGGAAAGAAGCAAAAGAGGTACAGAAAGAGGGAAGACGTTGCAGAAAGAGGCAAGAGAACTGCGGAAAGAGGTAACAAAGGTGCAGAAAGAGGCAACACAGGTGTAGGAAAAGGGAAGAAGGGTGCAAAAAGAAGCAAGAGGGGTGCAGAAAGAGGTAAGAGGGGTGCAGAAAAAGGCAAGAGAGGTGCAGAAACAGGCAAGAGAGATGCACAAAGAGGGAAGAAGGGTGCAGATAGAGGCAAGAGGGGTGCAGAAAGAAGCAAAAGAGGTGCAGAAAGAAGTAAGAGAAGTATAGAATGAAGCAACAGGGGTACAGAAAGAGGCAAGAGGGGT
This sequence comes from Calotriton arnoldi, assembly GCA_963921515.1. Classification (NCBI taxonomy): domain Eukaryota; kingdom Metazoa; phylum Chordata; class Amphibia; order Caudata; family Salamandridae; genus Calotriton; species Calotriton arnoldi. The sequence goes on along the minus strand of CAWUFW010018745.1, from coordinate 203,800 downwards.
GCAGAAAGAGGCAGGAAGGGTGAAGAAAGAGGCAACAGAGGAGCATAAGGAGGCAAGAGAACTGCATAAAGAGGCAAGAGTGTTGCAGAAACAGGCAAAAGAGGTGCAGAAAGAGGGAACAGGGGTGGAGACAGATGCAAGAGAAATGCAGAAAGAGGGAAGAGGGGGCAGAAAGAAGCAAGAGAAGTGCAGAAAGAGTCAAGGGAGGTGCAGAAGGAGGCAAGAAAACTGCAGAAAGAGGCAAGAAAATTGCAGAAACAGGCAAAAAGGGTGAAGAAAGAGGGAACAGGTGTGCAGACAGAGGCAAGAGAGGTGCAGGAAGAGGGGTACAGAAAGAGGCAAGAGGGTTGCAGAAATTTGCAACAGAGGTGGAGAAAGAAGCAAGAGTGGTGCAGAAAGAACCAACAGAGGTGCAGAAAGAGGCAAGAGGGGTACAGAAAGAGGCAAGAGATGTGCAGAAATAGGGTAGAAGGGTGCAGAAAGAAGCAAGAGAAGTGCAGAAACAGGCAAGTGAGGTGCAGAAGGAGGCAAGAGAACTGCAGAAAGAGGCAAGAGAGTTGCAGAATCATGCAAAAGAGGTGCAGAAAGAGGGAACAGGTGTGCAGACAGAGGCAAGAGATGTACAGAAAGAGGGAAGAGGGGTACAGAAAGAGGCAAGAGGGATGCTGAAATTTGCAACAGGGGTGCAGAAAGAAGCAAGAGCAGAGCAGAAAGAACCAACAGAGCTGCAGAAAGAGGCAAGAGGGGTACAGAAAGAGGCAAGAAGAGTGCAGAAAGAAGCAAGAGAGGTGCAGAAAGAGGGAGGAGAGGTGCACAAAGAGGTAAAAGGGGTACAGAAAGAGGCAAGAGGGGTGCAGAAAGAAGCAAGTGAAGTGCAGAAAGAAGCAACAGAGGTGCTGAAAGAGGCAAGAGGGGTGCAGAAAGAGGCAAGAGAAGGGCAGAAAGAAGCAACAGAGGTGCCAAAAGAGGCAAATGAGGTACAGAAACAGGTAAGAAAGGTACAGAAAGAGGGAACAGGGGAGCAGAAAGAGGGATACATAAATTTGCAACAGAGGGGCAGAAAGAAGCAAGAGCAGTGCAGAAAGAACCAACAGAGGTGCAGAAAGTGGCAAGAGGGGTACAGAAAGAGGCAATAAAAGTGCAGAAAGAAGCAAAAAAGGTGCATAAAGAGGCAAGAGAACTGCAGAAAATGGCAAGAGAGGTGCAGAACAAGGGAGGAAAGGTGCACAAAGAGGCAGAAGGGCTACATAAAGAGGCAAGAGGGGTGCAGAAAGAAGCAAGAGAAGTGCAGAAAGAAGCAATAGACGTGCTAAAAGAGGCACGAGGGGTGCAAAAAGAGGGAAGAGAAGTGCAGAAAGAAGCAACAGAGGTGCCGAAAGAGGCAAGAGAGGTGCAAAAACAGGCAAGAAAGGTGCAGAAAGAAGGAACAGGGGTGCAGAAAGAGGTAAGAGGGATACAAAAATTTGCAAGAGAGGTGCAGAAAGAAGCAAGAGCAGTGCACAAAGAAGCAAGAGAAGTGCAGAAAGAAGCAAGAGAGGTGGAGAAATAGGGAAGAGGGATGCAGAAAGAGGCAAGAGGTATGCAGGAATTTGCAAAAGAGGTGCAGAAAGAAGCAAGAGCAGTGCAGAAAGAAGCAAAAGAGGTACAGAAAGAGGCAAGAGAACTGCAGAAAAAGGCAAGAGAGGTGCAGAAAGAGGTAGGAGAGGTGCACAAAGAGGCAAGAGAGGCACAGAAAGCGGCAGGAGGGGTGCACAAAGAAGGAAGAGAAGTGCAGAAAGAAACAACAGAGCTGCAGAAAGAGGCAAGAGGGGTACAGAAAGAGGCAAGAGGGGTGCAGAAAGGGGCAAGAAGGGCAAAGAAGGAGGCAACAGATGAGCAGAAGGAGGCAAGAGAACTACAGAAAGAGGCAAGAGTGTTGCAGAAACAGGCAAAAGAGGTGCAGAAAGAGGGAATAGGGGAGGAGACAGAGGCAAGAGAAGTGCAGAAAGATGGAAGAGGGGTGCAGAAATGTGCAAGAGAGGTGCAGAAAGAAGCAAGAGCAGTGCAGAAAGGACCAACAGAGGTGCAGAAAGAGGCAAGAGGGGTGCAGAAAGAGGAGAGGGAAGTGCATAAAGAAGCAAAAGAGGTACAGAAAGATGAAAGAGGGGTGCAGAAACAGGGAAAAGCAGTGCAGCAAGAACCAAGAGATGTACAGAAAGAGGCAAGAGAGGTGCAATAAGAGGCAAGAGATGTGCAGATAAAGGGAAGAAGGGTGCAGAAAGAAGCAAGAGAAGTGCAGAAAGAGGCAAGGGAGGTGGAGAAAGAGGCAAGAAAACTGCAGAAATAGGCAAGAGAGTTGCAGAAACAGGCAAAAAGGGTGGAGAAAGAGGAAACAGGTGTGTAGACAGAGGCAAGAGAGGTGCAGAAAGAGGGAAGAGGGGTACAGAAAGAGGCAAGAGGTATGCAGGAATTTGCAAAAGAGGTGCAGAAAGAAGCAAGAGCAGTGCAGAAAGAACCAACAGAGGTGCAAAAAGAGGCAAGAGGGGTGCACAAAGAGGTAGGAGAGGTGCACAAAGAGGCAAGAGAGGCACAGAAAGAGGCAGGAGGGGTGCAGAAAGAAGGAAGAGAAGTGCAGAAAGAAACAACAGCGGTGCTGAAAGAGGCGTGAAGGGTGCAGAAAGAGGCAAGAGAAGTGCAGAAAGAAGCAACAGAGGTACAGAAAGAGGCAAGAGAGGTACAGAAATTTGCAACAGAGGTGCAGGAAGAAGCAAGAGCAATGCAGAAAGAACCAACAGAGCTGCAGAAAGAGGCAAGAGGGGTACAGAAAGAGGCAAGAAAAGTGCAGAAAGAACTAAAAGATGTGAAGAAAGAGGCAAGAGAGGTGCAGTAAGAGGCAAGAGATGTGCAGAAAAAGGGAAGAAGGGTGCAGAAAGAAGCAAGAGAAGTGCAGAAAGAGGCAAGGGAGGTGGAGAAAGAGGCAAGAAAACTGCAGAAATAGGCAAGAGAGTTGCAGAAACAGGCAAAAAGGGTGGAGAAAGAGGAAACAGGTGTGTAGACAGAGGCAAGAGAGGTGCAGAAAGAGGGAAGAGGGTACAGAAAGAGGCAAGAGGTATGCAGGAATTTGCAAAAGAGGTGCAGAAAGAAGCAAGAGCAGTGCAGAAAGAACCAACAGAGGTGCAAAAAGAGGCAAGAGGGGTGCACAAAGAGGTAGGAGAGGTGCACAAAGAGGCAAGAGAGGCACAGAAAGAGGCAGGAGGGGTGCAGAAAGAAGGAAGAGAAGTGCAGAAAGAAACAACAGAGGTGCTGAAAGAGGCGTGAAGGGTGCAGAAAGAGGCAAGAGAAGTGCAGAAAGAAGCAACAGAGGTACAGAAAGAGGCAAGAGAGGTACAGAAATTTGTAACAGAGGTGCAGGAAGAAGCAAGAGCAATGCAGAAAGAACCAACAGAGCTGCAGAAAGAGGCAAGAGGGGTACAGAAAGAGGCAAGAAAAGTGCAGAAAGAAGCAAAAGAGGTGCAGAAAGAGGCAAGAGAACTGCAGAAAAAGGCAAGAGAGGTGCTGAAAGAGGGAGGAGAGGTGCACAAAGAGGTAAAAGGGGTACAGAAAGAGGCAAGAGGATTGCAGAAAGAAGCAAGAGAAGTGCAGAAAGAAGCAACAGAGGTGCTGAAAGAGGCAAGAGGGGTGCAGAAACAGGCAAGAGAAGTGCAGAAAGAAGCAACAGAGGTGCCGAAAAGGCATGAGAGGTACAGAAACAGGCAAGAAAGGTGCAGGAAAATGGATCAGGGGTGCTTAAAGAGAAAAGGGGGATACATAAATTTGCAAGAGAGGTGCAGAAAGCTGCAAGAGAAGTGCAGAAAGAAGCAAGAGAGGTGGAAAAATAGGGAAGAGGGGTGCAGAAAGAGGGAAGAGGGATGCAGACATTTCCAAAAGAGGTGCAGAAAGAAGCAAGAGCAGTGCAGAAAGAACCAACAGAGGAGCAAAAAGAGGCAAGAGGGGTGCAGAAAGAGGCAAGAGGCATGCATAAAGAGGCAAGAGAGGTGCAGAAAGAGGCAAGAGAGTTGCACAAAGAGGGAAGAAGGGTTCCAAAAGAGGCAAGAGGGATGCAGAAAGAGGCAAGAGGGATGCAGAAAGAAGCAAGAGAGGTGCAGATAAAAGCAAGAGAAGAATAGAATGAAGCAACAGGGGTGCAGAAAGAGGCAAGAGGGGTGCAGAAAGAGGCAAGAAGGTGAAGAAAGAGGCAACAGAGGAGCAGAAGGAGGCAAGAGAGCTGCAGAAAGAGGCAAGAGTGTTGCAGAAACAGGTAAAAGAGGTGGAGAAATAGTGAACAGGGGTGGAGACAGAGTCAAGAGAAGTGCAGAAAGAGGGAAGAGGGGTGCAGAAATGTGCAAGAGAGGTGCAGAAAGAAGCAAGAGCAGTGCAGAAAGAACCAACAGAGGTGCAGAAAGAGGCAAGAGGGGTGCAGAAAGAGGAGAGAGAAGTGCAGAAAGAAGCAAAAGAGCTGCAGAAAGTTGCAAGAGGGGTGCAGAAAGATGCAAAACAGTGCAGAAAGAACCAAGAGATGTGCAGAAAGAGGCAAGAGAGGTGCAGAAAGAGGCAAGAGATATGCAGAAAAAGGGAAGAAGGGTGCAGAAAGAAGCAAGAGAAGTGCAGAAAGAGGCAAGGGAGGTGCAGAAAGAGGCAAGAAAACTGCAGAAATAGGCAGGAGAGTTGCAGAAACAGGAAAAAGGGTAGAGAAAGAGGAAACAGGTGTGCAGACAGAGGTAAGAGAGGGACAGAAAGAAGAAAGAGGGGTACAGAAAGAGGCAAGAGGGATGCTGAAATTTGCAACAGGGGTGCAGAAAGAAGCAAGAGTGGTGCAGAAAGAACCAACAGAGGTGCAGAAAGAGACAAGAGGGGTACAGAAAGAGGCAAGAGCTGTGCAGAAAGAATCAAAATATGGGCAGAAAGAGGCAAAAGAGGTACAGAAAGAGGCAAGAAAAGTGCAGAAAGAAGCAAAAGAGGTGCAGAAAGAGGCAAAAGAACTGCAGAAAAAGGCAAGAGAGGTGCAGAAAGAGGGAGGAGAGGTGCACAAAGAGGTAAAAGGGGTGCAGAAAGAAGCAAGAGAAGTGCAGAAAGAAGCAACAGAGGTGCTGAAAGAGGCAAGAGGGGTGCAGAAAGAGGCAAGAGAAGGACAGAAAGAAGCAACAGATTTGCCAAAAGAGGCAAACGAGGTACAGAAACAGTTAAGAAAGGTGCAGAAAGAGGGAACAGGGGTGCAGAAAGAGGTATACATAAATTTGCAACAGTGGGGCAGAAATAAGCAAGAGCAGTGTAGAAAGAACCAACAGAGGTGCAGAAAGTGGCAAGAGGGGTACAGAAATAGGCAATAAAAGTGCAGAAAGAAGCAAAAGAGGTGCATAAAGAGGCAAAAGAACTGCAGAAAAAGGCAAGAGAGGTGCAGAACAAGGGAGGAGAGGTGCAGAAAGAGGCAGAAGGGGTACATAAAGAGGCAAGAGGGGTGCAGAAAGGAGCAAGAGAAGTGCAGAAAGAAGCATCAGACGTGCAAAAAGAGGCACGAGGGGTGCAAAAAGAGCAGAAAGGGGCAAGAAGGGCAAAGAAAGAGGCAACAGATGATCAGAAGGAGGCAAAAGAACTGCAGAAAGAGGCAAGGGTGTTGCAGAAACAGGCAAAAGAGTTGCAGAAAGAGGAAACAGGGGTAGAGACAGAGGCAAGAGAAGTGCAGAAAGATGGAAGAGGGGTGCAGAAATGTGCAAGAGAGGTGCAGAAAGAAGCAAGAGCAGTGGAGAAAGAACCAACAGAGGTGCAGTAAGAGGCAAGAGGGGTGTAGAAAGAGGAGAGAGAAGTGCAGAAAGAAGCAAAAGAGGTGCAGAAAGATGCAAGAGGGGTGCAGAAACAGGGAAAAACAGTGCAGAAAGAACCAAGAGATGTACAGAAAGAGGCAAGAGAGGTGCAGTAAGAGGCAAGAGATGTGCAGAAAAAGGGAAGAAGGGTGCAGAAAGAAGCAAGAGAAGTGCAGAAAGAGGCAAGGGAGGAGGAGAAAGAGGCAAGAAAACTGCAGAAATAGGCAAGAGAGTTGCAGAAACAGGCAAAAAGGGTGGAGAAAGAGTATAGAGGTGTGTAGACAGAGGCAAGAGAGGTGCAGAAAGAGGGAAGAGGGGTACAGAAATGAAATGAAATGAAATGAAAAAGACACTTATATAGCGCATGGCTACCCGGGGGCCTCCCAGCACTGGGCTTGACTAGTGACCACTGACAGAGATACTTAGGGAAACAACAATGTTTTCAGTTGCTTTCGGAAGGCAGGGTGGCTAGGTTCCCTACGTAAATGAAGTGGCAGTGCATTCCAGAGTTTGGCCGCATTATGAGAGAAAAGCCAGCCGCCACTTCTGGCCCTCTTAATCCTTGAGACTTCAACTAAGTGAAGGTCATCCGAGCGCAATTTCCTGTTAGCCTTGTAGTGGCGAAACATAGTCGAATTTATGGGAGGCCCGTTCCCCTGCAAAGACTTGTGGACGACACCGAGGGCCTTAAAACTAATTATTTCCTTCACTGGGAGCCAATGAAGGGCACGAAGGGCTGGTTTAGCCGAGTGGCGATTGGACGTTCCAAGCAATAGTCTGGCCGCATAATTTTGGACCGTTTGCAGTTTCGTGATTACTGCCATTGGGGCCCCTAAATAAAGTGCATTTCAATAGTCTATCCTTGAAAGTATCAAAGATTGTACTAATATTTTTTTGGCTTGGGGGGAAGAAGAGGAAGCACTTTGCGGCCCATTCTAAGCAGGCCATAACAGGTTGCCACCGTCTTTCTTGCTTGCACCTTAAAAGTCAGGTTCTGATCTAACCAGATGCCCAAACTCTTTATCTCGTTCTTAGGAATTGGAACTGGGCCCATACATGCTGGCCACATAGCGCTCAATGAAACGCTAGAGGGGTTACCCAAGATCATGATATCTGTTTTTTCCCCATTAAGCTTAAGGTGGGACGACCCCATCCACCTAGAAACTTCCTCCAAACATGAGTAGAGGCCTCGAGATAGCTGCTTTGCTTGATTAAGCGCAACGACCAACTGAGTGTCGTCGGCATATGTCACCATATGGATTCCAAAAGGGGCTACAATAGCCACCAGTGGGGCCATATATACATTAAAAAGAGTCGGGCTCAGAGAGGAGCCCTGAGGAACACCACATCGCAAAGGCAGCGGTTTGGAGGCTATCTCTCCTTCAAATATCTGGAAGAATCTTCCTTCCAGGAAGGAGCGCAACCATTTCAGTGCAATGTCAGTGACTCCTGACTTTCTGAGATGGTGAATCAAAATGCGGTCATTCACCATATCAAATGCTGCGCTCAAGTCAAGGAGTATGATGGCAGATGCCCCTCCTAAGTCCAGAATCTTTCTGCTTTCTTCTACTACCGCTAACAAGGCGGTTTCCGTGCTTTGTCGCGGGCGAAAACCCATTTGGGAGGGATGGAGCAAATGATAAGATTCTAAAAAATTGGAGAGGGCATGATTAGCGTGTCTCTCAGCGAGCTTGGCTATCCCAGGAAGCAGAGAGATGGGGCGATAGTTACCCAAATCCGCTGGGTCCAAATTGGGTTGTTTCAAAAGTATCTTTACCATGGCCCCTTTCCAATTGGGGGGAACTATTCCTGTAATAAGTGACGCATTGATCACACCTGTGATGATAGGGGCAATTATAGAGGCTACCTTTTTCAGAACGTTCATAGGTACCGGATCCCTAGGAGACCCACTCTTCACCAAGGATAGCAGAGCCAAGAGTGTCTCCTGGGAGAGTGGAGGGAAAATCTCCAACATGTGTCTGGTTGGCAGTGAACCCTGATCTATGTACTCATCTGAGGGGTCACACTCGTCATCAATTTGGGGCAGACATTTAAGAATATTCTGTATTTTGGTAGTAAAGAACTCTGCTTGTTTGTTACATCGTTGCCCCGAGTATCGGGGCAACGGAAGGGGCTGGAGTTTTGAGAAGTTTTTATAATAAGAAAGGTTTCTCTCGGGAATTGCCAGCATGACAGAATTTTTTCCTCAAAATAGGAGGCCTGTGCCTTTTTAATTTCTGCTCTATAAGCACCAATGGCTCTCCTATATTCCAGCTTTTTACTTGGTGAGAAGTCTTTCCTCCAACTTCTTTCCAGAACCTTGCAACGTTGTTTTAAAGTGCGCAATTCGGAGGAATACCAGGGGGATTTACTGGGGCCCTCCATCTTTTTTATCGAAGTTTTAGGGAGGACCACATTCAGCGAGTTCTCTATCCACTTGCAAAAGTCGTCATTGGCTACAACTGGGCTGGGGTTCAGTTTAGGTCTGGTGTTTTCCAGTTCATGAGCCCATTTGTCCACAGAAAGCTTGGACCAAGGTGCTTTCAGGGTTAGTGAAGATTGAGCAAAGGAAGCGGTGCAAGAGGGATGCAGAAATTTGCCACAGAGGTGAAGAAAGAAGCAAGAGCGGTGCAGAAAGAAGCAAAAGCGGTGCAGAAAGAACCAACAGAGGTGCAGAAAGAGGCAAGAGGGGTACAGAAAGAGGCAAAAGCATTGCAGAAAGAACTAAAAGATGTGCAGAAAGAGTCAAGAGAGGTGCAGTAAGAGGCAAGAGATGTGCAGAAAAAGGGAAGAAGGGTGCAGAAAGAAGCAAGAGAAGTGCAGAAAGAGGCAAGGGAGGTGGAGAAAGAGGCAAGAAAACTGCAGAAATAGGCAAGAGAGTTGCAGAAACAGGCAAAAAGGGTGGAGAAAGAGGAAACAGGTGTGTAGACAGAGGCAAGAGAGGTGCAGAAAGAGGGAAGAGGAGTACAGAAAGAGGCAAGAGGTATGCAGGAATTTGCAAAAGAGGTGCAGAAAGAAGCAAGAGCAGTGCAGAAAGAACCAACAGAGGTGCAAAAAGAGGCAAGAGGGGTGCAGAAAGAGGTAGGAGAGGTGCACAAAGAGGCAAGAGAGGTACAGAAAGAGGCAGGAGGGGTGCAGAAAGAAGGAAGAGAAGTGCAGAAAGAAACAACTTAGGTGCTGAAAGATGCGTGAAGGGTGCAGAAAGAGGCAAGAGAAGTACAGAAAGAAGCAACAGAGATACAGAAAGAGGCAAGAGAGGTTCAGAAATTTGCAACAGAGGTGCAGAAAGAAGCAAGAGCAATGCAGAAAGAACCAACAGAGCTGGAGAAAGAGGCAAGAGGGGTACAGAAAGAGGCAAGAAAAGTGCAGAAAGAAGCAAAAGAGGTACACAAAGAGGCAAGAGAACTGCAGAAAAAGGCAAGAGAGGTGCAGAAAGAGGGAGGAGAGGTGCACAAAGTAGTAAAAGGGGTACAGAAAGAGGCAAGAGGGGTGCAGAAAGAAGCAAGAGAAGTGCAGAAAGAAGCAACAGAGGTGCCAAAAAGGCAAGAGGGGTACAGAAACAGGCAAGAAAGGTGCAGGAAGAGGGAACAGGGGTGCAGAAAGAGAAAAGAGGGATACATAAATTTGCAAGAGAGGTGCAGAAAGAAGCAAGAGCAGTGCAGAAAGCTGCAAGAGAAGTGCAGAAAGAAGCAAGAGAGGTGCAGTAAGAGGCAAGAGATGTGCAGAAAAAGGGAAGAAGGGTGCAGAAAGAAGCAAGAGAAGTGCAGAAACAGGCAAGGGAGGTGGAGAAAGAGGCAAGAAAACTGCAGAAATAGGCAAGAGAGTTGCAGAAACAGGCAAAAAGGGTGGAGAAAGAGGAAACAGGTGTGTAGACAGAGGCAAGAGAGGTGCAGAAAGAGGGAAGAGGGGTACAGAAAGAGGCAAGAGGGATGCAGAAATTTGCAACAGAGGTGCAGAAAGAAGCAAGAGCGGTGCAGAAAGAAGCAAGAGCGGTGCAGAAAGAACCAACAGAGGTGCAGAAAGAGGCAAGAGGGGTACAGAAAGAGGCAAGAGCAGTGCAGAAAGAACTATAAGATGTGCAGAAAGAGGCAAAAGAGGTGCAGAAAGAGGCAAGAGATGTGCAGAAAAAGGGAAGAAGGGTGCAGAAATAAGCAAGAGTAGTGCAGAATGAGGCAAGTGAGGTGCAGAAGGAGGCAAGAGCACCGCAGAAAGAGTCAAGAGAGTTGCAGAATCAGGCAAAAGGGGTGCAGAAAGAGGGAACAGGTGTGCGGACAGAGGCAAAAGAGGTACAGAAAGAGGGAAGAGGGGTACAGAAAGAGGCACGAGGGATGCAGAAATTTACAACAGAGGTGCAGAAAGAAGCAAGAGCAATGCAGAAAGAACCAACAGAGCTGCAGAAAGAGGCAAGAGGGATACAGAAAGAGGCAAGAAAAGTACAGAAAGAAGCAAAAGAGGTGCAGAAAGAGGCAACAGAACTGCAGAAAAAGGCAAGAGATGTACAGAAAGAGGGAGGAGAGGGGCACAAAGAGGTAAAAAGGGTACAGAAAGAGGCAAGAGGATTGCAGAAAGAAGCAAGAGAAGTGCAGAAAGAAGCAACAGAGGTGCTGAAAGAGGCAAGAGGGGTGCAGAAACAGGCAAGAGAAGTGCAGAAAGAAGCAACAGAGGTGCCGAAAAGGCAAGAGAGGTACAGAAACAGGCAACAAAGGTGCAGGAAAATGGATCAGGGGTGCAGAAAGAGAAAAGAGGGATACATAAATTTGCAAGAGAGGTGCAGAAAGAAGCAAGAGCAGTGCAGAAAGATGCAAGAGAAGTGCAGAAAGAAGCAAGAGAGGTGGATAAATAGGGAAGAGGGGTGCAGAAAGAGGCAAGAGGGATGTAGACATTTGCAAACAGAGGTGCAGAAAGAGGCAAGAGCAGTGAAGAAAGAACCAACAGAAGAGCAAAAAGAGGCAAGAGGGGTGCAGAAAGAGGCAAGAGGCATGCAGAAAGAGGCAAGAGAGGTGCAGAAAGAGGCAAGAGAGATGCACAAAGAGGGAAAAAGGGTTCAGAAATAGGCAAGAGGGATGCAGAAAGAGGCAAGAGGGATGCAGAAAGAAGCAAGAGAGGTGCAGATAGAAGCAAGAGAAGTATAGAATGAAGCAACAGGGGTACAGAAAGAGGCAAGAGGGGTGCAGAAAGAGGCAAGAAGGGTGAAGAAAGAGCCAACAGAAGAGCAGATGGAGGCAAGAGAGCTGCAGAAAGAGGCAAGAGTGTTGCAGAAAAAGGGAAGAAGGGTACAGAAAGAAGCAAGAGAAGTGCAGAAAGAGGCAAGGGAGGTGCAGAAAGAGGCAAGAAATCTGAAGAAATAGGCAAGAGAGTTGCAGAAACAGGAAAAAGGGTGGAGAAAGAGGAAACAGGTGTGCAGACAGAGGTAAGAGAGGTGCAGAAAGAGGGAAGAGAGGTACAGAAAGAGGCAAGAAAGATGCAGAAATTTGCAACAGAGGTGCAGAAAGAAGCAAGAGTGGTGCAGAAAGAACCAACAGAGGTGTAGAAAGAGGCAAGAGCAGTGCAGAAAGAACTAAAAGATGTGCAGAAAGAGGCAAAAGAGGTGCAGAAAGAGGCAAGAGATGTGCAGAAAAAGGGAAGAAGGGTGCAGAAATAAGCAAGAGAAGTGCAGACTGAGGCAAGTGAGGTGCAGAAGGAGGCAAGAGCACTGCAGAAAGAGGCAATAGAGTTGCAGAATCAGGCAAAAGGGGTGCAGAAAGAGGGAACAGGTATGCAGACAGAGACAAGAAAGGTGCAGAAATAGGGAAGAGGGGTACAGAAAGAGGCAAGAGGGATGAAGAAAATTGCAACAGAGGTGCAGAAAGAAGAAAGAGCAATGCAGAACGAACCAAGAGAGCTGCAGAAAGAGCCTAGATGCAAGAAAAGTGCAGAAAGAAGCAAAAGAGGTGCAGAAAGAGGAAAGAGAACTGCAGATAAAGGCAAGAGAGGTGCAGAAAGAGGGAGGAGAGGTACACAAAGGGGTAAAAGTGGTACAGAAAGAGGCAAGAGGGGTGCAGAAAGAAGCAGGAGAAGTGCAGAAAGAAGCAACAGAGGTGTAGAAACAGGCAAGAGGAAGTGCAGAAAGAGGCAAGAGAAGTGCAGAAAGAAGCAACAGAGGTGCCGAAAAGGCAAGAGAGGTACAGAAACAGGCAAGAAAGGTGCAGGAAGAGGGAACAGGGGTGCAGAAAGAGGTAAGAGGGATACAGAAATGTGCAAGAGAGCTGCAGAAAGAAGCAAGAGCAGTGCAGAAAGAAGCAAGGGAAGTGCAGAAAGAAGCAAGAGAGGTGGAGAAATAGGGAAGAGGGGTGCAGGAAGAGGGATGCAGAAATTTGCAAAAGAGGTACAGAAAGAAGCAAGAGCAGTGCAGAAAGAACCAACAGAGGTGTAAAAAGAGGCAAGAGGGGTGCAGAAAGAGGTAGGAGAGGTGCACACAGAGGCAAGAGAGGTACAGAAAGAGGCAGGAGGGGTGCAGAAAGAAGGAGGAGAAGTGCAGAAAGAAGCAACAGGGGTGCTGAAAGAGGCAAGAGGGGTGCAGAAAGAGGCAAAAGAAGTGCAGAAAGAGGGTACAGAAAAAGGTAAGAGGGATACAGAAATTTCCAAGAGAGGTGCAGAAAGAAGCAAAAGCAGTGCAGAAAGAAGCACAAGAAGTGTAGAATGAAGCAACCGAGTTTAGGAAAGAGGCAAGAGGGGTGCAGAAAAAGGCAAGAGGGGTGCGTAAATAGGCAACAGGTGCCAAAGGAGGCAAGAGAACTGCACAAAGAGGCAAGAGAGTTGCAAAAACAGACAAAAGAGGGGCAGAAAGAGGGAAGAGAATAGCAGAAAGAGGGAAGAGGGGTACAGAAAGAGGCACGAGGGATGCAGAAATTTACAACAGAGGTGCAGAAAGAAGCAAGAGCAATGCAGAAAGAACCAACAGAGCTGCAGAAAGAGGCAAGAGGGATACAGAAAGAGGCAAGAAAAGTACAGAAAGAAGCAAAAGAGGTGCAGAAAGAAGCAAAAGAGGTGCAGAAAGAGGCAAGAGAACTGCAGAAAAAGGCAAGAGATGTACAGAAAGAGGGAGGAGAGGGGCACAAAGAGATAAAAGGGGTACAGAAAGAGGCAAGAGAATTGCAGAAAGAAGCAAGAGAAGTGCAGAAAGAAGCAACAGAGGTGCTGAAAGAGGCAAGAGGGGTGCAGAAACAGGCAAGAGAAGTGCAGAAAGAAGCAACAGAGGTGCCGAAAAGGCAAGAGAGGTACAGAAACAGGCAACAAAGGTGCAGGAAAAAGGATCAGGGGTGCAGAAAGAGAAAAGAGGGATACATAAATTTGCAAGAGAGGTGCGGAAAGAAGCAAGAGCAGTGCAGAAAGATGCAAGAGAAGTGCAGAAAGAAGCAAGAGAGGTGGAGAAATAGGGAAGAGGGGTGCAGAAAGAGGCAAGAGGGATGCAGACATTTGCAAAAGAGGTGCAGAAAGAAGCAAGAGCAGTGAAGAAAGAACCAACAGAAGAGCAAAAAGAGGCAAGAGGGGTGCAGAAAGAGGCAAGAGGCATGCAGAAAGAGGCAAGAGAGGTGCAGAAAGAGGCAAGAGAGATGCACAAAGAGGGAAGAAGGGTTCAGAAATAGGCAAGAGGGATGCAGAAAGAGGCAAGAGGGATGCAGAAAGAAGCAAGAGAGGTGCAGATAGAAGCAAGAGAAGTATAGAATGAAGCAACAGGGGTACAGAAAGAGGCAAGAGGGGTGCAGAAAGAGGCAAGAAGGGTGAAGAAAGAGCCAACAGAAGAGCAGATGGAGGCAAGAGAGCTGCAGAAAGAGGCAAGAGTGTTGCAAAAAAGGAAGAAGGGTACAGAAAGAAGCAACAGAAGTGCAGAAAGAGGCAAGAAATCTGCAGAAATAGGCAAGAGAGTTGCAGAAACAGGAAAAAGGGTGGAGAAAGAGGAAACAGGTGTGCAGACAGAGGTAAGAGAGGTGCAGAAAGAGGGAAGAGAGGTACAGAAAGAGGCAAGAGGGATGCAGAAATTTGCAACAGAGGTGCAGAAAGAAGCAAGAGTGGTGCAGAAAGAACCAACAGAGGTGCAGAAAGAGGCAAGAGGGGTACAGAAAAAGGCAAGAGCAGTGCAGAAAGAACTAAAAGATGTGCAGAAAGAGGCAAAAGAGGTGCAGAAAGAGGCAAGAGATGTGCAGAAAAAGGGAAGAAGGGTGCAGAAAGAAGCAACAGAGGTGCCGAAAAGGCAAGAGAGGTACAGAAACAGGCAACAAAGGTGCAGGAAAAAGGATCAGGGGTGCAGAAAGAGAAAAGAGGGATACATAAATTTGCAAGAGAGGTGCGGAAAGAAGCAAGAGCAGTGCAGAAATATGCAAGAGAAGTGCAGAAAGAAGCAAGAGAGGTGGAGAAATAGGGAAGAGGGGTGCAGAAAGAGGCAAGAGGGATGCAGACATTTGCAAAAGAGGTGCAGAAAGAAGCAAGAGCAGTGAAGAAAGAACCAACAGAAGAGCAAAAAGAGGCAAGAGGGGTGCAGAAAGAGGCAAGAGGCATGCAGAAAGAGGCAAGAGGGGTGCAGAAAGAGGCAAGAGAGATGCACAAAGAGGGAAGAAGGGTTCAGAAATAGGCAAGAGGGATGCAGAAAGAGGCAAGAGGGATGCAGAAAGAAGCAAGAGAGGTGCAGATAGAAGCAAGAGAAGTATAGAATGAAGCAACAGGGGTACAGAAAGAGGCAAGAGGGTGCAGAAAGAGGCAAGAAGGGTGAAGAAAGAGCCAACAGAAGAGCAGATGGAGGCAAGAGAGCTGCAGAAAGAGGCAAGAGTGTTGCAAAAAAAGGGAAGAAGGGTACAGAAAGAAGCAACAGAAGTGCAGAAAGAGGCAAGAAATCTGCAGAAATAGGCAAGAGAGTTGCAGAAACAGGAAAAAGGGTGGAGAAAGAGGAAACAGGTGTGCAGACAGAGGTAAGAGAGGTGCAGAAAGAGGGAAGAGAGGTACAGAAAGAGGCAAGAGGGATGCAGAAATTTGCAACAGAGGTGCAGAAAGAAGCAAGAGTGGTGCAGAAAGAACCAACAGAGGTGCAGAAAGAGGCAAGAGGGGTACAGAAAGAGGCAAGAGCAGTGCAGAAAGAACTAAAAGATGTGCAGAAAAGAGGCAAAAGAGGTGCAGAAAGAGGCAAGAGATGTGCAGAAAAAGGGAAGAAGGGTGCAGAAATAAGCAAGAGAAGTGCAGACTGAGGCAAGTGAGGTGCAGAAGGAGGCAAGAGCACTGCAGAAAGAGGCAATAGAGTTGCAGAATCAGGCAAAAGGGGTGCAGAAAGAGGGAACAGGTATACAGACAGAGACAAGAAAGGTGCAGAAATAGGGGAGAGGGGTACAGAAAGAGGCAAGAGGGATGAAGAAAATTGCAACAGAGGTGCAGAAAGAAGAAAGAGCAATGCAGAACGAACCAACAGAGCTGCAGAAAGAGCCTAGATGCAAGAAAAGTGCAGAAAGAAGCAAAAGAGGTGCAGAAAGAGGAAAGAGAACTGCAGATAAAGGCAAGAGAGGTGCAGAAAGAGGGAGGAGAGGTACACAAAGGGGTAAAAGTGGTACAGAAAGAGGCAAGAGAGGTGCAGAAAGAAGCAGGAGAAGTGCAGAAAGAAGCAACAGAGGTGCTGAAAGAGGCAAGAGGGGTGCAGAAAGAGGCAAGAGAAGTGCAGAAAGAAGCAACAGAGGTGCCGAAAAGGCAAGAGAGGTACAGAAACAGGCAAGAAAGGTGCAGGAAGAGGGAACAGGGGTGCAGAAAGAGGAAGAGGGATACAGAAATGTGCAAGAGAGCTGCAGAAAGAAGCAAGAGCAGTGCAGAAAGAAGCAAGGGAAGTGCAGAAAGAAGCAAGAGAGGTGGAGAAATAGGGAAGAGGGGTGCAGGAAGAGGGATGCAGAAATTTGCAAAAGAGGTGCAGAAAGAAGCAAGAGCAGTGCAGAAAGAACCAACAGAGGTGTAAAAAGAGGCAAGAGGGGTGCAGAAAGAGGTAGGAGAGGTGCACACAGAGGCAAGAGAGGTACAGAAAGAGGCAGGAGGGGTGCAGAAAGAAGGAAGAGAAGTGCAGAAAGAAGCAACAGGGGTGCTGAAAGAGGCAAGAGGGGTGCAGAAAGAGGCAAAAGAAGTGCAGAAAGAGGGTACAGAAAAAGGTAAGAGGGATACAGAAATTTCCAAGAGAGGTGCAGAAAGAAGCAATAGCAGTGCAGAAAGAAGCACAAGAACTGCAGAATGAAGCAACCGAGTTTAGGAAAGAGGCAAGAGGGGTGCAGAAAAAGGCAAGAGGGGTGCGTAAATAGGCAACAGGTGCCAAAGGAGGCAAGAGAACTGCACAAAGAGGCAAGAGAGTTGCAAAAACAGACAAAAGAGGGGCAGAAAGAGGGAAGAGAATAGCAGAAAGAGGGAAGAGGGGTGCAGAAAGAGGCAAGAGAGGTGCATAAAGAAGCAAGAGCAGTGCAGAAAGAACCAAGAGAGGTGCAGAAAGAGGCAAGAGGGGTGCAGAAAGAGGCAAGAGAAGTGCAGAAAGAAGCAAAAGAGGTACAGAAAGAGGAAAGACGGTGCAGAAAGAGGCAAGAGAACTGCGGAAAGAGGCAACAAAGGTGCAGAAAGAGGCAACACAGGTGCAGGAAAAGGGAAGAAGGGTGGAGAAAGACGCAAGAGGGGTGCAGAAACAGGCAAGAGAGGTGCAGAAACAGGCAAGAGAGATGCACAAAGAGGGAAGAAGGGTGCAGAAAGAGGCCAGAGGGGTGCAGAAAGAAGCAAAAGAGGTGCAGAAAGAAGCAAGAGAAGTATAGAATGAAGCAACAGGGATACAGAAAGAGGCAAGAGGGATGCAGAAAGAGGCAGGAAGGGTGAAGAAAGAGGCAACACAGGAGCATAAGGAGGCAAGAGAACTGCATAAAGAGGCAGGAATGTTGCAGAAACAGGCAAAAGAGGTGCAGAAAGAGGGAGCAGGGGTGGAGACAGATGCAAGAGAAATGCAGAAAGAGGGAAGAGGGGTTCAGAAATGTGCAACAGAGGTGCAGAAAGAAGCAAGAGCAGTGCAGAAAGAATGCAACAGAGGTGCAAAAAGAGGCAAGAAGGGTGCAGAAAGAAGCAAGTGAAGTGCAGAAAGAGTCAAGGGAGGTGCAGAAGGAGGCAAGAAAACTGCAAAAAGAGGCAAGAGAGTTGCAGAAACAGGCAAAAAGGGTGGAGAAAGAGGGAACAGGTGTGCAGACAGAGGCAAGCAAGGTGCAGAAAGAGGGAAGAGGGGTACAGAAAGAGGCAAGAGGGATGCAGAAATTTGCAACAGAGGTGCAGAAAGAAGCAAGAGTGGTGCAGAAAGGACCAACAGAGGTGCAGAAAGAGGCAAGAGGGGTACAGAAAGAGGCAAGAGCTGTGCAGAAAGAATCAAAAGATGCGCAGAAAGAGGCAAAAGAGGTACAGAAAGAGGCAAGAGATGAGCAGAAAAAGGGAAGAAGTGTGCAGAAAGAAGCAAGAGAAGTGCAGAAAGATGCAAGTGAGGTGCAGAAGGAGGCAAGAGAATTGCAGAAAGAGGCAAGAGAGTTGCAGAATCAGGCAAAAGAGGTGCAGAAAGATGGAACAGGTGTGCAGACAGAGGCAAGAGAGGTACAGAAAGAGGGAAGAGGGGTACAGAAAGAGGCAAGAGGGATGCTGAAATTTGCAACAGAGGTGCAGAAAGAAGCAAGAGCAGTGCAGAAAGAACCAACAGAGCTGCCGAAAGAGGCAAGAGGGGTTCAGAAAGAGGCAAGAAAAGTGCAGAAAGAAGCAAAAGAGGTGCAGAAAGAGGCAAGAGAACTGCAGAAAAAGGCAAGAAAGGTGCAGAAAGAGGGAGGAGAGGTGCACAAAGAGGTAAAAGGGGTACAGAAAGAGGCAAGAGGGGTGCAGAAAGAAGCAAGAGAAGTGCAGAAAGAAGCAATAGAGGTGCTGAAAGAGGCAAGAGGGGTGCAGAAAGAGGCAAGAGAAGGGCAGAAAGAAGCAACAGAGGTGCCAAAAGAGGTAAGAGAGGTGCAAAAACAGACAAGAAAGGTGCAGAAAGAGGGAACAGGGGTGCAGAAAGAGGTAAGAGGGATACAGAAATTTGCAAGTGAGGTGCAGAAAGAAGCAAGAGCAGTGCAGAAAGAAGCAAGAGAAGTGCAGAAAGAAGCAAGAGAGGTGGAGAAATAGGGAAGAGGGGTACAGAAAGAGGCAAGAGGTATGCAGGAATTTGCAAAAGAGGTGCAGAAAGAAGCAAAAGCAGTGCAGAAAGAACCAACAGAGGTGCAAAACGAGGCAAGAGGGGTGCAGAAAGAGGTAGGAGAGGTGCACAAAGAGGCAAGAGAGGTACAGAAAGAGGCAGGAGGTATGCAGAAAGAAGGAAGAGAAGTGCAGAAACAAACAACAGAGGTGCTGAAAGAGGCGTGCAGGGTGCAGAAAGCAAGAGAAGAGCAGAAAGAAGCAACAGAGGTACAGAAAGAGGCAAGAGAGGTTCAGAAATTTGCAACAGAGGTGCAGAAAGAAGCAAGAGCAATGCAGAAAGAACCAACAGAGCTGCAGAAAGAGGCAAGAGGGGTACAGAAAGAAGCAAGAAAAGTACAGAAAGAAGCAAAAGAGGTGCAGAAAGAGGAAAGAGAAGTGCAGAAAGAAGCAACAGAGGTGCCAAGAGGTGCCAAAACGCAAAGAGAGGTACAGAAACAGGCAAGAAAGGTGCAGGAAGAGGGAACAGGGGTGCAGAGAGAGAAAAGAGAGATACATAAATTTGCAAGAGAGGTGCAGAAAGAAGCAAGAGCAGTGCAGAAAGCTGCAAGGGAACTGCAGAAAAAGGCAAGAGAGGTGCAGAAAGAGGGAGGAGAGGTGCACAATGAGGTAAAAGGGGTACAGAAAGAGGCAAGAGAAGTGCAGAAAGAAGCAACAGAGGTGCTGAAAGAGGCAAGAGGGGTGCAGAAAGAGGAAAGAGAAGTGCAGAAAGAAGCAACAGAGGTGCCAAGAGGTGCCAAAAAGCCAAGAGAGGTACAGAAACAGGCAAGAAAGGTGCAGGAAGAGGGAACAGGGGTGCAGAGAGAGAAAAGAGAGATACATAAATTTGCAAGAGAGGTGCAGAAAGAAGCAAGAGCAGTGCAGAAAGCTGCAAGAGAAGTGCAGAAAGAAGCAAGAGAGGTGGAGAAATAGGGAAGAGGGGTGCAGAAAGTGGCAAGAGGAATGGAGACATTTGCAAAAGTGGTGCAGAAAGAAGCAAGAGCAGTGCAGAAAGAACCAACAGAGGTGCAAAAAGAGGCAAGTGGGGTGCAGAAAGAGGCAAGTGGGTGCAGAAAGAGGCAAGAGAGGTGCAGAAAGAGGCAAGAGAGATGCACAAAGAGGGAAGAAGGGTGCAGAAAGAGGCAAGAGGGATGCAGAAAGAAGCAAGAGCGGTGCAGAAAAAAGCAAGAGAAGTATAGAATTAAGCAACAGGGGTACAGAAAGAGGCAAGAGGGGTGCAGAAAGGGGCAAGAAGGGCAAAGAAAGAGGCAAAAGATGAGCACAAGGAGGCAAGAGAACTGCATAAAGAGGCAAGAGGGTTGCAGAAACAGGCAAACGAGGTGCATAAAGAGGGAACAGGGGTGGAGACAGAGGCAAGAGAAGTGCAGAAAGATGGAAGAGGGGTGCAGAAATGTGCAAGAGAGGTGCAGAAAGAAGCAAGAGCAGTGCAGAAAGAACCAACAGAGGTGCAGAAAGAGGCACGAGGGGTGCAGAAAGAGGAGAGAGAAGTGCAGAAATAAGCAAAAGAGGTGCAGAAAGATGCAAGAGGGGTGCAGAAACAGGGAAAAACAGTGCAGAAAAAACCAAGAGATGTACTGAAAGAGGCAGGAGAAGTGCAGTAAGAGGCAAGAGATGTGCAGAAAAAGGGAAGAAGGGTGCAGAAAGAAGCAAGAGAAATGCAGAAAGAGGCAAGGGAGGTGGAGAAAGAGGCAAGAAAACTGCAGAAATAAGCAAGAGAGTTGCAGAAACAGGCAAAAAGTGTGGAGAAAGAGAAAACAGGTGTGTAGATAGAGGCAAGAGAGGTGCAGAAAAAGGGAAGAAGGGCACAGAAAGAGGCAAGAGGGATGCAGAAATTTGCAACAGAGGTGCAGAAAGAAGCAAAAGCGGTGCAGAAAGAACCAACAGAGGTGCAGAAAGAGGCAAGAGGGGTACAGAAAGAGGCAAGAGCCGTGCAGAAAGAACTAAAAGACATGCAGAAAGAGGCAAAAGAGGTGCAGAAAGAGGCAAGAGATGTGCAGAAAAAGGGAAGAAGGATGCAGAAAGAAGCAAGAGAAGTGCAGAAAGAGGCAAGTGAGGTGCAGAAGGAGGTAAGAGCACTGCAGAAAGAGGCGAGAGGGTTGCAGAATCAGGCAAAAGGGGTGCAGAAAGAGGTAAGAGGGGTACAGAAAGAGGCAAGATGGATGCAGAAATTTGCAACAGAGGTGTAGAAAGAAGCAAGACCAATGCAGAAAGAACCAACAGAGCTGCAGAAAGAGACAAGAGGGGTACAGAAAGAGGCAAGAAAAGTGCAGAAAGAAGCAAAAGAGGTGCACAAAGAGGCAAGAGAACTGCAGAAAAAGGCAAGAGAGGTGCAGAAAGAGGCAACAGGTGCAAAAGGAGGCAAGAGAACTGCACAAAGAGGCAAGAGAGTTGCATAATCAGACAAAAGAGGTGCAGAAAGAGGGAACAGGGGTGCAGAAAGAAGCAAGAAAAGTGCAGACAGAAGCAACAGAGGTGCTGAAAGAGGCAAGAGGGGTGCAGAAAAAAGCAACAGAGCTGCTGAAAGAAGCAAGAGAGGTACAGAAACAGGCAAGAAAGGTGCAGAAAGAGGGAACAGGGGTGCAGAAAGAGGTAAGAGGGATACATCAACTTGCAAGAGAGGTGCAGAAAGAAGCAAGAGCAGTGCAGAAAGCTGCAAGAGAAGTGCAGAAAGAAGCAAGCGAGGCAGAGAAATAGGGAAGAGGGGTGCAGAAAGAGGCAAGATGGATGCAGAAATTTGCAAAAGAGGTGTAGAAAGAAGCAGGACCAGTGCAGAAAGAACCAACAGAGGTGCAAAAAGAGACAAGAGGGGTGCAGAAAGAGGTAGGAGAGTTG
The DNA here is from genome assembly GCA_963921515.1 of Calotriton arnoldi. Classification (NCBI taxonomy): domain Eukaryota; kingdom Metazoa; phylum Chordata; class Amphibia; order Caudata; family Salamandridae; genus Calotriton; species Calotriton arnoldi. The sequence goes on along the minus strand of CAWUFW010018745.1, from coordinate 182,918 downwards.
CACAAAGAGGCAAGAGAGGTACATAAAGAGTCAGGAGGGGTGCAGAAAGAAGGAAGAGAAGTGCAGAAAGAAGCAACAGAGGTGCTGAAAGAGATGCGAAGGGTGCAGAAAGAGGCAAGAGAAGTGCAGAAAGAGGCAAGAGAAGTGCAGAAAGAGGCAAGAGAGGTGCAGAAACAGGCAGGAAAGGTGCAGAAAGAGGGAACAGGGGTGCAGAAAGAGGCAAGAGAGGTGCAGAAAGAGGGAAGAGGGGTGCAGAAAGAGGAAAGAGGGGTGCAGAAAGAAGCAAGTGAGGTGCAGAAGTAGGCAACAGAGGTGCAGAAAGATGCAAGAGAGGTGCAGAAACAAGCACGAGAAGTGCAGAAAGAGGCAAGAGAAGTGCAGAAAGAGGCAAGAGAGGTGCAGAAACAGGCAGGAAAGGTACAGAAAGCTCTTTCAGTTGTATATATTGAGAGTAAGCGCGACAGCCATTGATGGAAAGTAGGAGGTAGAGGGTCGAGCCAGGCAGAAGCTATGCTCAGCCGCAATACAGCCGTAGCCATAAAGAGGAATTTATAAGCCATGTCATTCCGCTCGGTGCTGCTTACTCCCATCAAAACTAAGGCAGGTGTTAACGTAATTTTTAGCCCCAGTGACATATCCAAAAATTTCGTAATAGACTCAAGCAGACACTTAAGGTGTGGGCAAGAAGCAAACATATGCACGAGATCTGCTGCCCCCGCACCACACTGTGAGCAGGTAGTCCCTGTGAGCCCACCCCACTGCTCTATTCTTGCTGGTGTATAATATAATGCAAAAACAGTTTTATAATGTTGTGCCTGAAGCCCAGCAGAAAACAAGACCATCTGAGCAAGCTCCAGAGATTCTGCCAGCCCCTCTTGTGCGGCTCCCACTCGTTCCACCCATTATTCTTGTGCTTAACTAAGTCATCTTGTTTTAATGCAATCAACTCTATATACAGTAGCTTAATAACACCCTTGATGCTGCCCCTAATAATATCTACAATTTTGTTTCTACTAAACCCACTGGCCCCCCCCAGATTTTTCACGAAGAAGCTGCGCAACTGCAAGTATTTAAAAAAGTTACACCTTTCCAACCCGAACTCCAACTGAATATCCCCAAACTGGCGAATCCCTTCTTGTGTTATTAAGTCCCCGGCTATCCGAACTCCCTTCATTACCCAAACTGCCATAACCTCATCTGCAAAAATGTCAGGAAGGGTGGGGTTTTTATAGAGCAGGGTGTAATAATTAAATCTCCCCACACCAATCGTTCTTTTTAGTGCCGTCCAGATCTTAAAGGCAACTACAAGGGTCTTAAATTTTGTCCTTTTATAATAACTATACTCTGTAAATTTGAAGAAACAATTCTCAGCCTGCTCCCCCAGTAATAGCTTATAAACATCCGGTAGTTCAGCTTCCCCATCCTTATCCCGAGAGGGTGTACCAAACAGTATACCCATATATTGGAGAGCAGCAGCCCAATAATAGCTTCGAAAGTCCGGAACTGTGAACCCACCTCTCTCTCGTGGTAAGGACATAAACCGAATAGCATGCCTTGTCTTCCCTTGTGCCCAAATAAAACGGTTAACTATGCTTTCCAAAATAATAAACCAATGTTTTGAAAATTCCAACGGGATTGCCCGAAATAAATAGAGAATTACTGGCAAAAACATCATTTTCACCAAATTACATTGCCCTACCAGTGATAAATGCAGATTATTTAGTCTATTAAAGTCACCTTTCGCCTTCTTAAGTACTGGCTCAATGTTCTTGGCTACTAGATTCTCTAGGTCAGACGTGATCGATATTCCCAAGTATACTCCTGAATCTGTAACACGTGGATCATCCAATTTAACAAACTGATTCAAAATAACTTGAGTCTTAATTCCATTTAAAGCATACCTGGAGTATCTACCAAACTCTTGTGCTATAGACTCCGTCGTTAATGCCGAAGACGGATCGGCTGTGAGGATGGCTACGTCGTCAGCGTAGGCTAACACTTTAGATTCAACACCCTGACAGATTATTGGGGGGATTCCATTACTGGCCTCAAATAACCGAATTAAGGGATCCATATATATAGCAAATAACAGGGGTGAGGACGGACACCCCTGCCGGGTCCCCCGTTGTATAGCAAAAGGCTGCGTATATACACCGTTTAGCCTCAAGCGAGCTGTGGGTGCAGAGTAAAGTACCTGAATAGTTTTAATGAAACCCTCCCCCAGCCCAAACCATCTCATCGATTCCCATAGATACTCCCAGGAGACCCTATCAAATGCTTTCTCAGCATCTAGCAACAAAGCAGACATAGGGTCTCCTGAGGTCTCTGTTGCATTGAAGAGTGTTATCACTCGCCGTACATGTTGCGTAGTCCCACGGCCCATTATAAACCTGTGTTGACAGGGGTGAATTGTTTTCCTTATGATATTATTTAGCCTTATCGCCATGGCTTTCGAATAAACTTTCACATCGCTGTTCAACAACGTTATAGGGTGATATGAGCCTGGTTCCTTCGGTGGTTTGTCTTTTTTTAAGAAGACTATAACATCAGCTCCAGCCCAAGACTCGGGTATGGGCCCCCCCCATTGAGCCTGCAGAATAACCTCACTCAAATCCGGCCCAATAATATCTATAAATGTTTTATAGAACTCCAGCGGAATCTGGTCAGGGCCAGTCGCCTTGCCGGATGGTAAGTCTTGCAAGGCTCTCATTATCTCTTCTTGAGTCAAGACCCGTTCGAGGCTCTCCCTATCAACCGAATTAACCTTAGTTACAGCCATTCTTTCTAAGTATTTTCGTATTTCAAGTGGCGTCTCTAATGATTCCTCACTATATAAATGTTGGTAAAAGAGCCTAAACGTCTCACAAATCCCTGAAGAATCTGTTATGACCCCCTTATGAGTGTCGTAGATTTCAGAGATCTGGCCAGCCGCCATTTTTTGTCTTGCTCTTACTGCCAATGTGTGCCCCACTCGCTCATTATATTCATGGCAGTGCTCTCTTTTTGCCAAATAAACTTCTGCAGCTTTAGCGGCAATTTGTTCACTCGCCTCAGCCTTTTTTATAGCGAGCTGAAGTGTAGCCTCCTCAGCCGGCCCGCCCATACTAAGAATAGTAGCCAATGCCTCTTCCAGCTTTATTAACTCAATTTTGATCACCTCCTCCCGTTGTCGCTCCTTCTTCTGACGATGCAAGCTATAGCTAGTTGTCTCCCCTCTAACCCCGCTTTAAAAGCATCCCATACCATTCCCGCATTTGTACTCCCTCGGTTAAACACCCAAAATTCTTTGATCCACCCTTTCATGTGTAAGACATACTCTGGATCAAATAACAACCTCCGCTCAAAAGTCCATCCCCGAGGTTGCTTACCCCCAGAAAAGCTAACTGTAAGCACTAATGGATTATGGTCTGACTATATCCGAGGGTACCGCTCTATACGGGAGTTGGGAAGAAGCTGGTGGGAAACAAAAAAATAATCTAGTCGAGAAATAGCCTTATGCGGTGCAGAAAAAAATGTACTACCTGGATCGGTAGGCTTCAAATGTGCCCATATATCCGTTAAACCATTATTCCTAACTAGGTTAGTTAAAGCACTGCCAACCCTTCTTTTCCTACCAGAATAGTTACTTCTTAAGGTGCCCCACTGAACCCCCAAACCATTGATATTAAAATCCCCACATATAACCAACGGGGTAGGCCACATTGCTAGATTTGAATCTAAAAATTCAAGCATTTCCGGATCATCCCCGTAGATCCATAAAGAGAGCACAATGTAAATTTTTTGCCATTTAATATACATTCTGCTAATACCCAACGCCCCCATTGATCTCCAGACTTCCTTACAACTTTAACATCACTCCTCCGAGTAAGAATTGCCACCCCTCTTGTACGCGAGCCCTGTGTAGTATGCACCAGAAGTTTATATCCTAGTTGTTCCAGAATAGGAGCTCTGCAGCTTTCTATATGTGTCTCTTGAACACAGAGAAAATCTACACTTAAAGATTTTAGCCAAGTTGCCACCTCATACCTCTTATTTCGGTCGTTAAATCCACAAATATTCACTGTTGCAATCCGTAAGCTCATGATTTAATATTCCCTCTTTCCTTACAGAAAACCCCCTCTGTGCAATCCACTTCAAATCTCATAATATTTGCTTTTACGGTCCAAACCCTCTTTCGACCATCATTATGAAACCACTGACAAACAGCTTGCCTCCAACTCCACAACTCCTTCCTAGCCCTCACTGATCGTACTAACTCAAATTGTGTTGATCCAAAACCAAACCCCACCCATAAGCCAACCCCCCCCATGTTAACCTTCACTCACCTGAAATCCAGGCGTTCCAGTTGAGAGATGTGAAGATGTTTTCCCTATGCCCCCTAAGACCTAGTTCCTCCTAAACCTTTTGTCAATATACAGCTTGGATTCTTAGGTCCTCGGGGGAAGGGGAAAAAAGGGACAAAAGAACCAAAAGGTAAATAAAAGGACACTCTCGCCACTCTCTTCACTTCAGTCAAAGTGCTTCTGACGGCAACACCTTTAGTGGACCATTCCCTATAAAACAATAAACAACAATGAGTGCAGCACTGCTTACTTCGAATACAAACATTCACAAGTGTTTTGCTTTAATGCTATTCTTTGCCCATTCAGTACCTTTGCTTTTACTGCATGTCTCTTAATGACATTTTAAGAGATGATTTAAATATGCTTCTCTATCTCTCTTTTCTGTAACAAACAAGAACACATCAGTTTACAAACATTCGTGTTGTACCTTACACAAATGTACACCTCATTTTAAGCCACTTACTCAACGTCAGGTTTCTTGTGACGCTTTACAATAATGCCCCAAAAATAAACAAAGAAAACGAAAATTGTTCTTTCGCAATGATTGAGTCACAGAGTCTTCTTTTCACTAACTATGTTGTAATCTATGCATTCTTTTTCTCTTTTGTATTGTCTTAGTTCTTTTCAGAAGATCGTGGCAGGGAGGCTTGATTCAGCCAGACAGTTCAAAGATAAGTCTTTTCTTTTCACACCTTTAATTCTACATGCATGCGTGCGCGTGTGCTCCGCAAGCGGAACGATCTTACTTGTCTTTTGATTCTTTTCTTCTCTCTCTTTCTTGCAGGTTGGATGAAGAAACTGGACCAGGAAATAAGCGCCGGAAGAATGATGGGGACGGATCAGGAAACGAGTCTTCAATGCAGAGGAGTGCAGCGGAAGCAGGAAGAAAACCGGAAGTCAAAGACGGGACCAGAGCGCTGCTGCGTAGTCGGGAGATTTCAGGCAAGTGGAGATGCTGGATAGCGGTAACGAACACAAGCGCGAGTAAGCGGGAGCGGCAGTCTTTTATAGCTGCGGAAGGGTGGGGTTTCTCTTCACGTTGCTAGACACGTTTGACAGTTTAACTGAAAGCAACGTGCACACAAGGCCTTGCACCTGTTTCTTGTTACTCGAGTCGGGTGACTGCCTTATTGAAGTGAAATGTAAAACAGGCAAACATAATTGTTAGCAGAATCGGAAGCTTATTCATTCAAACAGGGGTTTACAAAAGGCAACCTTGACTAACCATAAGGCAATGCACACACAACAGGGTTGGTGTCACCACAGAATAAACCTGACCACTTAAGCACAGTTTGGTCAAGCTTACCTTGCTGTGTTTAACACCTGGTCAAACATTTCTTACTAACCTCATCCCGAAGGGCTATTACGACGGCTGCGCTCTACAAACCCCAACAGTTCTACAAACCCCAACACCCTACACCCTTTACAGACAACCAGGTCAGTCATGACATAGGTGTGGCAGCTGAACTTCCATCTCAGGCAGCGCCAACCCTCCCCCTCCCAGATATCCCCTCCAAACCGATTAATAAATAGCCTCGGTGGACCTTTACCCCCCTGAATTATATCCATTGACAATGAATCCCTACACAGACTAATACATCATAACCTCAAGTACTTCATTAATCAGCAGTTATTACCCCTTCCACTTCCAGTATTAACTGTAGCCATTTGCCCCCGCATTTCAGTTAGCTCCGTAAGAAATTCCTGAGCCTTCACCTCGGAGAAGAACATTCTAACCTTCCCCTGATGGAGAACTTTAAGCCTAGCGGGAAAGAGCAGAAAGGCTTCACAGCCCGCCCCCTGAAACGGGGTTATCATCTGTCAGAGTCTCCATCTCCGCTCGACCGTTGTATGGCAAAAGTCCGGCCGAGCGAAGAAGGTATGTCCCTCGAACGATCGCTTTGAGTCCGGTCTCGCCCTGTCTGTTATAGCCTGCCTTAACAGATAATTGCCAACAAAGATTAGAATGGCTCTTGGGCGCTCCCCTTGACTTTTCGCATGGGCTTTCCTAAACATTGGAAAGCGATGAGCCCGCTGAATTTCCACCTCCCAATTCCAGTGGGCAAGATCCGGAAAAGCGCCCTTCAATAATGTGACAACAAAGGCCATAATATTCTCTCCCTCAGCGTTTTCTTCCAAACCTAGCAGCCGTACATTGTTGCGACGCTGCCGATTTTCAAATTCCTCAAGCTTCCAGCATACATCTAGCGATTGTTTCTCCTGCATAACCTTAAATGATTGTAGTTTATCGACCTCCGCCTCCACAGCAACAGTACGTTCTTCAACATGAGTGACCCGTTCTAAGATATCGGTGCGCGCCTTGTTTATTTTCCGGATAGCCCCCTGTAGTTTCTTAGTGGCTAAGAATGATCTTTTACTCTCCTGTCGTGCCTCCCCCTGCATTTGTTTTAGAGTGGAATATAATAATTCCAATGTGGTAGGGGGAGTAGGGGGTGGCACATTGCCAGATTCATTAGATCCTCCTATGCCACTTTGACACATATTTCCTAGATCAGGCCCGCTACTGGTGCATGCTGTCAGCATAGATGCAGAATAATCCCATTCCAGCTTCCGTGTAGCTGAGTCCGAAGGTCTCGCTTTAGTCTTGGCCCGCCGCCTTGAGTTCGTAGATCGTCTGCGGTGAGTCTTCTGTGTGGCGGAAGACTCCCCAGAAGCCGTTTCCTGTGATGATTCCAGCTCACTAATCTCTGATGTGTCAGAATCATCATTTAGCGAGAAAAATGTATCCCCTTCTGGGGAGAGCAAAGGAGCGCTTAACCAGGGAGTTGTTGCACCATGATTATTCTGAACTCCCAGAGCACTGCTGATGTGACAGCCATCAGTGGCCTGAGTATCTAATAGTACAGAGGCTTGTGTCAAAGTATGCTCCTGAGCAAGGGCCGATTGACAGCACGCATCATTTGGAGTAGTAACTCCCCTGCCCCCGTTAGTGCATTCCTTGTCCTTATCATTTGTAGCATTTCCATCGTTGAATGCCTTATGAGCCACCATTGCATCCGTAATAATCCCAGACTCTGCGCCCTCAGTTTCAACAGCCTTGTTCAAGGAGATGACAGACTGGGGGCTCACCCTCTATGGTTACATCCAGATGACTCACTCCACTCTGTTCCCGGCCAGAGTTTGTGAGCGTTGTGAGTTGGAGGAGAGAACTACCAGACCCAGAATCCCCCTGGACGGCCATTGCAGGGATGCTACCCGGCAAGTGTATCACAGGATTAGCTGATAGGAGGGATAGGCTGTCTTCGCATTCTGAGGGAATAGTGATTGCAACAGGGGGGCCAGGGGAGCCAGCAGTATTTGGGGGCGTTTTAGCTGCCATCGGAGCTGTCGTAAGTCCAAATACCTCCAGAACTGAAGGCTGCCGCAACAAAATTTCCCCAACAGCGGCGTCAGCCATCTGCCGCATGGTACCGCCTGCCACACTGGGATCTTTTGTCTTGAGGGTGTTATCTTCGACCTTCTTTTGGGGGCCCCCACGTCGAATCTGACCTGCAATTGGTGCTGCATCCAGCGTGCCACCCTTCGAGGCTCCCTTAACCTCCTTTACAGCATCCTTTGCGGCAGCCAAGTCTTTCGCGGGTTTGCTTATCTTCGGGGCCATCCTGGACTTCAGCTGCGATGTGAAGCGCCGGATGAATATGGAAATCGGCCACAGGGTCAGGCCGAGCCGTGTCAGCCGTATCAGCTGCACCAGCCGAGGAATGCTGCGGGGAGCAAAGTAGGAGCAGCCCCCGGCCCCACAAGCATCAAAAGCCTGCACAGCCGCAGGTTAAGTCCACCCAAGCATATCAGTCACAGATGCCTAACATTGTACGGGGGTTTCACTAGGGAGAGTAGAGTCAGAGCCGCCCTCCCTGAGGTCAGTCAGTGGCCATCTTGCCTCCTCGCCTATTTACAAGAGGAAGGGGAAAAAATCGAAATCGTTAGGGGGGAGTATATGGGCACCGCTGGCGAGATGGAAGGATACTGAGTAATCACAAGTGTAATTAACCAGGTCAAAGTGCATTATTAGAGTTGTGAATCTAGACTAGGGTCTCCACCTGATTTATTTAAGGTCCCCTTTCCTTTGGGTTAGACTGTTTCACAATTTCGGTTGTCATACATAACACTAAGTATGTTTTTATCTAAAACGTTAATTATGTACCCTGACTCTATTGTGATTGTGTGTTGATCCATGGGGAAAATATGTTGAAAATTGAATAAAAAAAAAAAAAAAAAAAAGGAAAGGTACAGAAAGAGGGAACAGGGGTGCAGAAAGAAGCAAGAGAGGTACAGAAAGAGGCAAAAGAAGTGCAGAAAGAAGCAACAGAGGTGCAGAAGGAGGCAAGAGAACTGCAGAAAGAGGCAGTAAAGGCAAAATAGGTGCAGAAAGAGGGAACAGGGGTGCAGACAGAGACAAGAGAGGTGCAAAAAGTGGGAAGAGGGGTGCAGAAAGATGCAAGAGGGGTGCAGAAAGAAGCAAAAGAGGTGCAGAAAGAAGCAAGAGCAGTGCAAAAGAACCAACACAAGTGCATAAAGTGGCAAGAGGGGTGCAGAAAGAGGCAAGAGAAGTGCAGAAAGAAGGAACAGAGGTGCACAAAGAGGCAAGAGATCCCTCGGGGGAAGAAGTCCACTTCATTTCTGAGGTCCTCAGGACACAAGAGGACCTCATCGCCCCACCAGCAGTGGGCCAAGAGGCGCGTTTGCATAGTGGTGTAAAAAGGGGCGTGGCCTCGGACCACCTCTCAGCAATTCCACTGTGTGGGGCTTACTGGAGGTAGCTGGTGGGCTAGTTGGCCCCCAGGGACCCTCAGGATTCAAGGGGACTTAATCCCCCAACTTAGAACACGCCAGGAAGCGCATTTGCAGAGTGGTGGAGGGAGGGGGCGTGGCCTCTGGCGAGATGCCGGCTTCTTCTTTTTTTAATTTTTTTAGAATGGGGCCTGTGTAGCACCCTTCTCTTAATTATTTTTGGGCCTTGGGGATCCCATCCCCCAGGGCCTGAGCCATTTATTTATAATTTTTTTTTTTTAAACGGGAACTGCACTCACGGGATAGATTTCAAATCAACTTTTATTGAATGCAGACGCGTTTCAGCCAGTAGCTTTCCTCAGTGCATAAAAGTGAAATTACTTTGCGCACAGCGTTCCGTTTAAATAAACAATGCTGTCTCCTTATTGGTAAGTTCATAGTGAGGGCAAGGGATATGTAAATACACAGCGGAAGGAACTGAAACAACATGTGGTATGCCTGACAAGTAAGGAAAAGGAATTGTGCCTTTTATTTCTGAACATAAGAACGTGATATGAAAGACAATATGAAAGTCGATATTGAAACAAATCAAACAACATAGACATATGACCTTACTTACGTGGCAGCCGGAATTTAGAGAACAATTTCCGCAGTCCTTCTTTGTTTACCATCACTATGAACTTACCAATAAGGAGACAGCATTGTTTATTTAAACGGAACGCTGTGCGCTGTGCGCAAAGTAATTTCACTTTTATGCACTGAGGAAAGCTACAGGCTGAAACGCGTCTGCATTCAATAAAAGTTGATTTGAAATCTATCCCGTGAGTGCCTTGCATGTGTTGGAATTACATATGCTAAAGGAGCTGCTATATGTATATATATCAAGCCCACTCGTTGGGTGAAACGCGTCATCTGCCATGTCGATCAGTGTCAGCAAATAAAGAAGATATTTCATGCACTTAACTGGTGTCCGTGTCCCGCTTTTCAGCCAGCTGCTGTTGGGAATTTGATGAACTATATATATATACTTGGGGATTAATAATGACGTTACTTTGAGCCTGTGCAAAGCGGCTCACTTGAGTAATAACATTTGGCACTACAGGATCCAGCAGGCCACAGCTGTGGCCACGCCTATCAAGGCAGGGACTAAGTTACGACATGGTGCCTATTTAAATCGCTTTGACCAAAGACTCGTGTTTACCTGCGAGCCCCTGAGGAAATGCTTCAACAGCATGAAACGCGTCGGACAAGATCACAGGACTTACTTTTTGCGAGGCACTTCTGCTGTTTTCCCATTCCGTTTTTCCATTAAAATAGTGGTTATCTTTCACTCACCTGTGTTGGGCTTCCTCATTCCAGGCAACTGTGTTGTGGATATGTTGCGGCGCAGCCTGAGCCGCGAGGAAGCCCCGCTGTGTTCCACAGTCCTGTTGCGACGTCAACCGGCGCTGCAACTTGAGGGCAGGTGTGCCCCAATGGATTAACACTTCGAGCATGAGAAGCGGCACAAGGCAGTCATCGCCACCCACTTGGGGATTAATAATGACGTTACTTTGAGCCTGTGCAAAGCGGCTCACTTGAGTAATAACATTTGGCACTACAGGATCCAGCAGGCCACAGCTGTGGCCACGCCTATCAAGGCGGGGACTAAGTTACGACATGGTGCCTATTTAAATCGCTTTGACCAAAGACTCGTGTTTACCTGCGAGCCCCTGAGGAAATGCTTCAACAGCATGAAACGCGTCGGACAAGATCACAGGACTTACTTTTTGCGAGGCACTTCTGCTGTTTTCCCATGCCGTTTTTCCATTAAAATAGTGGTTATCTTTCACTCACCTGTGTTGGGCTTCCTCATTCCAGGCAACTGTGTTGTGGATATGTTGCGGCGCAGCCTGAGCCGCGAGGAAGCCCCGCTGTGTTCCACAGTCCTGTTGCGATGTCAACCGGCGCTGCAACTTGAGGGCAGGTGTGCCCCAATGGATTAACACTTCGAGCATGAGAAGCGGCACAAGGCAGTCATCGCCACCCACTTGGGGATTAATAATGACGTTACTTTGAGCCTGTGCAAAGCGGCTCACTTGAGTAATAACATTTGGCACTACAGGATCCAGCAGGCCACAGCTGTGGCCACGCCTATCAAGGCGGGGACTAAGTTACGACATGGTGCCTATTTAAATCGCTTTGACCAAAGACTCGTGTTTACCTGCGAGCCCCTGAGGAAATGCTTCAACAGCATGAAACGCGTCGGACAAGATCACAGGACTTACTTTTTGCGAGGCACTTCTGCTGTTTTCCCATTCCGTTTTCCATTAAAATAGTGGTTATCTTTCACTCACCTGTGTTGGGCTTCCTCATTCCAGGCAACTGTGTTGTGGATATGTTGCGGCGCAGCCCTGAGCCGCGAGGAAGCCCCGCTGTGTTCCACAGTCCTGTTGCGATGTCAACCGGCGCTGCAACTTGAGGGCAGGTGTGCCCCAATGGATTAACACTTCGAGCATGAGAAGCGGCACAAGGCAGTCATCGCCACCGACTTGGGGATTAATAATGACGTTACTTTGAGCCTGTGCAAAGCGGCTCACTTGAGTAATAACATTTGGCACTACAGGATCCAGCAGGCCACAGCTGTGGCCACGCCTATCAAGGCGGGGACTAAGTTACGACATGGTGCCTATTTAAATCGCTTTGACCAAAGACTCGTGTTTACCTGCGAGCCCCTGAGGAAATGCTTCAACAGCATGAAACGCGTCAGACAAGATCACAGGACTTACTTTTTGCGAGGCACTTCTGCTGTTTTCCCATGCCGTTTTTCCATTAAAATAGTGGTTATCTTTCACTCACCTGTGTTGGGCTTCCTCATTCCAGGCAACTGTGTTGTGGATATGTTGCGGCGCAGCCTGAGCCACGAGGAAGCCCCGCTGTGTTCCACAGTCCTGTTGCGACGTCAACCGGCGCTTCAACTTGAGGGCAGGTGTGCCCCAATGGATTAACACTTCGAGCATGAGAAGCGGCACAAGGCAGTCATCGCCACCCACTTGGGGATTAATAATGACGTTACTTTGAGCCTGGTGCAAAGCGGCTCACTTGAGTAATAACATTTGGCACTACAGGATCCAGCAGGCCACAGCTGTGGCCACGCCTATCAAGGCGGGGACTAAGTTACGACATGGTGCCTATTTAAATCGCTTTGACCAAAGACTCGTGTTTACCTGCGAGCCCCTGAGGAAATGCTTCAACAGCATGAAACGCGTCGGACAAGATCACAGGACTTACTTTTGCGAGGCACTTCTGCTGTTTTCCCATGCCGTTTTTCCATTAAAATAGTGGTTATCTTTCACTCACCTGTGTTGGGCTTCCTCATTCCAGGCAACTGTGTTGTGGATATGTTGCGGCGCAGCCTGAGCCGCGAGGAAGCCCCGCTGTGTTCCACAGTCCTGTTGCGACGTCAACCGGCGCTGCAACTTGAGGGCAGGTGTGCCCCAATGGATTAACACTTCGAGCATGAGAAGCGGCACAAGGCAGTCATCGCCACCCACTTGGGGATTAATAATGACGTTACTTTGAGCCTGTGCAAAGCGGCTCACTTGAGTAATAACATTTGGCACTACAGGATCCAGCAGGCCACAGCTGTGGCCACGCCTATCAAGGCGGGGACTAAGTTACGACATGGTGCCTATTTAAATCGCTTTGACCAAAGACTCGTGTTTACCTGCGAGCCCCTGAGGAAATGCTTCAACAGCATGAAACGCGTCGGACAAGATCACAGGACTTACTTTTTGCGAGGCACTTCTGCTGTTTTCCCATGCCGTTTTTCCATTAAAATAGTGGTTATCTTTCACTCACCTGTGTTGGGCTTCCTCATTCCAGGCAACTGTGTTGTGGATATATATATATATATATAAAACCAGGATCCCAAAGAAAGACCACGACGGGTCAAACATGGGCACAGACTCCGTAATGGGTGTAAATAAGTTGATTTATTGCATATTCATGTCAAGATGTCGCGTTTCGATCGCAAGCCTGTGGTCTTGATCACATAACGCGCTGCAGTGAAGTACATGTTATATATACATAAGGTAGTGACTTTACTCTTTCCATAGGTGATTACCAATTGGTTTAACCTTTACGACCTGCTGTAAATATTCAGTGTCATCGGCCGATGACTGAGCACATAACGTGTGGCAACATTGCAACAGAAATAGACGAAAGCCTGGAAGTCTACAATTAATTTCTTCAAAGCTAAAAATAATGATATGTGAATAATACAGCATGAGACATGGAGGGTGAGAAACGCTGTGGCTTCAAATTAAACAATTCATTAGAACATGAAACTAGGCATTTCGCTGTAAAAATTATATGTATATATATGAAATTGCTGAACTGATGACGTCGGAACGTGAGGCAATGTCTTCCCCTTGAATGAAGCGAGTGTGAGGAGACCAAAGATGCTTGTTAGTCAGAGCCAGAAAAGAAACGCTAATATTGTGTGGATGAAGGCAAGACTTAAATTAAGCAAATATGTGATGCATCTAAGGAGCTACCTAAAAACTGACAAGTCGCAGGGAGAAGGGAATCAGGCCAAATTGACGCCGTGTGCCACCAGTTCCGACATGCAGCGGAAAGCGCGGTGAGTGGAGCTGAAGCCACTAGCTCGGGTGAGTCGTCTCTATTACACTAGACTTACTATCTGCATAGTGCTGGAAGTCTAAGGGCTGTGCCGGTCAACCTAGGATTTGAAAATTATAATCCAAAAAGAAACCTCATACTGTTATGTGCTGAAAGCATGATGTATTGCAGGGCGAAGGTCACTAACCATATACAAAGTGTGATAACACATGAAGGAAAAAAGTGGGGGGAAAGGGTCCTGGGAGTAGTGCTGATGTGTTTGACACTCAAGGGAGGGATGAACTCAGTGCTAATGAATTCTAATGAGTGAAGTGGATGCTAATATTGGTGCTGTGCAAGTGAGTGCTAAAAAATACTAGCAAGAGACAACCTAACAGAAGTATGACCGATGCGGCGAGTTAGTAAAGAAATAAGGAAAATAAATAAGTAAAATAAATGCAAGTGCTGGAGAAAGCAAGCGTATGTTCAAGCTGTAGAGTGCATGTAAATATACAAAAGATATAAACATAAACATGAATTGGCCACAGAATAGACATGTCATATATGTACACAAGAACGAGTTAACTACGTGTCACAATACAGGCTGAATGCTGATACTCAGTGTTGATGGGCAGAACAAAACAAGGTACAGTAATACAGGTTGATCAATACCTAAAGACACACGGAGCTGGATGCGTGTAATCGTGAGTGTGTGTCTAAAGGCTGAGAGGTGTGCACCGGGTCTAGAGGAAATTGTGCAGGTCCTCACTCATATTAAGACCTGCAGGGGTCTTGGAGCTCAATTCCAGAATGTATTTGGACTCTAGCTGTCGGAAAACTCTCTCTCTATTCCCACCTCTCCTGTGTGGTGGTACGCAGTCTATTGCAAAATACCTGAGGTGGTCAAGGTTGTTATCGTGGACTTCCTTGAAGTGTCTAGCGACAGGGTACGTGGGATCGTTATTCACTGTTGCCCTTAGATGTTGTAATATGCGAAGATGTACCTGCAACTTGGTGTTTCCCACGTACCTCAGACCACACCTACATTCCAAGACATAGACTACGTATTCTGTCCTGCAGGTCAATCTGTGTTGGATAACTATAGGTTCGCTCCTGAAACATGCTGAGACTTGCCTGGTGTTGGTCCCAAACTTACACGCCCTGCAACTGTTGCACTGAAAGAACCCTTTGATGTCTGCTAACCAGTTGGTTTTGGCGATGATTTCAGGACTGTTTCTGACTACTCAATCATGCATGGAAAAAGCTCTCCTGTATGTGATGTCAGGTCGTTGTGCCATTAACAAAAGACCTTATGGCTCGTTCTTCAGTGTTATGAGTGATGATTAGGCGGGTGTTGACAGTGCCTAGGGTGGACCTTTCACTCTGTAAGTCAGAGCTCACTGTTGTGGTGTTGGATTTCCCTTGCAGCAGCTCATCTCTAGGTAGTGTATTGGCTTTCCTGGTTGCAGCAAGGATGTCCTTTACTGCATATCCCCTGGCTGTGAATCTGGAGAGTGCTTCCCTTTATATATATATATATATATATATATATATATATATATATATATATATATATATATATATATATCAGCATGTGAATCCCAAAGTATCCAGCCACAGCGGCGCAACACGAGGGCACAGACTCCAAGGCAGTGATGATGGCAAAGTGTCTTTATTTAAGTATCAATGTCCAATATATGTATATATATATGTATATTTAAGTAGTTTAATTTTTCACACAATCTCAGACAAAGTTCACTGTCTGAGAAATTGTGAAGCAAGCACCGATTCACCTGGGTGCATTACGCTCACTTGTCTCGGATACAGGCAAGACAGACACTGTCACAAATAACTGGGTCTCCCCTCTCCTTGTGTTTATTGCCTAGAGATACCACATTTAAGCCAGGCACTACCTAGTGGGTGGGAATGACCCCTGGGGATGCCCTAACCAATGGGGTAAAGATTCCCAATGCGCTGTGTGCAAGGGAAAGGGTAGGAATCTTTCTCATGTACAGTTAAACATCACATAAATGTAAGTCACACTGCCTAGTAACATGTTGCACAGCTCAGTTCAGCTCCGTCAATTTTGTACATTTTTATGTGTGAATTACTGCACCAGGACAGGGTCACCTTTGTATACTGGGATTTGTAGAGGAATGTATAGCATGAGTCATCAGAACTACAAGTCCCACAATACAAAGCAAAACAACATGAACAGGAACAACACATCATGCTTGGATACTTGAAGCCTGCCCAACCTGACTGTGACAATGCAGGCCTCCTTGCACCATGAGGCTAGAGTGTCTAACTTGGGCCCATGCACCCAAATCAGGACTGAAAAGGTATGGAATGGAATGGGTTTGTAAGAGGATAAACTCCTTACCTGAGATGGGGCTTAGGTGTTGGGCATGTGAAGTATCAACACATAGGAAAATGGGCACAACCATGTGTATACTCGCTAGCATGAAACTACATTGCAGGCACCTGTTGCAACGTGTGGGGTGAGAGCACAAAGTTGTCACCTGCCATGGTAGGGACCACTCAAACTTCTGTCGTGTACCAAATTAAACTGGGGGTGGGGTTGAATGCAAGTGAAGCACACCAGAGTACCAATGTTGTTGGATGAAAACATGGGCCCTCATTTACTGGGATTGGCATTGGGCAGGGCTTTGCATAGCCTCATATATATGATTGAGAGTCGTGCGCCGCAGGAGCAGCAAAAGAAGTGATGCTCTGACAGTGCAAGCACCTCATAAAAAATCTCCATGGTGTGTGAGCTCAGTGGGCCCCTGGTACTGCAGTGCATTGTAGGTGTGTCTGGGCACATTGAACTGGCACTATGTCTGAATGGGAAGACATTGTATAGCAAGGTCAGCAGGGACATGTGTACTGCAAGGCAGCCTGGCCAATACACATGCACTGCTGTGTCTGAGTGTCACACTTGTGTCGCAGGTGGAAAGGGATGACAGAGAAGAGTCCATTGGTTTACTACAGCCCACATTTGATGTTGACCTGGGTGAAGGTATAGCATGTGGCAGGAGGGAGTCAGAAAAAGAAAAGTATTTTCATGTCACATACATTAAAGTAGGAAGATGTGAAACAGGGATTTGTGAAGTGACCGGCTGAACCAGATTGCCACCACAAAGGGCAGGATTCAGGGATTGTTGAAGGGTGAGGTGTATGGGCCTAGTAGTGTGGCAAACCTGGGTAGGTTCATGTCACGATTTTCAGCGCTACTAGCATGTGGGGTACAACTTGACCCATACCCCTCAAATAAATGCAACTATGTCACTCAATTGGATAGGTATATGCATATTGTTGGTGTTGGAGTCACATGAGAGTCAATGTATGAACTGGGTTCCATCAGTGTGAGACAGTAAGTTGTGTTTCTGGGACTAAATGAGGATTTCCATGTACACACACAAGGCCCTGAGTGAAACAATTTGTGATACTCTGAACATAACCAATTCTGGCACTGATAAAAGGTGGAAGCATCAGGGCTAGCAATCAACCTAGTTTGACAGTGCCCATCCCCTCAGAATCAATACAAAGTGCCCACTGTCCACAACTATGAAGCCAACTGTGTGTGCAATTTACTCACAAGTTTATACACAAATAGAAAACCAATGGTGAGTACATTCCCTCACACATGCCTGCAGTGTAGCAAGGTTGTCAGCTGTGTAGAGGTGTGTGGATGTGAGTCCAAATTGAACCCTTGGACACATGAAAGCACATTTTGCGTGCAAGACAGCACACAAGTTATAGTGCTGTGGTATACTGTGTGAAAGGCAGACTGCTGAATCAAATCAAATACATGACCAAACCCACACCTCTTCCCAGGTGTTGTGGGCTGAGTAGTGGCCACTGGGAAGGTAGGCACCCTGGGGAATTGGGCCAATGTGCACAGTAGTGGTGTAAATACGTGAAACCACAATCAGTATAGCCATGATGTAAGCGTTAGGTAATCTCCAAGGCAGATGTGGCCTTCACCTCAACTTACCTGCAAAGTATGGCAGCTCAGCCAACTGTGTAACTGTGTTGCAATGTGTGTCATTACAGTAAAAGCCATCCTTTTCACACAGTGGTTGTGTGAACAATGCTGAGATACTGCCACCTGAAAGGCAACAACAGTGCAACTAGGCCTCAATGACTATGAGTAATATATGTCCTGCACATCAATGTAGAACTGTAAGTGAGTGACAATAAAGTCTGTATGTCAGCCAGATAACTCATGTCAACATCTAACAAGGATTATCATTAACATATCTCTATTCCACTGCAAAGGGAGAAACAACACCTCCTGACCAGCTGCCTATCCCCGATGAGGAACCTACTGAGAATGGCAGTCCGACAGCTTTGCAGCGTCTCCGGAGGATCTGCCTACCACAAGACATACCCACTCTGCCAGCCCAAGCCCAGGCCTGGACTCCGAGGACCCCTAAGTTAAATTCCAACGGCGTGCAGTAGGTGTCCGGAGCTGGTAGATGAGGTGCGGGCGGGGATGGAGACCATGGGAGTCTGTAGGTGCCTCAGTCTCAATAAGGACACATTTGAGGCAATAAGAGGCACCTACCCTCTGCTCCATGGATTGGATCAGTCCCTGACTGACATCACTGGTTTCATGATGCAGAGACATGAACAACTGTCCTGCCAAACTGGCACCAGTGAGGTAGCCAACCAGCTGTGGGTGATCCACATCCTCAAATCTATGGAATGGAAGCAGGATATCTACATAGCAATAATGGGCGCTGTACACCACAACATTGTTGCTGTGCTGGCAAGCCATCAGGCCCTTCTCAGTGCTGTGCTGCCTTCCTTGTAGGCACAGGCAAATGCTGCTGGGGACAAGGGATCCACATCTTCTGCCCCTGATGTGTGTGGCCTCAGTTGCCTCCTGCACCAACAAAACACTCTTCAGGGGAGGCAGCACACACATTAGAGGACAAAGATGTGGACCTGGTACTGTCCCCTATTTGCTTTTTCACCTGTTAATCTTCCCCATAGTGGACGGTCAATGTGGCCTACCTTCCCTAATAGTAATTTGGACTTCCTCCTCACTGGAACACTTTTCTCCTCCACATGTCACATGGCATGTATCCCCATGGACTCTATCTGGACATCCTATGGCTCTCAAACAATGTTGGGGTTGTTGATGCAAAAACTGCAACTGTGATCCTTCATATTTAAACAGATATAAATAAATACAGTATCTTCAACCTGCATGTTCTATGTCTGTTGATGATTGGACTAAGTAGACCATGATGGATGTGCTGGCCCTAAAGACACTGCCTACTATCTAAAGGGAATTGTTTCATAGACCCATGGAAAAATATGCACACGCCAATGGAAATACTTATTCTGAACCCTTTGCACATCTAAACTAGCAAGTAGTTACCCAAGGTCACATGCATGACACGCACTAATTAGCAATCAGTCAATGGTAAGGCTGAATGAAATTTCTGCCCCTGTAGGGCCTACTAGCATGGATACAAGTCAGCAAACAACACTGACTAAAATGGTGCAAGGTAGAGTGTGTAAGTGGCTTGCATCTACGTGTGACCCAACACATCCTTGATTAGTCACAATGGTTTGATATAATCATCCATGCAATACATGTAGCATAGCTTACAATCACAGTGCAACAGTAGGTGAATACCTGTTTTGGGCTGTGTATCCATTCATAGCAAGATTGGCACTTACAGTTCACAATAATGTTTGAAGATCCCATAAGTAACTCCATTGCAAACTTGACAGAATCTCTCCATTGGTGTTTCACCTAGTTACACATGTATACTAACACTGCCAGGAAATCCTACAGCATGTGCTTACCACAATCTAAGCATATATGACAACTCATACGCAGATAATCATTATGCAGTCGTGTAAGTGGAAAACATTGTTTATAATTATCGCAATAAAACTCTCAAAATCTTAACCTGACTACACTACACTAACTTACTCATCCTATGTAAACTATGACTAAGCTAACCTACACTACCTTAACTTAAAACTATCTGAACCTACCTCACCTTAACTTATACTACTCTACATATATACCACAACAGACATGTTAAACAATAACCCTCCCAACCCTCTTAATACACATTTTCACACGATACCAACATAAACTACAACTATACACAAACTACCTAAACATTAAAACCTAATCAAATTTATATTTTATTGTATTTTTTCTTTATTGTATTTTTTCATTTTTTAATTAACATATCCTAAACCTCAACTTCTCACCCACTTAATAACCTACCCACCCATATCTCCACCTAGCAATAAATCGCTAATACAATGTTAAAATTACTAATACTAGACTAACCTATCCCTATGCTACAACCTATGCTAAACTATGCTAAAATACTAATCAATAAAAGCAAGTTATAAAAAACAGGTGAAGGTCAAAAAGTCAGAGGGAGGCGTTAATCTATACAGCAACCTTATCCACCGACTACTGCAATGTCTGCACCATCTGCATTAGAGTGGCTACTTGAAGTTCAATGTCAGTTACATGTAGATTGAGGTCTGAAAGGTCTTTAAGGGCCTGTTTTTCAAATGCCAATGGCTGTGCTGGGGTTGTGGTCACAGGCTGTGGTGCGTCTGCCGTCTGAGCTGTAGAGGTGCCCGACACTGCGACCGATCGGACTCCATGGGGCACATTGACATCTTGGCTAGTGTTTGACTTGTCCAGCCCTTGTTGGCCCTGAGGTGCAGACTTCCATGTACCGTCTGCCTTCCCTTCAATGTACTTACGTCCCATGTGCCGGTAGGCCCAGGCAACGTGCTTGATGTGGCAGTATCTCTCCAACCTTATAGCATAGTATTTTTCCTGGTCAGGTATCATGTTTGTTGGAGTAGAAGGACATATGTATCAGACAAAGTTGAACTTGTACATATTGTCATCAATATTAGGCTTAAGTTACAAAGAACATCACATGTGGCATGTCCAGCCGGAAAAAACATTTATTGTTCGAAAAATGACCAACCATCGTAAGAAACATATACTTCTCCTAATGTAACAATGCAAAAGTACTCAGATGTTTGCATTGTAGGTATAGGAAATGGCAGTGTCTGCCCAAATAAACCTATACCCAGTGCTTTAAATGGGCCGGTACTCACCGGTACTGAGTACCGGCACTTCTGAATTTTCTGGCCTTCAGTACCGGCACTTCTCATTAGCCAGGGAGAGTACCGGTACCCTAATAGATGGCACTGCAGGCTCCGGTTATTTATCTCCTCTAGCACAGGGTAGATGCCGCTCTGCTTCTCAGGAGCTTGTAAGCGCACCAAGCCTCCTGCAGAGTCCCTGCTAGAGATTCCAGCAGCGCCCATGTGAATGGCCTGAGACTGCAGGGGTCTAAAAGGGGCTGCCGTGCGTCACGCTGTGATTAACAGGACAGTCTAGACAGACCCTTCACTGTCGATCACATGCGCAACGACTATTCAGCTGAAAGTGCTTTAGCCTCACCCCCGCCCCTCTCCATCAGGTGTGTAAATGGGTTGGGACTGGCAGTCAGTCAGTAATCCAGTCTTATTTAGGATATTGATTGCACTGGCCGTTCTAAAGCGAGTGACAGCCCAACAAAATCCTCTGCCTTCGCCAAAGCCGGTTTTCTTTTCATCTTTTTGTTCAGGACAGGAGCTGCTTCTCTTTGTGGATGGAAGGAGTAGGGAGGAATGTAAAGAAGTGAGGTGGCAGGTTAAGGTAGGATTGCCACTTATTTTCAGATAAAAATACCAGATATTTGAGTTTTGAAATCATGAATCGTCTCAGAAATGGTATTTTAACACACATTTCTGTAAAGTCATAAATCTGGTGCATTTCTTAACTTGAATTTTCCAGATGGCAAATTTAGGGGATGAGTACAGCATGGAGGGGAAAACAGGAAACAAGTACGGAAAAACCAGGGAGAAAATGTAAGACTTGTGGAGAGTAAGCAAAAGATGGGAGGAAGAGGAGCAGAACTAGTGAGAGAAGCTTAGAGGCTGGGTAAAGATTAGAGGCAAGTGGAGAGAAAAGGGAGAGAATCAGGACACTCAGTAGATTTTAGACGGAATGTGGAGAGAGAGAGAGAGAGCGAGAGAGTGTGTGTGTGCACGTGTGTGTGTGTGCACGCTTGAGAGTATATAGTATTGTGCCACATAACAGTATGGCATTAAGAAGCAGCAAATATTACAAAACGAGAAACTGTTCACATATCATCCTTTTTGGGTTTCATTTTGTGTAATGTTAACCTGTTTCCTTTACATAAACACATTTCTCATGTGTTTTCATAGTTGCTGCAACTGATATAGAAGTCATTATGTATCGTCATGTGTTGCCCTAAGACCCGCCCCTAGCCCCGCCCACTCGCCACGCCTTTAGCTCATATTAATGAGTACCTGCACTTATTTTTTCCCATTTAAAGCACTGCCTATACCCATAATAATACTGAGACTGATTAGGAACTATGATGTTGTGTACACATGGAATTGTACACATGGTCCACCTAGGTACTCCCTGGGGTTTCTCATGCATCATACAAGAGGGTATGTTATATGGCCAATAACCTATGTGAAATGAGTAATGTCTAGCAAGTACTGTTATTGTGCCTCAGCGTTGCATGACTGATATGGCTAATATACAAGACCACACACATTGCAGCACAGAATGACTCTTTTCCAGGTAGTCGAAACATAGATGGAGGGTGGCTAGATATCTCCAATTAAACAAACCTGTTGGACACTTCTCCAATATTGAGTCATGGAAATGCCTGCAACCCTATTACATAGATCATGTAGAGAAGTTACGCAATACCATGTGGTCCTTTACATATCTCAGTGTCTGTCCATACATGTCAGTACAGAATGTTACCTTGATGCACATAAACTCTAACCATATTCATGTACTGAGTGCATGCATGCATGCTGTAGATCTCATATGTATGAGTATCTTGTGCCGTATCTTGAAGGTATTTGCCAAAAATGAATCAAGGGTGACAGATTTTTTGGGGAGACAGTATGGGTAACGCCACCAGTAGGTGGACTGTGTAATGGGCTGTATGCTGACCACACAGTGCAGACATGCATGTGGTACTTTACACATTGGACTTTTTCTTCACAAAACACTACAAAGGTATGATGATGTGTCCATTATAGGACATTGGGTATATGAGGGCATGAGCCAGGCATTTAACTGCATTACCATGTGTGGACTGGTGACATGTGCCACATCGAATCATACCTATTCTGTCTGCACTGAAGTAGAAATCCTCACATCCTGTGTGGACCTGCCACATAAAATGTTCATACATTGCCATGTGGACAACTACACTAGCAATGTGCATCAGACAGGCAGATTGAAATTGAATCGTCCAAAGCCATGTTCACATAGAGTTTCTTTCCAACATCCTTAAAACCACAATGGCATTTTGCTATTTGCTCCTCTGTCACCCCATCTCACATGTCACTGATATGCAGTACTTGGAGGGATGCTCAGGTACCCATGATGGTGGATGACAATTGCCATATATCATGATAAATGTGGCCTAAGTGGTGTATCCAAGTACATGAATGCTATGATCAATTGACTTACACACTCACAGCAACACATGGGGATATGCCATTTGGCCACTGGTTTTGCTCTAATGAAGGATACATTTGAACTTTGCCACCTCACAAATACATATGCAGCATCTATACTAGGAAGGAATCGTGTTTTGTGATGCCTAGCCTGCTCACACGGTCACACAAGTTTATTGGATTACAAACTTTGGCTAGACGCCTAGCTACTGGTACATGTATGGATACAAAAACATTTTGCTGTTTGAATGGCATGAATGTCTGAACATGCCTTCAATCATTCACACTGTACCAATTGTGATAGCGATGAGAAACATATTCTGTATGTATGGGCATTGTATAATGTGAACACACAATAGAGGGACTAATACATTGGAAAAGATGTTCACTGTGTATAGTTTCCCATAAACATGTATTGTTGACTATTGGTAGTATTGTCTGTGATATGTGTGACACTCCAACCACACCTATGCCCTGCTCAAATTTGGACTTGGGCAAACATTTTGAGTTTTAAAATATCTCAGCTTATCTCATGCAACCTTTCTGTCAAATTTTTGGGAAATTATTTGTTACTTTTTGTCCATAGTAAGGTTGGGAGACATTTGAACTTCTGACCATCTGTTGGTCTTGGGGCTGGTGGTGGTGCCATAAGCATCCACACCATAGCTGGCCGAACATTACCACAACAGATTCTGAGACATCCATCATGTGGGTCTGTATACATTGGCAATACAGGAACATTGACATTTGTCCCTATCTATTAAACCGGTCCCAGGATGCTTCTTTCTGGTCCAGGGAAGACATGGCTTGGCAGTTTGGGCTGGACTGTTCCCATGAGGCACTGGGTCAGACTGATTTGCATATGGCCATGTCTGAACTGGGGTGGTGGAGTGAGCTAAAGAATGATGATGGATTAAACCCAGATCAGTTGACTGGGGGTGAGTTTTTGATTTGCTCAAGCGCTCTGTCCATCATCCCCTTTGGTATCGCTTTGTTCGCCCTAAGTTGGCAGGGTATGCCCAGACGTAGGTCCCTTGCTCACTTTGCCACTGGATTCAAGCTAGCCTGGCTAATGATGGCTGAATAGCCAGAAACCGGTCCCAGGATGCTTGTTTCCGGTCCAGGGAAGACATGGCTTGGCAGTTCGGGCTGGACTGTTCCCATGAGGCACAGGGTCAGACTGATTTGCATATGGCCATGTCTGAACTGGGGTGGTGGAGTGAGCTAAAGAATGATGATGGATTAAACCCAGATCAGTTGACTGGGGGTGAGTGTTTGATTTGCTCAAGCGCTCCGTCCATCATCCCCTTTGGTATCGCTTTACACAATTCACAGGCAGGCAAAGTGGCATTGCGTGTGACTTGGTGGTCTGCATGACACATGTACCATGATGCATGGTGCTTGTATGAGGCACACACCTCATACACATGGCACTATCTGTGTCAACAGACACAGAGATTGGTATTATGTCATATATTTCTAACTGTTAGTAGGTCTGATGGGTACTTGAGTTTTGCTTATCTACAAGTAAGCCATTCTCATATCTGCCTTTCGGGAAGCGTTTGTTAATCATGGAGTGCCTGAAGATGTATGCATCATGCACACTCCCGGGGTATTAGGCCAGCACATTGGTGAGCATACCCCAATGGTCCACAATTACCTGGACATTGATGACGTATGTGTGCTTCCAGTTCTTGTAGAGATGGGATGTTGCTGCAAGGGGAATCAGTTGCACATGTGTGCAGTCCATGGCACCCAGCACATGTGAGAAACCAGCAAAGGCATAGAAAGCTTGCTTGGTCTCCAGCTGTAGTTGTTCTGTGTTGAAGAAGAGGAGGTACTGGTGTGTTAGGCGGATGATGGCATCCAGGACAGAGGATGACTGGGAGATTCCTGCCAGTCTGGCTGCTGTAATCTGGAATGACCCAGATGCCAGCATGTGGAGGACAGCCATGAGCTTGACCTGCGGAGGCATGTTGATAAACCTGGCAGTTGTTGTCTGTAGCCTTGGTGCTATCTGGTGTAGCAGTTGGACTATGGACTTCGCCCTGAGCCAGTAGTAAGTGATGATCTCATCCTCTCTGAGATTAATGATGTAAGTACGCAGACGATAAGCACTCTCCCTTCTCCTGCGCTGCCTACGTGGTGAGGAGGTTGGGGGGTGGTCATCATCTTCCAGCTCCAAGCTGCAAAATGAGCACCTCCATGGTGTAGTTGAGCTTGACAAACTGTTATGTGTGCCTTGTCTTCATATACAACAGCCAATGCGTAATTTCCTATGTCTGGATTACAGACGCGCAGGAATTTTGACGCGTTTTGATAACCTCTGTTCCTGTCTAATTTAAATCCTAAAACCTGGCATGAAATGGCATGCACTTCTGATACCATTCCTCATGACCGTCAGAACCATCCCTACCCTTCCCACATGACTGCCGTCCTGTTCCAACTAAGTGGAGAGTGCAAAACAAACATTTTTGTCTGCATGGTTTTGCCATAGACCTAGATGTTCGGCTATTGCAAGCCTTAACAGGCTCAAACAGGCATTTCCCTTGTACTCTTTGGCCCTTTGCCTCAACACACAGGCAGCAAGATGTTGTTAGACTTGTCAGCCCTAGGGTGGTATTGCCCCAAACATTTTTCATCCTCCTCTCCTATTTTTCTGAATTTTGTTTGTTGGCATTAGGAATGCTAACCAGTGCTAATGTGCTTGTGCTTACTCCCTAAAACATGGGAAAGTTGGCTTACACCTGATTGGAATATATAATATACCTAAAAGACTCTAGTAAAGTGGTATACTATATGCCCAGGGTTTGTAAATTCAACGGTACTAGTGGGCCTGCAGCTCTTGTTGTGTCACCCACATATCTCAGGCCTGCCATTGCAGCCCATTGGCAGTTTTAAACTGCCAGTTTGACTTGGCAAAATAATCCTCTTCTCAAGCCTTAAACTCCAGTTTTATTACATATACGTCTCCCCTAAGGTAGACCCTAGACAGCCTATAGGGCAGGGAACATTGTAATTAAAATTGTGAACATGTACCTTTATGTTTTACATTTCCTGGTAGTGAAAAACTAAAATATTAGTTTTTTACTACTGTGAGGCCTACCTCTCCCATCGGATTACATTGGGTTACCTTATTACATTTCTTACGTGTTGAAGTTTGATTGAGAGCAGGTGGAAAAGTCATTTTTGGTGTCTGAGAAATCCTCTCTATTGGTAAAGGTGAATTTCAAGCTACAATTCTGAAAATGCCACGTTTGTGCATATGAATGAGGATCCTGTATGTCACAGAATGATTATGAGCGATGACCGTTATAGAGAAGTTTGAAGCCACATAAACATTGCTTATTGATTATAGCTTCAAACTACATTATAAGCATTGAACAAGATCAATCACTTAATGTTTGGTGTCCAAATAAATAACGGAGTTTTGTCCTGATGATGAGATCTTTTTTAAAAGATTGTCTATACCCCACCCACACTAAGGTTGAATCGTATCAGCAATATTTAAAGGGAGAAATATGGAAAAGCCATTTCTACTACTGAAACAATTAAAGTAAACTATTTGACTAGAATGAATAATAGAGATTGCAATAACAGGACAAGAAATTATTGCAGTAGAAATAGCACTGTGAATACAAATTCCCTCCTCCACTCATGTGGGATTTCATTAAGAGCATCATTACAATGATGGCCAAACAGCTGCCGACAGCCTGTTGATGGCGGTTTGACTGCCGATAGCCCATCAGGCCAACTTCTGCATTACAATGTGTGGCAGTTGGCCCACAGCAGTCAGAGGCAAGACTGCTGCCTCCGACAGGATCTAAAAATCCTGAAGGGGCGGCAGTTGGAGCTGCCTCTGACCATGCCGGCGGTGCCAAGTCAGCCACCGCTGTCCAGATTTGGATATCCCTGTCCAACAGCCTTTTCATGGTGGAAAAGGATATTGAGGGCCCAAATAGGGCCCCCGTCCCTCATGGGCCACTGTTAAGTGGTCCAGGGGGCACATGTGGTGCCACCATGCACCTCCATGCACTGTGAGCATTGCACACGGTGCATGGAGGTGCAGAAAGTGCTCTTTTACATGCCGGTTTGTGCTGCAGCCCTTTTCTTGGGCCACAGTACAAGCCGCCGTGTTAATGAGCACTTTGAACTGCCAGCCCGGCGATCGCATTGTAATTGTGCAGTCAGACAGCCGCCTGCTCGTCAGCCGAGCTCCTGGCCACCGTGATAGCGGGCGGTGGTCTGACCGCCGCTATCCTAATCGGGCTCTAAGTGTCTAAGCACACCCAGGGAATAACTGGTGGTGTCATTCCTTTTGTGTTTTAAACCTCTGGACCAGTTTTAAAATAACAATGTGATGGCTGTATAGCCCATGCTTTTGTGTGATTTATGTTATTTGTTTTGTATTTGAGCTGTCATGATTCACTGTATTTGATTTAAGACATTTATTGTTATATCCATGGTGCAGAAGTTTTTGTTTTTGATTAGTCCTTTCTTGTTAGTGCATGTTTATACAAAAATGTCTTTGTGACAGTGCTAAGTTTAACAATGACAAAAACTTATTAAATAATTTTGAATTCTTTCTTGTCACACATGATTCATGTTCCTTGTTGTGTAACAACTAAATAGTGTTTGATTTATGGGTACTGTTTTTTTGTTGTTCTTGGATTATTTATGGATCTCTCCCCCAAGGTGACCATTTAGGATCATACACCAGGATACTTTTAGAAAGTTGCCATTTCTTTGTGCTTACAATGTGTCATCTGCAGCCTCTTCCTGGGTCACATGACTAGATGTAGTTGGCAGTTGGCCTTTGTGCCTTCTTCCCAGACAGCCACACAATGGAGGGACGTGGTGTTGCCTGGATGGGCCATGTCACGCATAATGGGGAGGCAGAGCTGTGCACAGCTCCATTTTCATTCAAAGGACAGTGGCCTAGCTCTCACAAAAAGTACTTCACACTAGCCTTTTGTGGCGGCTGGCTGAGTTGCCCCATTGAACTCTTACCTTCTCAGACATTTTTCTTCAAAATTTCTTCTAAGTCCGAAAGTAAGCGGAGACCAGGCCGAAATCCTCTTCGTGTAACTGACCCGCGCTCCATCACAGTCACCCATTACTTTCGAGTTACCCCGGTATCGCGCGACTAGATGTCCGCGGTTGGTGCTTTGATCTTTTAGGCAACTATTTTACACTTTAAAGTTTACAAATTCTTAACTCCAGTTCTATTGATTAGATTTTTGTCATTTTGATGTCAAATAATTTATTACAATTTACTCTATTATTCAACATTTTTTTGAGATTTTTCCTGTGTTGTGTTTTCACTTTATCACTGTGCTGCATAAATACTGAACACATTGCCTCTAAGGTAAGCCTGACTGCTTTTATGTCAAGCTACCAGAGGGATAAGAGCAGGTTAATTTAGTGACTTTTTGTGGTTCATTTTGACAAGGATTATGGCTGTTGCTTGAGTAGGGTTTCACCCCTTTCAACCAACAACCCAATTTCTAACAGATGGGTACTAAGTTACTGTAGGTCATTTCTTGATGTAGGTGCAAGCATAGTTAAATGAGCATGCCACATTTTTTTAAGCCTCCATTCTGGTGTTGAGTGGGACACTTTTTGCCCTTCCAATGGAGCAGAGAAGGTTGCTCTTCCCTCATATGGAACACTGCATCCTGCTGCTGCATAACCCTTGGTGCAAAACTTCGCTCCGCTGGCGGAGTTTGCGGATTTTTGGCAACTCAGCATTCCACGTAGAACGCGGGGTTATCGGAAAACTCCGCACTCCGCAAGGGAGCGGAGGTTTTTTTTGTGTTCGTGCACCCAAAATGCATATTCGCGTGTGCGGGAATGACTTACCGGGTGCCTGCGATCGCCAACGATATTTTCCATGCGTTCGCGAGTGCCACGAGATTTGGTAGGTGGCCGCACGGTCCCGCAAGAGTTTGCGATCGCAAACACGTCATTCGGGTGCGCCATCGGACTTCCGGCGGAAGTTTTGTGAAGAACGCGATCCTGAACACGCAGAATCTGCAATCTGGAGAAGGTTCTCTCCTGAGCAGCATCAAAACCTTCTCCAAATGACGATTTGAATTAAAAAAACTCCTTAGATTGAAATTTGGCTGTACTTTTTTGTGCAAGGAGTCCTAGTTGTTTCTTTGTAAGTAATTTGTCTTCTTTTATAAAGGAAACATGTTGCACAGTTCACTATGTTTTCTCCATCTTTTGAAATCAATTTGCAATATTTATTTAATTCACTAGCCCAGTAGTCTGCCAATAGGCCTTTCCGCCAATAGGCCCAGAGCTATTCATGGGTGCATGAAACAACTGTTTCTGTGGTGTCTGTTGAATTTAAACATCATTTAGGGCATGGATGGCATTGGATTGAAATGCAAAATGCATTATTTTTGGTATTTCACTTTTTTCATGTGTGTTAAATACATGCCTTTGTTGGATGTGTGTGGTTGTTGTGCAACTTGCAAACCTTTTTTAGACCTGTGGATTTTCATTATGGCATTGTTGCATTAAAGCTGTGCTGTTTAGCATGCCTCCTTTGTCTGGCCAGTGTGTGAGTGTGTGAGTAGGCCAGCATTTGCCTTGGCTGAGCCTCCCCATGTGGCCAGGGGCCAATTTGTAAAGTCTGTGTCCATATAGGCCTGCTTGAGTTTATTGTTTTCCAGGCCACCTGCTTGTTGTGAGTGACCATGTGGCTGGTGGCCATTTTGTGTTGGTAGCTAGTGTGCTTTTGCCATAGGCCTGCATGTCTTTCCTTTGTTCCTCTTGGCTTACTGCTTGTTGTTGTGGTAGACTGGCCATGTGGCTGTAGGCCATTTTTTTAAGGCAGCCAGTGTGCTTTTGCCATAGGCCTGCATTGTCTGTCTTCCCTTTCTTGTTGTTGTGGCCTAGCCATGTGGCTGGTGGCCATTTTTTGAAGGCAGTCAGTGTGCTTTTGCCATAGGCCTGCATTGTCTGTCTTCCCTTTCTTGTTGTTGTGGCCTGGCCAGGTGGTTGGTGGCCATTTTGTGACAGCAGCCAGTGTGCTTTTGCCATAGGCCTGCATTGCCTGTCTCCCCTTTCTTGTTGTTGTGGCCTGGCCATGTGGCTGGTGGCCATTTTGTGTAGGCAGCCAGTGTGCTTTTGCCATAGACCTGCATTGCCTGTCTTCCTTTTCTTGTTGTTGTGGCCTGGCCATGTGGCTGGTGGCCATTTTGTGAAGGCAGCCAGTCTGCTTTTGCCATAGGCATGCATTGCCTGTCTTCCCTTTCTTGTTGTTGTGGCCTGGCCATGTGGGCTGGCGGCCATTTTGTGAAGCCCCCTTGTGCTTTTGCCATAAGCCTGCATTGTCTGTCTTCCCTTTCTTGTTGTTGTGGCCTGGCCATGTGGCTGGTGGCCATTTTGTGAAGGGGCAGCCAGTGTGCTTCTAATTAGGCCTGCAATCCTTCTTTGTGGTGGCCATGCCTTCTTGCTGGTTGTTGTTTTGCATGCAATATTTTCTTCTTTTATCCAGCAAAAAATGTAGCACAGTTCACTACATTTTCTAATAAATTTGCAATATTATTGATTTGAATTGATTCACTATGTGGCCTAGTCTGCCAATGGGTTTTCCAACCAAGAGGACAAGAGGTACTCATGGGTGCATAAAACAACAGTTTCTGTGGTGTCTGTTGAATTTAAACATTATTTAGGGCATGGATGGCATTGGATTGAAATGCAAAATGTTTTTTTTTGGCATTTCACTTTTTTTCATGTGTGTTAAATAAATGCCTTTGTTGGAGGTGTGTGGTTGTAACTTGCAAACCTTTTTTAGCCCTGTGGATTTTCATTTTTCACTTTGTTGCATTAAAGCTGTGTTGTTTAGCATGCCTCCTTTGTCTGGCCAGTGTGTGAGTGTGTTTGTAATAATAATGGGCCAGCATTTGCCTTGGCTGAGCCTCCCCATGTGGCCAGGGGCCATTTTGTAAAACCTGTGTCCATATAGGCATGCTTAAGTTCATTGTTTTTCAGGCCTCCTGCTTGTTGTTGTTGTGACTTGTGAGTGACCATGTGGCGGGTGGCCATATTGTGGTGGCAGTTAGTGTGCTTTACTGTGATTTTGCCATAGGCCTGCATGTCTTTCCTTTGTTCCTCTTGGCTTATTGCTTCCATCCATTGTCAGCTGCAGCTCCCTGAATGCTGCATCCCACGTGATGCACAATGCCAAACCTTTTTGTTGTTTTTCCTATTCTTTCCTATCCTTCCTGAGTATACCGTACAGTACACCATGAAGTACTTGTTGTTGTCAAAGTCTCACAAATGGCTACACTGTATTGTTATGATTTTTTTAAAACTGGGGTAATAAATGTAATAATATTAATAACACTAACAAGTGTGACCACACACTAAGTTATATATTATATATGTGTGTTTGTTTGTACTAGTAGTAATTGAACCACAACAATGAATGCCACGTTTCACTGATGTTCTTCTTGCTTCTTTTTCTTTTAGGTGCACAAAAGAGGAGGAGACAACATCACCCATTGTACTGCCAGACAGAAGTCTTGCTGTGCACGACGTCACGTGACATGTGACCACAGACATCTCTTCAATTTGTGCCACTGCGTGCTGCTGACATCTTCAAGATGGCCCCAAAGAAAGGTACCAGGTCCAGTACCAAGAAAGTTGCCAATGAGAAGAAGGCACTGCCACTTACCAAGACCAGTATGTCGCCCAAGACCTTTTTTGGGAAACCAAAAATTGCGCCTGCAGCAGCGGTGTACGGGGAGCAAGCTGGGATCAGTGGGCCCACCCCACCAACCTAGGCCCAAGCCCATGTCTGTCGCAGAGGCAGCCAGTCTCATCACGAGTCCAACGCCGACGAGCAGTGATGTTGAAATTGACTTATCGCAAAGTAGTACCCAATCAATGTAGGAAACTCAGATAAGTGGGCAACAACAGCCACAACCACCCCCAATAGTAGTTGTTCCTCCCGAAGTTGGGGCAGTTCAGGTGATCGAGCTTCCTGCAGAGGAAGAAGAAGAGCAAGCCACTCTTTCAGAAGGTCCATTGTCTTCCGGATCTCTAGCAAGGAAAAGGAGGGTTAGTCCATCAAGTTCTTCTCCAAGCCCCCTTCTGATGATCTAGACACCACTTGGATCCCACCTCAGTCTGAGAGTGAGACACGCCACGCCCACCAGACAAAGCTGTAGAAAAAGAAGGTTCCGGAAAGCATTAGAGTTATGGATGTAGATGTAGAAGAGGAGGATGATGACGAGCCAGTCATCATGGACATTAGTCCCAGCCCAGTGGAGACCAACATTACCCCATCCCAAATTGCTGTGAGGGATGT
Source organism: Calotriton arnoldi (assembly GCA_963921515.1). NCBI lineage: Eukaryota > Metazoa > Chordata > Amphibia > Caudata > Salamandridae > Calotriton > Calotriton arnoldi. Next base: position 150,323 of record CAWUFW010018745.1, on the reverse strand, counting down.
GGCAAGGATACCACCAACACAGATACCACCAACACCACCTCCAGCTTCCATATTTGCAAAGGCCTGGCAGCGACATACATTCACCACAACCACCTAAGTAGAAGTAGGTACTGTAGAGAGTCAAATGCCATGCCCACCTACCAGTTCATCTGACATTGCAAGTGGGACCAGCACTGCCAGAAAATTTACCTCCCTAGTTTGGGACTTTTTTTCGGTTAGCAATAAAGAGGTGAACATTGCTATATGCTCCATTTGTGGACAAGGTATTAGTCGGGGTAAGCTTGGTACAAACTATGGTACCGGAGGCCAAACAACCCATCTGAGAAAACACCACTTGATCCAGTGGGAGGCGCTCCTTAGCGGCCAAAAAACTGCCTGTGTTGTTGGTGGAGGGGATGAAGAAGAAGATCCGATCATGGTGGAAGGAGAACAAGATGAAAACATTTTCTCTGTTACACAAAGCAGCCCTGTCCCTAGCAGTGCAGTGGTACCGCCCACATCATCATTAGCAACATCGCAATGGCGCAAGAGTCAGGCTGAGACACCAAGGGGTCCCAGGCAAGAGAGTACCGCAACAAAAAAATATGCATTGAGCCTAACATGTGGCGTCAAGAAGTCACCTGCATCAGTGGCACCAGAAAAGAAAAAAATCCAGGCTACCATCCTCAGCATGTTTAGGTCGGAGGGGCAGTACAAACGCAACCAACCAACGGCACGTTTGTACAACGCGAAGCTGGCTAAAATGTTAGCTCTGGACCTCCTCCCTTTTTCTTTTGTGGAAGGGGTGGGTTTTCTTGAAATTGTGGCAGCCATCTGAACGAAATGGAAGGTTCCCAGCCGGTCCTATTTTGCCAGAGTTGCTGTTCCAGCACTACATCACGACGTGCTGGAATTGCTTGGACAAGCTTTGCAGCAGAGTGCTGTTCCCACTATCCACCTGACAACAGACATGTGGACCAGTTGCCAAGCCACTGATTACATGTGCAACACTGCCCACTGGATCTCTTTTGTGGGGGTTAGAGAAAAGATATCTGCAGCAGGTGTTGTTGACACTGCTGAGATTATTAATGCTGCTCAGAAAAATGCAACTGTAGCCTTGTTCACCATGGAGAAATCTCATACTGCTGCAAACATTTTGGAAGACTTTGACAGCAAGGTCTTTGAATGGCTGCGACCAAGAGGGCTTAACATTGGTTTTGTTGCCACGGACAATGGCAGTAATATAGTTAAGGCCATGGCCTATGGTGGCTATTTCAGTGTCCTGTATTTGGCGCATTGCATTAACATCATTGTTCAAGAATGAGTCAGCAACTTACTGACCACCTGCAGAAAAGTCTGCACACATTTCAGCCATTCTTTTAAAGCCCGGAAGCAGCTGAGGATCATTCAACGTGATAATAGAATGCCAGAAGCCAGTCAGCTAGAAAAAGATCGGCCAGTAATTAGAAGCCCACTACTCCAGGGCACAACAAGTACTGCAGGGCAGCCGGCTTCAAATTCAACTTCAGAGCCTGAGGGCAGTGAGGTTGGCTCACAGCAGCCAAAACCACCAACAACACCAGGAACAACATCAACAGCAACAACAAGAACAGGAGCATCAGCCCAAAAATCGGCACAAGAATGGTTTCTACAGCAAGGGCTTAAGTCCAGGCTGAGGCAAAGGCAAAAGAGGCTGAGCAAAGCGGAGCACTCATGAGTATTGAGTGGATCGTCCAGGCCTATCTGGATGACCCAACAGAGGTCTACTTTGATCAAAACCCAGTGCTGTATTGGTATGGGAAAATGCACCAATGGCTAGTGCTCAGCGGGCTGGCGATAAAATATCTGGCTTGCCCTGTCGCAAGTGTCTCTTGTGAGCATGTTTTCAGTGCTGCTCGTGCCGTTCTGACAGTGAGAAGGACCAGTCTCTCGCCCCAAAACGTGGAGAGGTTAACCATGATCAAAATGAATCAGCACTTTATACCACCGGATTACACCATACCTTAAGTAGCATCGCAGGAAGATGATGACGGCAACTCAGGTCATGGAAGGAGTGTGTTAGGTGACCTACTTCTGGGTGAACCACCAGAGTTTGAGGACAAGCTCTACTTCCCTTACAACTAGGCTTTCGAGTTACTTTCTTTCTTGCTTTGACGCCCAAAAAAAAGCCCCCAAAAAGATATAGCTAAGGAATATTATTTACTTTTATTATTTGTGTGTGTCACTGTCTTTCTTGTTCGAATCACAACAAATCCATCACCACCGTCTTACTCTTTTATTGCCAGATTGGAGTTGCAACTGTGTGCAGTCAGTGAAGAAGTATGTCCACTCCTCCGAGTCCTAACTTGCCCTAAATCCATTTCCCTCAAGCCAGACATTGGATGGAGAATAGGACAACAAATGTGAACTGTGTGCCTGCCTCGAGTCCCTCCAAAGAACCTGACCATATATCTATCCTCCTTTCCGAGCCTAGAGGGACTGCCCCGAAGAACAGGTAAATGATCGCATGCATTGCACGCTGACTCTGAGTGATTGGTGTTTGTGTTGTTTTGCATGATGTCTACTAGTATTTAATCTACACACAAAAAAGTGACTCAGGTCAATGTTTCCCTTCTTGTTGTTCAATAACAAAATTGTACTACTGCAGGCCGATCCATTGCATTTTTGATTCTGGACTCACTCAGGACACTACAGAGTTGGACCCCATGACCATACCATACTCGCAGTCAGTCAGTAGGATCGGAGATGATTGATGGAATAACTCAGGCGTTTCATGAAGTGGCCTAAAAGGTAACCAACAACAACACCAGACCTACATGTCTGTGTAGTGGTGGAGGCGAGTGTGGTGGTATGACTGACAGCTGTGCATTGTGCATTGATTTTGTTAATTAATTTGGAAAATGCTATGTTGCTGTGTGTGTGTATGTGTGCTCAGTGCTGTCTGGCTCAAAATATAAGCTAAGTGGAAGTTGGGTGGCCGGGCCTGCTCCTGTTGTTGGAGGTCACTGCTGGAAACAGAGTAGATATGATTTAGCCATGCCGCCCTTGAAAGTTTTCTTGTTGCACTCCTCCTTAATTTATGCAGTTTAACTTTACTTTTCTCCTTGATTATTCAATATCCTTTTTGTTTTTCCATCTACACTAACAGGCCCGCCTTTACCCTGTGCTATACTGGGAAAAACAACTCACACTTACCTTACCAAACCGCATCCTCCAGGCAGGCACCCAAGATTGATGGACAGACAGTCCAAGGAAGGACCAAGAGGAATGCCGAGTTGCAACTCCCAATTTGACAATAATTATAGTATCATTTCATTTGATTCATTTTTTCTCTTCAATCATTATGACTGTGTGTGTTGTTGTTTATTATGTTTGCTTATATTTGACTCCTACAGCTATTTTTTAATTTTCTTTGCTAGCTTTAAAAGGAAGCCCGGTACAACAGAACATAAACTGTATGGAACTTGGGTCTCTCTGGGGGCAGACAGGCAAGGCAATTGCATAATAATAATTAATAATATACTGCTGCCTGGCCTGTACTACTAGTCTAGTACTACTCATCAAGTCATCATCATGCATGCATTTCCTTTTTCTCCCTTAACAGATTTATGATAGTCGGCTGCCAAGATTGTGTGTTGTCCATGTGTAGTGTTTGTCTTTGTCAAACCTTTCCCTCAAACCCCCCTTCCCAACCATTCATCAAACCCTAACCCTCTTCCCCCAGGCTGTGTGATTTATATTGAGGTGTGACTAAATTAAATTTATACCAATTATTGATCACACACTTGCTGGGGCGGATGTGGTGAAAGCAACACTAACTCAAGGCAGGGCGAGGATCTTCTTCTGCTCTAAGTATATATACTTCACTTTAGCCCACACTGGCAATATTAGATTGCCCACCCATGCACAGTATTTAATATTCAATTTTTTTTCCAGAGGAACATAAATAATCCATCATAATAATATAATTGGTTGCCAGCATCGAGTCATCAATCATCCTAGTTCCAGCACTAAAGGTTATGAAGCCGCTTGTCCGCTTCATCATCATAGCTAGAGATGACTTCAGTTTGTAACTTGTACTAGGCTAGCCCTCCAGGCATTCTGGTTTATTTTACTTTAGCATTGCTTATTATCATTATGGTTTCTTGTTTGGCAGTCTTCTTGTGTACTGTACTTCTACTACTCGTAACCTAGTCTCCCTCAGGTGACTGACTGTCTCATTTTCTTTTTTGTAAATGCTACTGTCAGTGTCTACTACTACTACTACCACCACCAAGGCACCTTAGGAAACCAAACCATCACCATGCAGCCATCACTTCGCCTAAGTATAAATAAACATCAATCACAGGTAAGGGTAGACGTTTGGGGGAGGCATAATTAATAATAATATGGAAATTCATTCATTAATTCACATACCCACACCCTTCCGAGTCCATAGGGGTTTTAGTTGCAGACTGCATAGACTAGGAGGAGAGACTGACTGTACTAGTAGGATAAGTCACAAGTGAGGGTACCGCATCTATCTGTTGGTGTGTTACACTATCAGCAGATTATTTCATTCAAAAACTGGCTGCGGTTCTGTTGCAGCAAAGGAAACAGTGTGAAGTAAAAGAGTAACCCCCCCCACAAAACACTTACATCATATGTAAACTATAAATAATTTAGTCCCCTAACAAAGAAACTAATGAAAAAAAACTACAACACCTGACCCACCCCTCTCCCTAACCCCAACCAATGTCCATCATAAGAGTCCAATGTCCATAAACCCCAACTTTTCCCCAATGCCCAATTCCCACGCACAAAAAAAAAAGATTAAAAAAGGGGAAAGGCGACAGAGTTCTAGAGGTGGGCTCGCCGGATTTTGTTACTTTCCAGGGCGTTTATCCGCTCCTCTAGGTGCGCCATCCGAAGGAGCATACAGTGCTTAAATGCCTTGCAGTTGCCTGCACAGGTGTGGGCTGCAGTGCTCAAAGAAGAAGTGCGGCAGGCGGCTGCCAGACCACAGCGCCGTACCACTGGAGGCACTGAGGGGGCCTGGCTGGGGCCCGGGGCATTGGAGGAGGCTGCAGCTGCTGCCGCCTCCTCCTTCGCCAGAACCACCAGCCGCCAATATTCCGTACGGATGGCCTCCAGCTTCCGTTGCTGGGCCATGGCTGCTAACTCCTTCCTGTTTGGTTGTTTCGGTTGGGAAGGAGTAGCTATATCAAGAAAGAAAAAAGACAATTGAAACCAATACTCTTAGCAAAACAGTAACACAACATTAATTATGCACATAAAATTATAGTGGCACAGTAGCACTAGCAAGCACAGTACATAACATTTGTAGTATCCTCCCACTTCCTCGGCCTCTAACATTTATGGGAGTTTAAGGCATTACTAGGCACTATGGAGTAGACAAGTCTTCTTCTTCTCTCTCTCTTGTTTAGCTAAATTAACCTTGTAGACATGCCAGCTCAGCCAGCTTGCGCCCTAGACAGACATACTACTGTCGCAGACTCACGTTATTTTTATTTACTACTGACTGCAGGTGGGGCAGCTGTAGTCTACAACTACACAATTATCTTTTTTTCTATTTTGGCCATACTATGTTACATCAATGGCAACTGCTCAATTTCACTTTCACCCTGACTACTATAACAAGCAGATGATATCTTATCTGAATTATTATATATGGGACGACTTGAGATACTATTTATTGATTGTGTACCCATGCAGCCAATAGGCCACCCATGGCTGACACGGTCGAAATGACATAGGTAGGGCCTGGGAAGTGGGCCTCGGAGTCGGAGGGAGGTGATTGATAATGGGTGGGTATGGGTACATACATGCACAATATATATGTTGTGCTTGCAAACTACTGTGAGTCAAGGGAGCATTCTGAAATACAACCTCTACGCGGGAGCCCCGGCCAAGCTCATCAAACGACTGCAACGCATTCAAAACGCCTCTGCACGCCTGATCCTCAACGTACCACGCCACAGCCACATCACCCCCCACCTGAGAAACCTGCACTGACTCCCCGTCAACAAGAGGATCTCCTTCAAACTCCTCATCCACGCACACAAGGCACTCCACAAGACCGGCCCAGCCTACCTCAACAGACGACTCTTCTTCTACATCCCCAACCGCCAGCTCCGCTCCGCCGCCCTCGCCACCGTCCCTCGCATCCGAAGAACAACCACCGGCGGCAGATCCTTCTCCCACCTCGCCGCCAAGACCTGGAACACCCTCCCACTCAGCCTACGACAGACCCAAGACCTGCTGACCTTCAGGAGGCTACTCAAGACCTGGCTGTTTGACCAGTAGCACCCCCCCCTTTTTCCCCAGCACCTTGAGACCCTCGCGGGTAAGTAGTGCGCTCTACAAGTTCTTGATTGATTGATTGAACCTTAAATCAAAAACCTTGAAAAAATACAGTCCTTGTTTTTCTTTCCAGCGATTTTTCCATTTATCATTGCATTGCTCTTCTAGCATTATATTTTTTTATTCTAATCTTATTCTTATCTTTGGCTTTGCTACTCTGGCACGGTTTATTTTTCTTTTATATTCTCTTCATCCAGTGACAGTCTCCACCTATACTATGATTGAATACCATCCAGGCATCCATCCATTCAAAGTAAACATGGCTATCATTCTTCTAAATCTCTCAACAAACACTTCACCAACAACATACATTTGTAATTCTTTTTAAACCACCACTCATGAGTCCTTGCTTGCCTTTGAGTTTGACCCATCAAACCCCCTGGAGGATTCCTATCATCCATACAGTTTCACCCACCCACCCAGGCAGGCATTCTTTCTTTCACCTTTCACCCATCCTTCAACCACCCATGCATCAGATTCCTATCAGACACCTATGCATTCCGGGCCCCCTTCCTTCACCCACGCATCCTTCTCTGCCAGTCATGTCACCCGTCTTTCCTCCTTCCATCCTTCTTTCCCTTTTCGTTCAACCCATCCATCAAGGTCATCTGACTCTTAGTCTTCTTCATCAAACTTTCCCAGCTGAGTTGAACTCAGATAGAAGGGGCCATTAGTTCCTCAACGTCCGCCGCTAATGCTAAGTAAAGGGTGTCTTCTTCAACAACTTAGTCTCTCTCAACAGTACAGTGTACACCCTGCAGTGAGTGTGTATTGTCGATAAGTAAGGAATATAACTTACCACCGCCCGCCACTGCTGCTGGCTCACCCACCCCTGACGCTGCTGCATCTGCTCCCTCCTGGCTGGCATCGCCTGCCCCGCCGCTGGCCCCGGCACTGGTGGTCGGTACGCCTAGAAAAAACATTACCCATTTTTTAGATGCCATATACGCCTCCCCCTATTTATTTATTCTAAATTAAGAGGCATATTTATGAGCCCCTTTGGTCCGCTCTTGCACCATGCAACGTGGTGCAAGAGCGAAGCAAAATAAACATGGGATTTATGATGCCACTCAAGCCACCTTCCGTGCCCCAGAGTGGCTTCATAAATCTCGAGTAACGCAACACAGCGCAAATCGCTGCGTGTCATTACTCTGCGCCAGACAGGCATTTCCATGGGCGTTGCGTGGGTGTTACCAAGCAACACCCATGGATTTTAATGCATTCTCAGATTTACCAGAAGTGGTAGACCTGGGAATGTGCCAAGAACCTATGCCTCTCCATAACATAATATGTTTATTTCTTCTCATTTCTTTCACTTTCTACGTGTGCTGCATAGAAGGAGAAAAAGGTCTCAGGGGATTGTTTTTGTGCAGGAAGGTGCCCCATCATGTACAAAAACAGTTCTCCTTACAACTCAGGCACTCTTGCACCATGGTGCAAGGGTGCCTCCGTTGACGCTAGGTAGCAGCAAAAAGCGCCAGCGCAGGGGAAAAGTCAGGAATGCTCCATATTGACTTAAATACGACTCATTCCTGCCATTTCACTGTCATGCAGTGCAGCCTAGCACTTATTGACTTGGCCATAAATATGGCCCTGAGTACATAAGTCAAATGTAGAAAGAGAAAATACAACTACTTACAATGTTATCCAAAATACAATCATCACAAAACAACATCTCCCTTTTTAGGTCTGGCATAGACAGCGCATGCTCTGCCTCTTCGAGACATTTAGTTTACTATTAGTGAGCTTGGAGGCCGCCCATTACTTACCATTGGTTAGCTTCATGGTCAATCTCAATTGTTTACTTCCTGCTGGTCAGCACTATGGTCGCCCCTTCCTCTTCTTGTGTGTGGCCCTCCCTTGGAGCATAGCCCAAGTGCTTTTGTTCTTCCACTGCCCGTGCTTTCAGGAGCTATTTTGTTCTTTTTGTTGAAACACTATACAGAGTGCATCTTTTCGCTCCCCCCTCTTCCCAAACCTGTAAGCACTTCTCCCGCCAAACTATAAGCACTTCCCAGATCATTCGTTCCTGTCTATTGCTCTATTTTAATATTCTGTCAGTCATTCTCCTCCCTTTCATCCTGTCTTGCCTTTTCATCTACCTGCCCTTTGAAGTTGCTGCCCACACCTTTCTCTACCTTGTGCTGGTTTCCTTCTCCATACGTTTGTATGTGGCTTCAAGTGCCTCCCATAATTGTATCAACAACAATTATTCCTTTTACAACGTCCATTCTGAGAGCAACTTTTATGCATGTTGTACTTTTTAGGCAAACGAAAACAATTTCTCCTTTGTTTGCCTGCTCCCTCCCTCTCTCTTGTTGTCCATGTTTGCTTGTTCTCTCCCCCTTGTTTTCTGTGTTGCCCCTCCTTCACATTGTCGTGTTGGCCTCCCAACCGCCATAACAAAAACAAAGTGCTATGACATGGACACTACTGGCCGCGTCATATTGCTATTCTACCTTTTCCCTAACCTCACTGTGTCCTTTCATAGACCGTGTTGCTCCCATAGCCCTACCCGCCCTGCATCCAATGTCCAGTTAAATAATAATAAAAAAAGTGCTATTATGTGAACACATCATAGTGCCTTTTTTCAATGTTGACATGTTGCTTCTTATCACTCCTACCCCTGTCCATGTTGCTTCTTATGCTACATTGTTGCATTCTGGCTGTTGTGCTTCTGAATGTATAATGGGATCAACGAGAATACAAGTCCCAGAATGCAAAAACAAGCCCTTGTCTCCAAGAGCAAATCACACGTGGTCATGGAGTGTGGACAGGCCCTGTTAGTTCTCCGTTCTCCGGCAGATACCTCAGCAGAATAGTTGTGGCATGAATGAATGTATGGGTCACACCCTTTCAGTGCAGGAGACTGAGTTCAAGGTCCGGGCAGCCATGCAGAGGCCTTTGTGGACTGCAATGCAGCAGCCAACACCCTGCATGAAAGTAACCATTTCCATTGCATAGCAGATGTATATTCACACACAACTCAGCAGATCTAGTGCTGTACGTAGGCAGGTATTATTGGGAGCTGAGTACCTGTAGTTCTTAGATTTGAAGAGGGGAGTAGCACCACTTCTCATCAACGGTGCAATATATTTATTGGGAGATTACCACTCCACTCTATGACACTATTTTATGATGCTCTACTCCACCCTACACCACTCCACTCTATGCCACTCCACTCCGCTCTACGACACTACACTCCACTCTACTACACCCCACTCCACTATATTCTACTAGACTAATGTTTAGCCATGCTGAACAGCAGCCACACTGGTGTACAACATGGCTAAAACACATCGGCAAAGCCAATAGCTCACATATAGGCAAGACCTATTGGCTTTCCCAAATCTTGCTTGTTTTCACTGCCGCAGAGATTATGGTCGTGTTGAGCACAAAACAATGCCGCAAAACTGGCAGCACAAGTTACCACATCATCATAGGGTGTGGCATTGTTTGGAACCAGTTTTTCAGGTCTCGCCTGAGATATTTCTCTTGCGAGATCTTTTGTTCACAAGCAAATGGCAAAGGCAATAGGTCCCGCCCATGCGAGGTCTACTGGTTTGCCAAAGTTTATTTTTATCCATGTTGTACAACAGCATGGCTGTTATGCATCATGGTTCAAAGTTAATTAAAAAGTGATATAGCAGTCTTAATGTTTTACAACATTGAAAAGAAACATTGACAGATCCAAACAATATTGCATTGGCGAGACCTATTGGCTTTGACAATGCTTGTTATAATGAACAGCCCACGCATGCACAGCTCAATGGTTTAGCATCATATTTTGTAGCATCAATTGCCACTAAATAGTTTTCAAAAATCAGAAGCCACTTCTTCCATAGATCTTCATTATGACAGTGGCCCAGATGAATTAATAGTTAGAGTGGTACTGGGTAGGTGAACTTACAATAATGAACGGCTACTGGCAAGGCAAATTGAAATCCAGTAGATGTAGTGTGAGCACCACAAAATCACATCTGAAAAACACAATACTATAGCCCTGACTCGCAAAGCCTGTGAGAGCTGTCAACAAAAGGCTCCACCCAGATACATGGTAGGGAGTAGGTACAAAGGAGCACTTGAAAGTGAATAGACTGACCAAGAGGCAGGAGTAGCAATGTGAATAATGTGCAGGGTGGCCCCAAGGCAGATCAATGATGAGCAGAATGGTGAAGGGCAGCCGAAGCAGCTAGGTGCGGACAGAGAGACCAACCGAGGAGGAAAACTCAAGACTCACCTGCACAGACAGGCTTACATTGTCAACCAAAATGCTATTCTTATGTTTCCTGATGGCACAAAAAGACATCATTTTTGATTTACTTGTCCTTAATCCCAAGTCACTCAAGACTTTTTTTGAGACCGAGTTTTGTAGGCCAGTCGCGTTTTGAGAGATGAGGACTGTATCATCTGAATAAGGTAGCAGAACCACGAACCTGCGGGGCACACTGAGCACAGGAGCGTTGTGGCCACGGATCTGTTGCTGAGTTAAACTGCAGTTGCGGACAGTTATGCTCCTGATCGCCAATCCAAGATGGTAGAAGTGGATCTAGTAGCCAATGTCGGGGCTTCCTGAAGGACCACACTGCTACCTGCATCGGTGACTGGAACAGGCCCAGGGTGAGCTGTGGGCGCCACTTGGAGAGGTACAAATAATGGCGAACAGCCTGGCTGAGTGGTGCACTTGAGGGGGGAGCTGCAAGGGAATTGGTGGTGAGGGGCTCCAGACCCCATACTACAAAACGCACAGGAAAGCCCAGCAGGAAGGGACCTGAGAGAGTCCTTAAACAGGCCCCCTTCCCCTGCAAACTACAAAGTACGTAAGGAGACTTTGGACACACTTGCATCTAGCAAAGGGTCAGGAGGACCCTCACTATGAGGCTACAGTGGTAACTATGTTGCAAGCATTGCCTCGACTTCAGGGGCTATGGCTTGATAGCAGCGACACTGGTGGGAGCATAAAATCTACAAAAGCTACTTGGGGACTGCAGCGCAGAGTGCTGTGGCTTGGATGGACCCACTATGGAGCAATGACCAGGTGTTGTTGGGCCCCTACAGGTGAGCGAAATCCATGGTACCTGCCCCATTGTTTGGGCCACCCAGCAATTGGCTTTTGAGCCTTCATGTGTGTCATACATTCAACATCTACTATCTCTTGTAACTCAGATTAGACTTCGTGTGTGCTTTTCACCCTGGCTGATTTTGGTGACATACTCTGTGACTCAAATGGGGGGGGGGCATTCCCCATACATTTGCACTGCATGGCGGGTACTCTCTGGTGTTTGGAGGGATCTGCACAATAGTGAGCTTGAGTATAGAATGAGCAGAATAAAGCGTACATCCACACCTTCCTAGCTTGTATCCCTCTTGGCATATTTGGTAAGATGTCCTCTGCGAGGAATAAAAAAGAATCCAATATTAAACAAATGCTGACCAAGGAAGGTGCCCCGTACACTGACCCACCTCACTGAACCAGGGAAGATAAGATCTCTAATGATGGCAGTGGTGCTGACCCATCCAATCATACAGTACTTTTTGGAGGACCTCTGCAAAGGCATTCGTAATGATATAGCTAATCTCCTAGACAACGTCTCCAAAGACTTGCAGGGCATCGAACAGGATGTCTCAGACCTGGGCAAAAGGGTGGAAACTCTGGAAGATTCCAAAGATGCCAGGAAGTTTGACGTGGAGGGTAAGGGCCAATAGCTTATTACACTATGAGAGCAGAATGTTGTCCTTCAGGCACACCTGAGGACTTGGGAAACTGCTCCAGGTGGCAAAACAGCTGCATCTGAGAGGTTCAACAGTTGACTAAAGCTGATGATATTGAACTCTATGTCAAGCAGATTTTCATTCATATCCTGCTTGATTTTTTGGAATCACCTAGGACCAGACACACAGAGTGGAGGCCTCATCAACGAACTCAGAGCCCCGCTGAAAATCTTCACCTGTGTGCATCATTATAAGCAGATGGAGTCAGCACGGTTGAAAGGCCTGATAACATTTAAGGGGAACCCTATTGGTATCTTTCAAAACCTCTCTGTGATCACCTTGCGCTCCCTTCTACCATAACATAATTCCTAAGACCCAAAAATGTGAAGGACCACTGGTGCCATCATTTGACACTTCTCTTCCAGTGGAAAGGACATCAACATCAGGTGCACTCCACCCCTGAGGCTGGAGAGATCCTGGGGCTGGAAAAGGAGGAAAACGGGGTGGATTTGTCGCAGGGGCAGCCTAGTCACCAGGGAGCGTGACAAATTAGTCATGGCGAGTGCAGGTAGTTCAGCGGAGGCACAACAGGCCACTGCCTCTGAGAGGGAGGCAGTCCTCTCTCAGCCTAGTGGTTTCCATTCACCAACTCCCACATCAGAGAGCAGACAATCATGAGGAAGATGGTCCCACTGGAGTTGGAGGGGCTGGGTCTTCCGTGTGTCCTGTGTAGCCATGGTTGAGGTCCTGGATCCCCCAAGGTTTTTCTTTAGCTTCTGGGCCCTGTCAGGGTCAGGAGTGAGAGGCCGCAGGTAGGCTTGGGCAGAGGGAAAATGGAGGGAATTGTGGCTTCCAAATTATACGTTTGGCTTGCTCATTCCCTGATCCCAGATGGGGAGAAATGGTGTGTATTCTAAGGGTTTGTTTTTCCATGCTGGGGTTATATGTTTGGTGGGAACTGGGAACATATTCACTTCACTTAGCGAAGTACATAGATACCATCCACTCTATGTGGGGTACCATAGATGCACCGAGTTACTCTTTTACCTATAATCAATAATTTAATTTAGGGGGGTGTACGCCCCAATTCTGAAGGCAGTGTTAAAGTCCCGCTTATAATGCATTATTATCATGCAGCCTAACTTTTATATATTGTGGAATAGTGGAGAGAAGCCAGTGAAAAAAACCTAGTGTTTTATAGATCAGATAATTGCAAGTGATCATATTTGAAAGGTCCCCTGGCTTCCGAGGTGATCCCACTCCTGGGGTCAATATTCATTCCTGTCAATCAGGCCACCTTTTCCTCCTGGGGCACGTTCATGGTTAGAAAGCTTCCTTCTTCATACCCTTCCTCAACTCCTATCAGAGGGAACCTTGACGTTACCCTGGGCTTGGATAGTAGTCAATTTCCAGAGCGGCAGAAAGCTAATTGTAAATGGGTGGATCATTTGTTTGATTTTCAAGGCCTTAAAACGTTTAACCAGACTAGCCAGGACTATGGCCTCCTGGAATCTGAGAGTTTTCACTATGCCCAGGTGTGGCATTGGGTGACACACAGTGAAGTGAGAACTAGAGCCTCTAGACCTCTGACCTCTTTTGAACAATTGGTTTCTAAATCTATAAAGCCCTTTGTATGGACCCTTTTAAGACAAAGGCAGCGGGACTGTTACAGTTGGAGCAGAAATTGGGAGGACGATCACAAACGAAAAATGGACCAAAATCTTTGCAATGCCAAGACTGAGTGCCTCTAGCACGTCAATGAGGGAGACTTATTGGTACTACACCCTAGTAGGATCCTGTTAGACCTGTCAGCCTTAGGGTGGTCTTCTCCCAAAATATTTTCCTCCTCCCCTTCTGTTTGCTCTACTTTATTTTGTTGGCCTTAGGACTGTGTGCACTTTACCACTGCTAACCAGTACTAAAGTGCTTGCACTCTCTGCCCTAAACATTGTAAATTTGGCTTGCATGCAGTTGGCACATTTAATTTACTTATAAGTTCCTAGTAGATGGTACTACATATACCCAAGGTCTATACATTAATTGCTAGTAGTAGGCCTGCAGCACTTATTGTTTAAACCACTTAAGTAGCCCTTCAAAACATATCTCAGGCCTGCCATCACAGTTTGTGTGCAGTTTTTACCTTCCAATTTGACCTGACAAAATAACCCCTTTGCCAGATCTAAGCCTTCTTTTTAATATATATAAGTCATGATGGAGCAAGAACTCACAATGAGACTTGCTCGGAAGCAATCTTCTCATAGTATTAATTTATTAAACTTTGTAATGTCTGTACTAACAAATGCACACATGAATACAATTAGAAGGAAGCTTGCCTATGTGTTTAAACTAACAAATAACGCTTGTCTAATCCAAAATGGCCGCTAAAGCGCGGGAAACTCATTGCGCATGTGTCAACCATATCACGTGGTATGACGTCTTTCTTTGCTTGGAGGGAAACCTTTGCTTCTGCGCAGTGTGTATTAAAATGGCTGCTTAATGTTTTCACGCGCTACAGCTTGCTCATATGTTGCAAATAAAACTGTGGTATTCTAACGCTATTAATGTGGGATAGATTTTAATTAAACGGGAATAGAGTAGACATAGTGGGTATACAGTGAAACCATTTATTTGTGATTTTAATATTTTCTTCTTTGACTTTTATTAGTTCATAAATGGGCCTGGGTTGGTTGAACTGCAGCTCGAGAGACATTGGTTCTGCACATGCGCCCTGGAAGGCTGACCAGAGAATGCGATGAAGTCAACTTGGAAGCTCTCCAAGGTCGCGAAGCCTGGTTCACAAGTTCATCTGAAATGTACCTGAACTCGATACAAATGTATATAAAATGTATTGCTGAATCAATGGGAAACGGGTGGGAAATAAAGCAAATGTATTAATTGTGATGGGCGGTATTTTAAAACAATGGGCTTAAAGAAATTGAACTAAATTGATATGGTGTGAGGATCAACCCCCTGTCCCTGTCCAATCAGAAGTAGTGGTCCCATAATTTTGCAACATTTAGGGGAGGTACATGGGCATAGAAGGGTATAATAGATATAGAATTAGTTAATTAAGCTAGCACATTAAGGGTGACAGCTTGAGAACCAGAGAGCGAGCTGATCGATTGCAGGCTGAACTGCTGTCCAGAGAGGTCCTGAGGTGGGGCGGCGGAGTCCATTAGAAGGAAGACACGGGAGAAATCGAGGAGAAGCGAAGTATCAGAGAGGGGAACGGCGCAGGCGTCATTGATAGAGAGGTCACCTGTCCTGTCCTGAACTCGGTCCGGAGGTCTTCGCTCTTCATCCTTCCTGGGACCTATCTTTCCAACTCCTTGGCCAAGGCGTTTGGTTTCTCGCACCTTTAGGTAAATATAAAACAACTTTTAGTTGTGCTGCTGTCTCTATCTTCTCCTTTCTGAGGGAACGTCATTGATCGATAATTGATTATTATGCTTCATCCTTGATATACGATTAAGTATCATGTGGTTCTGTATTTTACTCTGCTAAATCTTTAGATAAACAATTTAAAACTTCCTGACTCAGTGATTATTTCAGGATTATGAATTGTAATGAATGTCACTCATTTTAAATTTCCCAATTAGCAAAGGGTCCATTGGTAAGTCATTACTCTTCAATCAGAAAAGTAATTGGTAGCAGGGATTTGATAAAGAGTACAACTGACCCACCAGCGGAAATTGCTAGCGTAGGATGAATGTATGGGCCCAAGTGAGTATTTGGTGTATGAATGCTTGTTGCTAGTAACCCGCTGGATCAGTTTTCTGGTTATCAGAGGATGGTTGTACTTTGTTAATTGGGTAATGAGAATTTTATTTTCATAAACTAACATCTGTTTGTTCAAAGTTTGTTTTATGTTGTCCAGAATTCTCCGGTGAAAATTGAATAGCGGATGGTAAGTGGAAGCCATACTGCAGTGAGGTTATCTGTCAGGCAGAAATAGTACTGAAAAGTTAAGCAGGGCTATCAGTACTTGTTAGGGACTCCATGTGTGTGAGTAATAGCAAAAGGAATACGCTGGTAAAAATTTGATGTTATATCACCTAGAAAGGGTAACATTGAAGAAGTAGCAGGTATTTCTGAAGCTGACGTGAAGAGTAAACGGAAGGGTTTTACTCGTAGTGTATGTTTAGTAAACGGAAAGGTTTTACTAAGTGTGAGAGAAACTATCTTTTCCAATTTAGAGAAACTGGCACGATAGCGAATGTTTTATGTTGTTACTGAAATTTTAATAAGAAGCGTAGAGAAAATAAAGTTTTGCATACGATTTTGTAAAGGTAGGGTCAGTTGCCGGAGAGGAAACTGACGTCACAAAACGCCGCGCTGGGATTGGTTGAAACAGCGGGCGTGGAACGACTCTTGTAAACGAGGGGTCAGTAGTCAGGAGTAATACTGACGTCACAGGTGTCGCGCTGGGATTGGTCGAAACAGCGAGGGACAGAAAAACGCAGATTGTAAAGGAGGGGTCGTCAGAATAGACGTCACTGAAAGGCCGCGCTAGGATTGGTTCAGAGATAAATGTTAGCTGGAATTTAATTGGTTGTTAACATAGAAGTTGAAATTCAAGTGGATAGAGAAAATTATATGTGGAAACGCGATCCGACTTTAATAGGAACTCGTCCGGATAGGAGATTCCTAGGTTTTGCAGAATATAATTTTATACACAGAGATTTACCCAAAATGTACGGAGAGAAGAGAAAAATGTCATTTCTACAAAAGGTTAAAAATTATTTTAAGAAGGATAAACCCATCAAATCTAGGGAAGGAATTATCATTCCACCAGCTTAAACGCCCGCTTCATTCATGATGATGGAGAGAGGTTATCATACTTGTGTATGGTTAGAAAATTGGATAGAATATACCAAAAATGATGGAATATTTGCATTCCCAGAGAATGGTACTTTCAATGGGAGAATTCTTCAAAATTTGAGATTAAGGATGAATGACTTAGAACCCAGACCAAGATTAACCCAATACGAAGCCTTAGAAGAGTGGGAAACCGAGGCATTCGAACGTGACCGATCCAGGTGTAGTAGGGGTTATCGGGGATTTTTCCTAGATACCAAAATGAGTCAAGGGACGGTCAAATGAAACAGTGGAGAAGAGCGATGCTTACAGAAGGTTTGTATCCAATATTAATGGCAGAAGAGTCATTAGGGAGTAAATGCACAGAAAAGACAAAACACTTGACAGGATTTGGAGACTCTGAAGATGAATTTATGGAAGAAATATTAAAGAACCCGCCACCATATCAGGAAGGGGCAAGTGGATGCACCCCAGGCGCACCACTGTTAAGAACACCATTGGTACCGCAAGTATTGCATAATCCCCCAGTTAATAGGGTACTTCAGGATAAGGAAAAGGAAGCTATAGACAAAAACAGAGCAGAATTGATACAGAAAATAACACAGTTGAATGCACATCCTGATTCCCTGACTATACATGTAACAATTGGTCCAGTGGTTCCCTTATATGGTGACAAGGTAAATTATCCGAAATCATTAGCGATGCCTAACCCTGTAGAAATCCCAAAACCTGAACCTGTAATAATTGATGATCAAATCAGTGATTGTGAATCTATGATATCCTTAATGGATTTACCTAGTCGAGGATCCATAAATAGTACTCCTAGAAGAATAACACCTGGTTGCTCAAAAGATGTAAATATAGTAACCTCATCTGGAACTAAAAGTGCCACAGTAGTAACGCCAGAAGATTTAGAAAGGTGGGCACAAGGATCAGACAGAGTTCACCCCCAAAGATCATGGACATTTACAAATTAAAAGTCGAGTTAGAAGAAATGATAGCAGGAAATGTAGGGGTAGATCGTCTAAATACCTATGAACTATTGTTCGTATGCAGAAGTATCACAAGAAATGTAATGATATTCCATGAGAAATTATCAGATTTGGCTTTACAGATGGGAATTGAAATAGGGAAGTCAAAAGTATTACAAAAACCCTATAGAGCATATTTTTCTGACAAAGACTTAGAAAACATGAATGCCTCTGGAAGAAAACTACAAGTGAAAGAATTAATGTCAGTTTTGCAGAAATGGGGAGATTTAGATAAATGGAAAGTTAGATGGACAAAGAAAAAGGAAGAGGCACGATACAGTAGAACAACTTCTGAATATTTATTGAAAGAAACAGGGAAGGCAGATCAGATGTACCCGATGCGAGAAGTACCTGGAGGAGGTTATGTTCATGTCCCATGGAGTAGACAGGATATTTTGTCATTTACGAATGATTTTCCAAAGTTGAGAGAAGAGCCAATTGAATGGTACAAGCAGGTTGAGAGGTTTGTGAAAGTGTCAAAGGTATTGTTGAAGGACTTGGATGGGTTGTTCGACATAGTGGTACCTGCCGATTTGTGGACAGATTGTAAAATTACAGTTGATTGGCCGAGTGAAGAGTATCCTAGAGATCCAAAGACAGGTGCTCCATCAAGTGATGTAATGAAAAAATATCAGCAGGTAATAACTTATTTGAAAGGTAAAATACCACCGAAAGAAACGGATTATGTGAAAATAGACAGAACTACCCAAGAAGCCAATGAATCGGTACATGCCTATTATGAACGTCTATTACAGGTATTCAAACAGTATAGTGGATTTGAGGATATTGGAGACAAAAACATGAGTCAGTTTGTCTATCGATTTGTTTATGGTTTAAAGCGAGAGATTTGTCAGATGATTAAGCAGCACATGTTGTGTTGGCAAGGGAAACCCATTGACGAAATTTTGAAATTTGCTAAATATTGTGGGGACGATATTGAGGATAGGCACAAGAAACTGCAAGAGAAAGTGATGTGGGCTCAGGTGAAAATGGCTGAGCGACAGGGATTCGGGAACGAATGGTGACACAGGAAATGGTGGTAAAGTGAGAGGACGAATGAGCAGAGAAGAGGCTAAAAAGAAATTTCCTTGTCATGGATGCGGAAAATTGGGGCATTGGAAGGATGAATGTAAAAAGATTCGAAATAATAATGGTCCAAATCAAAATTTAAATCCACAGACGCAGAATGACTCACAACAGGGTGTAAATCCTCAGAGTCAGTTACCACCTGCACCTATACAGGGTAATGTAAGCAGAGTAAAGCACGGTACAGACGTCGGATATCAAGGAGGAAGTGGTAAGAATGACTATGTAACTTCACAATTTCTTTTACAGGATGACTTTTGTCCATATAGTCAATGACGGTGCCTAGGAGAGGGGGAGAAGGAGTGCGTACTTGGCGCATCCTTGCCGTTAGACCAGTCATATGTTGAAGGGAAGGTAAGAGGTAATGATATTACTTTCCTTTTGGACACTGGTGCTACCAGGTCTACTGTGAGAACAGCAGACATCCCAGACCTTCCTCTCTCTGGAGAAGCTATCCAAGTTGTGGGTGTAGCTAATCGAAAGATTAAAACACCTCTTACTGAACCTATGGAAGTAAAAATAGGAAACGTCCGAGAAATGCATCAGTTTGTAGTATGTGATTCCAGTCCAGTAAACTTACTGGGCCGAGATTTGTTGTGCAAAATGAATTGCACAATTTTCTGCACACCGGATGGTGTGGCAGTTCAGACCCCAGATGAAGACCATGTATATAAATTTATGATTGCAAAACAAGGTACAGAAGTAGATGAGATGTTCTCTTTGATAACGAAAGACGAGTTACCTGAAGAATTAAGAACTACAGTGAATTCCAGGGTATGGGATTTCACAGGGAAAGAAGTAGGACTTATGGCCAAAATAGACCCAGTAAAAATCATTGTAAATGAAGGTGCAATTTTTCCCAATACCAGACAGTACAAAATGAGTGCAGAAGTAAAAGCAGGAGTTATTGAGGAAATTAACAGAATGGTAAAACAAGGTATATTAAAAGAAGTAATGAATAGCCCTTGTAATTCACCAATAATGGGTTTGAAGAAACCTAGTGTAAAGTATAGGATTGTTCAGGATCTACGCAAAATAAATAAGATTGTGGAACCTTGTTGTCCTATAGTGCCAAATCCTGCAGTAATTCTATACAAGATTCCTTGGAGTGCAGGATGGTTTACTGTGATTGACTTATGCCAAGCATTCTTTTCCATACCATTGCACCCAGATATCCAGTATCTTTTTTCATTTAAATTTGAGAACAAAGTCTATGTATGGAATCGCGTTCCTCAGGGATACACGGAAAGTCCTTCCATCTTTAATCAGATATTGAAAAAGTGCTTAGAGAAGCTAGTGATGCCAGGAAGTTCAGTCTTAGTACAATATATAGATGATTTACTGGTGGCATCCAACACCAGAGAGGATTGTGTAGTCAACTCCATTGCACTATTAAATCACTTGGCTGAAGAAGGGCATAAAGTATCACCTGAAAAATTACAGTTTTGTACAACCGCAGTTAAATATCTAGGACACCAAATTGAGAGGGGAAAGAGAAGGATAACCTCTGAAAGAGTAAAATTAATCAAAAGAATGCAAATGCCTGTAACTCAAAGAGAGGTGAGAATGTTCCTTGGAATAGTGGGATATTGTCGACAATGGATAGTAGGGTTTTCTCTGCTAGCAAAACCATTGACTCAAATGACAAAAAAGAAGGCAAAGGACCCAGTTGAATGGGATGATGAAAGCGTAGGAGCTTTTGTAAAATTGAGAAGTGCTTTATGTGAAGCACCTGCCCTAGGTATGCCTGACTATACAAGAGGATTCGCATTATTCTGTCATGAAAGAGAAAATTGTGCACTTTCAGTCCTAACTCAGAGACATGGTTTGGACAGACGTCCTATAGCATATTTTTCTGCTACGTTGGACCCAGTAGCAGCCGCGTTGCCAGGCTTCTTAAAAGCAGTAGCTGCTACATGTTTGAGCATTGAGCAAAGTGAATCAATTGTAATGGGACATCCTGTAAAAGTGTTTGTCCCACACTCAGTTGTGATTCTGTTGACAAGAACCAGAACTCAGCATCTTACTCCTAGTCGGCTGACTAAATATGAGAGAATAATCTTAGGTGCTGAAAATGTGACTATTGTTAGGTGCACGATAGTAAACCCTGCTACTTTACTACCAGATCCATACCATGAGGAGGTTAAAGATCATGAAGAGGAACATGATTGTTTACAAGTCACAGAATTGTGCACAAAACCACGTCCTGATATACAGGAACTGACCCTCAGAGACCAAGACAGGGAGCTGTTTGTGGATGGCTCATGCCAAAGGCACGAAGATGGTAAACTAAGTGCAGCATATGCGGTATGTGAATTAACTGGAATAGTCGAAGCATCCTATTTACCAGGAGTCAAATCTGCACAAGCAGCTGAATTAATCGCTTTAATTAAAGCCTGCAAAATTGGGCGGAATCAGAAAGTAACTATATTTACAGATAGTCAATATGGTTACGGGGTTGTGCATGATTTTGGCCATCTATGGATGCAGAGGGATTTCATGACTTCTTCAGGATCCCCTATTAAAAATGGACAGTTTGTAAAGGAACTGCTGGAAGCAATACAATCACCAAAAGAATTGGCTGTGGTGAAGTGTGCCGCACACCAGTCAGGAGATGACTGGGTGGTAGTCGGCAACAGATATGCAGATCTGGTGGCTCAACATTGTGCCAAAAATAGATTATCAGTAAATAAAAGGGTTGAAAGAATGGGAATCAGCTGCCAACTTATGCTATATGCACCACCTGAAACATGGAATGATGTGAAAAGACTGCAAGATGATGCTGACGAGAGTGAAAGAGATGCATGGATTAAAATGGGATGTTCTCGAAGGGCAGACGACGATGTGTGGATTTATGCAGATGGCAGACCAGTCATGCCCGACTGTCTGATTTCACAAATGGCCAGAATGTATCATGGAGACACACATGTAGGGAGAGATGCTATGATTAGACTCTTCAGACAAAATTGGTACAATCCAAGGTTTAGGGCTGCAGCAGAGAGTCTTTACCAGAGATGTTTAACTTGCCAAATGAATAATCCAGGAAGAAAAACAGTAATTGGTTTTGGGAAAATTGGAAAAGCAGAGGGTCCATTTGTGAGATTGCAGCTTGATTTTATTCAGTTACCACCATGTAGAGGACTGAAATATGTCCTTGTCATAGTGTGTCTGTTTTCAAAGTGGGTGGAGGCTTACCCTACCAGAAGGAATGACAGTATTACGGTCGCAAAGTTGTTGCTACGAGAACTCATTCCTAGGTTCGGATTCCCAGTAACTTTGGAATCAGATAGAGGAAGTCACTTCAACAATGATGTAATCAGAATAATCTGTGAAGCATTCCAAATTGACCAAAAATTGCACTGTGCATATCGTCCAGAGGCTTCTGGAGTGGTTGAACAAATGAATGGCACAATAAAATCCAGACTGGCAAAAATGTGTGCATCAACATCGTTAGATTGGCCGGATGCACTGCCACTTGTTTTAATGGGACTCAGAAGCATTCCTGATAGAAATACCGGATTGAGTCCGCACGAAATAATCATGGGAAGAGCAATGAGACAAGCACATGTACCCACAAGTAAACTGCTGAATATAACTGATGATATGGTTCTGGATTATTGCAAAGGATTGGCTGACCTAGTGCGTTCTGTCTCTCACCAGGTTGGGGAAGACGCAGTTTCCAGGCAGCCTGAGCAAGAGCATGATCTGAATCCCGGAGACTGGGTGGTTGTGAAGCATCACACAAGAGAAACGTGTCTATCACCCAGGTGGGGCGAACCTTGTCAGGTTATACTAGTTACGAACACAGCAGTGAAATGTGCCGGATTGCCTAATTGGATTCATGTAAGCCACACCTAAAGGGTGCCAGAGCCTGAAGAACAAGAACCTCAGACAGCATCAATAACTGGGGAAGCTGAAGGTTGCCCAGCTGAAGAATCCCAGGTGAGAGATTCGAGAGAAGCTGAAGAACAACCGAGCACAAGTCAGGACTGGATACCAGTGGTTGAAATACCAGAAGTTTACAACAGAACAAGAAGCCGAGCAAAATTAGAAGAAATTAAAGAAGATCAGATAGGTGAAGAAGAAGCCGCTCAGGAAAAGGAAAATGAAACAATAACAGGACCTGAGCAGGACCAGATAGGGGAAGGAAATTGGGCTCAAATCAACAATGAAACAACAAATTTTGAGCAGGGACAGACAGGTTTAGAAGAACGCGGTCAGGCTGCAGAAGTACAAAGTGCAATAAGCCCTGATCAGGACCAGTTAGATCTAGGAAAATACATTCAAGAAGAAGATCACGAAAATATCAAGCATGAAGACGTATATCCTGAACAAGATCAGTTACTAGAAACTCACATTGGAGCAACTGAAGAAAAACCAATAAGACCTGAAAAAGAACAAATAGAAGAAGAAACTGAAAACGAAGAAAGACAAACTGTGCCACAGCTTGAAATTAAAAGAACTTCTCTAGAAGAGATAAAAAGTGAAGAGACAGTACAAACAAAGAAAACCAGAAAAGGTGATCATTGGCCTAGTGTCATTAAAAGAGTGAAATACCATATAGAAACCAGAAGTAAAGATCCAGAGCAAGTAAATGAATTGACAAGCCTAACTGGACAAACAAGTGGAACTGAAAAACGAAAAAGCAAAAGACTGAAACTTGTGAACAACAAATTCAAAGGTCCTGATTGGACTTATATAGTCCTTGAAGATTACGAAAGTTCAGAATCAAATGAGAGTGGTGACGAAGGAACAAGTGCGGAACTGACTTATGAGAAAGAAATAAAACCACCTTGATAACGTAAAAAGACTTGAAATAAAGATAAGAAGAGAAATCTTCCTTGTCAAAAATGCCTGACGATAGAGTTTCTGGGAGACCGAAACAGAAATGTTGTAAAAGATGCTGTGCTATATGCATATGTAGTCTGGTAGTGGTGCTTGTAGTGTGGTTAGTTGTGATCGTAGCAATTCCTTACCTTCTGATAATGGATAAAAAGATTAACAACGAAACGAAGGGAAGAATAGATAACTTGAGAAGTGATAGAGTAGAATTAAAGGCAGAAGATGAACCAGAGTTTCATCATGAAGTAACAGATAACGACACTAGTTTGAATGTTTTCACAAAATTATTGTTTCAATATGTAGATACCATGGAAGTTAGTAATTGTTACGTTTGTGTGAAGTTACCCGAATCAGTAGCAGAAGGGTTAACTTACCATCATTAGGTATTAACTTATGGCATATCATGTAGTGTATTGGCTAGTTTATTTTATAAAACAGGGAGAGTTCAGTATTATTATTCAAATATAGATGTGATATTTTCTGAGGTTCCGATTCGAAAGAATATGAACCCCGTGCTTAGTAGTCAAGACGCACAGTTTATGGGAGAATTTTTCTTAACCATGAAATCGATAGATATAACACATGCACATAGAAGCAATTTAACATGTTCATTAAATGAAGAAGAAAATATAGTTTTAAATTTAGTAGAAGATAGAAGACAAGATTTCCAAAAGAAAGCATCTGAGCATAAGGCTCATCTGCCACCTTGGGCTGAGAAAGAGGGTAGTTACACACCTGGCAGGGCTCAAGCTGCTGTGGCTCTGGATTTTGGAGAGACAGGGAAAATTTGTCTACGTAGATTAAAAACTGATTATAACAATGTTTTCATCGGTACCAGTGAATGTGAACATAATTTCTTAATTCTTGGAGGTTGGGGACTAAAAGGAGGAACAGATTCAGTTTTTCCTGGAATCTATTATGTGTGTGGGAATAAGGCTTACTTTAGGCTTCCTGCACGGTGGTATGGAAGCTGTTATTTTGGAATAGTTTTTCCAAAAATGTACCACGTAAAAAGAAACACTGGAAGCAATGAAAATAATAGTGAATTAACACGTGGTAAAAGAGCTAGTTTTTCTGAAATTGTAGGTGATATATTTGGTGCATTGATACCTTCAGTGGGGATAATTCTGAACTCAAGAAAAATATGTAAATTATCTACAGTGGTTGATCGTTTATCAACGGATACTGCTGGAGGGTTTCTAATGATTAATGCGGAAATGGTTGCGATTAGATCTATGTTTATGCAAAATCGACTTGCTCTTAATTTAATATTAGCAAAAGAGGGCGGAGTCTGTAAATTATTGAAAATGAAACACTGTTGCACGTACATTCCTGACAAAAGTGCAGAAATTGGAACATATATACAGAATATTTGATAAATCTCGCCAAGAGGTTGATTTTCCACGCTCGCAGTCGCCAACTTGATGTTGACAATCATGAATGAGGAAAAATCTTGCCGGGAGGTGGATTTTCCTCGCTCTCGCTCGCCAACTTGACGTTGACGAACGCGAGTGAGGAAAAAAAACTACGGAGCAGAGTTTTTCGGAACTCTGCGAGCTCCGCGTGACGCGGAGTGCAGAAAACTCGGCAAACTGCGCGAGCGGATCGGAGTTCACCACCCAGACTTATTTGTAATTTAGTTTCAGCCATCTTTCTTCATCCTTTGGTCTGTTGTTGTGTCATTTACAATTTTCTTCTGTCTATGAAGGCATACACGTTGGGGCAGTGGGTCAGCCTACATCAGCCACTGGTTAACTTCACTTTGAGTGACTGCATTTTGCTCTCTCGCAATGAGCACAGCTGCACACAAGGTAGTTTCGTTCAGTGTCAGTGTTTTTGTTTGCACTTTAGTGTTGCCTTTCTGTTTAGAGCCAAGTGTGATAGCAGGGCACTTTTGCTGCTCAGGGCATATTCCAGCTTTATCAGTTCCTGCTTTCTGTCAATGCTGTTGTAAATTCATTTTGGAATAACCTTTGTTTATCTGACTGGTGTTATTTTACCAGTCTGAAAACGTTGTGGAGACCAGAGCCTTTCAAAAGACAAAGGTAATACAAACAGCAGCTCACACAAACTCTGAATAGAAGGTCATGTGTGTGCTCAATCTTTGCAATATTGTCTGTTTGTCTTTCTTTCTTTTTTTCTTGCTTTCTTACTTTATTTCTTTTTGTTTTCCTTCTTTCTCCCCTTTTTTTTGCTTTCATACTTTCTTTCCTTCTTTTTGCTTTCTTTCTCTTTCTTAACTTCTTTCCATATTTCTTCCTTACCTTCTTTCTTTCTTTTTTACTTCCTTCTGTCTTTCCTTTTTTTCTTCTTGGCTTCTTTCTTTCCTATTTTGTTATTCATTTCTTTCTTTGTTTGTTTGTTTGTTTGTTTCTTTGTTCATTTCTTTATTTCTTTCCTCCTTTCTTTTGTTCTTTCCTTTCTTTCTTGCCTTCTTTCTTATTCATTCCTTCTTTACTTTATTTCCTTCTTACCCTTCTTTCCTTTCTTGCCTTCCTTCTTTCCTTGTCTTCCTTCTTTCCTCTCTTACCTTCCTTCTTACTTTCTTTCCTTCATTCTTTCTTTCTCTATTCCTTTTTATTTATTTTGTTCGTTCTTTCCTTTTTCTTCCTTCTTTCTTTCCTGCTGTCTTTCTTTCCTTCTTGCTTTCTTATTTCCTTGTTTCTTTTTTCCCTCCCTTCTTTCTTTCCCTCCCTTCTTTCTTTCCTCCCTTTTTTCTTCCCTTCATTCTTTCTTTCTTCCCTCCCTCCCTTCTTTCTTTCTTTCTTTCCTTCTTTCTTTCTTTCTTCCCTCCCTTCTTTCTACCCTTCCTTCTTTCTTCCCTCCCTCCCTCCCTCCCTTCTTTCTCTCTTCCTTCTTTCTCTCTCTCTCCCTCTTCTTTCTTTCTTTCCTTTGTGCCTTCCTTTTTTCTTGCTGTCTTCTTTAAAGGCAAGCAGCTAATTGGATCTTACTAAAATTATGTATATAACAATTTTTTTATGGTGTTTTTCAGCCAGACTTCAATCAAGCCAGTCTGTGTTGTGTCATTCAAATTTTTTCCACCCACTCCACCATGCATCAAGGGGCAACACTTACATCATATTGCCCATCACAAGGAGCACACCCACTTACAAAGTAGTTCCATTCAGTGCCAAGGTGTCTTATTGGTACTGTGTGCTTTTTTGAGACCAATAATATTTTTTTGCCCATATCCAATAGTTTTACAAATTGGCTCAGAAGCTTCCCAAACAATAAAGTTTTGCAAAAACAATGACAAAACAAAACAAGAGTTAACAAAAGGCTGGCATCCAAACCAGACCTATTGGGTTCGGCAGGGCTTGTTTACTTTTTGCAGCTGTCTTAGAAGCACACTAAAGTTCTAAAACACATGACAGTACTACTATTTCTTAGGTTTGTTGTAAGGGCAGAAAAACAGACTAAGCATTAAAAATATATTCTAAAAGTATTGTTCATTATCGAGCAACTAAGGGGTATTTTCACAAGAATGTGTGATAACTACCACAAGAGTAGCGTAACGCAACTTTCCATATCGCAGCCTATCGCGGGAAAATAACCCCGTGTCAACGTGGAATTCACAACAAGGCGGTAGCATGCGATAGTCACCAGATAACGCGTCAAATGTCAGCGTGAAAATCAACGCCACGCCGAAAAAATGCGAAACGCGAACGCGAGAAATCATGCGATGAGGCCAATCACGGTACAAAAAGTAGCGAAAAGCAGCCACAGGCCAGCAAATCCCACGCGTCTGCCAGGAAATTGCACCATAAAAACCACAGAAACAACACACCAGAAACAAGCCATAGCACGTAGCAACATGGATGCACCCTGGCCCAGCGCAGAGGTCAACACGAACCCCACAACCCCCACAGACCACCAGCAAGGAACAACGAGGTCGGGGAAGGCCAAGGAGAAAAGGGAGAGGAAGACGGGGTGCAGACCGCAGGAAAACAAGACCAGCGTCACGGAGGTGACAGAACACCACCAGCAACTGACCCACAAGCAGACCACCTGGAATGCAGTCGGAGTGCCAAGGAGGCCAATCCAGGAGGCCAAGAGGCACCGGCAGGACGTGACAACCTAAACCAGGTACAAACCCGCTGCCAACAGGAAGGCAGCAACGGCGACAGGAGGTGGCAGTCCTGCGCCACAGGAGGAGCTGGAGGAAAGCCAGGCCACAGTCATCAGTGTGGAGACGGTGCAAGGAGGTGGGAGTACGGACACAGCTCGACAGGACCCGACACAACAACAACAGGGTGAGGATCCAACAGGGACTGGGGGGACGGGGGGTGATGGGCACAATGGCACACATGCACGAGGTGTAGCACACTGCACACCCACAATTACCCAGGGACATGTCCCCCATCCCTGTGGCACACTGCAGCACACACATAGCAATCACAGCACATACCATGACAATGTGGCACAAAGTGCAACACCCACGCTGCAGAACAGGGGACACAACTGGGTCCGCCCAGGCGCAGAAACAGAACAATCACATTGGACAGAGCAAGGAACTGTGAGATGCATATCTACGGCTACAACCCCACATCAGCCATGTAGGCCAAATGTACACTGTCCCAACTCAAATAGCCACCACCGCCCAAACAATCACAATGTACATTGTCACACAGTCTGCATGTCGACAAGAACAAGGCGCCAACACAATGCCAACATGCACCTCCCCTTCACAATGCAGAGGGACAAACAACACCTCCAGCAGGACAGAACAGACAACCCATCAGTGATGCCGGAGGCAGAACACCACACCTTTGACACCGGCGCCCTACAACAGCCCATGGACATCCCACACAACCCACCACCAGGACCAGGGCAGACAAGCTACTCAGAGGAGAACCCAGCCCCTGCAACAGACCACACAGCATGAAGCACCCGCAATCACGGCTGGCTCACAACACTTCACCGACCCACACATGGCACCCCAATGCCAGGTGTCAGAACGCCAAAAGGAGGTGGCCCAACAGGTGCGGGTGTTGCCCAACCCATGGAATGCGAACTAGAACACATACGTGGGTGTCCAATACCCTTCAGGACCACCTACAACCCACAAAGGAGACCCACACTGCCATAGAGACACATGCAGATGCACATACCCAGTACAGAACCATGCACAGGGGCACGCACATATCAGTCACACACCCACGTTGGCTCTGCGTACGACGGCACAGTCCACTCCCCTTACGAATTGAGTGGGTGGCGACAAAGCTACATGTCCATGTTCTAGCCCACTGCCTGCGGTGACATGTCTGCGTCCGCTGTACACAGCACAATGTAATGTCGTAGGGCCCAGGGCCCCCATGCATACAACAAGACCACAGGGACACATGCACATATCATGTTGAAGTGGCTACGGGCACGTGCGCCCGGCCCCTTTATTGGCAGGGCCACATGTACAGTGACACCTGTGCTGGATGTGTGTGGGGTGAGTATAAGCCAGCCCGCATGGAGTGCTTGGTGCTGGCAACAACCTGAACAGTGGACACCAGTGTAATGGAAACAGAAAACACCAGCATAACAGAGTCAACTGCAGAGCAACATGGAGGGATCCAGAGTAAGGACAGAGGTCACCCAATATTCAGTCAGGAGGTTCCGTGAGTTGCAGTGCACTGAGGTAGGGGCACTAGAGAAGAGCGCGCTCATGTGAGGAAATTGCTAGGATTGTGTCCCTTCGGGTTAGTCCTGATGCAGATGCAGTGGGGTGTGTTACACCTGCATCAACTTCCTCAACATCCCAGGTCTCCCACACTGCCTGAGGTGACAGTTGCGTCCGCAGTCCACAGCGCAATACCCAGTAATAGATCTGGGTGTGTAGCTTGACTACCACCACCAGTCTGCATTCCTGCCTTGGGGATGTTGCCTCCTGCCCTCCCATTGTCTGTGCCTTCTCCTGTCCGCACACATGACACATCTTCCTCATCATAGTCTCAGGTCTACCCCACTGCATGAGGTGACATTGCTGCGCAACCTCACAACAGCACAAAACTCAATCAGTGACGGACAATGGCTTGCGGTGCACTGAGTCACTGGCACCTGCAGTGCTGAGCAGGGTATCAGGCCGATGATGGTATCCACGACAGGTCTGAGCAACTCCGTAGGTCTGTCAGGACCACCGTTTCGACTCTGGCAGATGGCGGTTGGAGGTGGTCCATGCGGTGGTGGCGTGTGCCTACTGCGGTGATGCGACGTCCGGTCAGGACTAGATGCTATGTGTGGGCCCTGGTAGCCCACAGTTGAGGCCGGAGGCTGCGGACAGTGCAGGGCCACAGACACATGGCGTTGATGTCCCCAAGACCATCAATTCAGAGGCCATTCAATGTCTCAGAAGAAGGGGTCCCAGACCTGACAAGCACAGAGTTACTGGCCCCGGATGCACTGCCGCCGGCACAGGCACCCAGCCACGGGACGGTGACTTGCGGTGCAGTCAGATGGGCCATGCGACCTGAGCAGGTCCCCATCAATGTCCGAGGTGTATGTTGCGGAGTGTTGCGGGGGACAGTGGAAGGTGTCCTCCAAGGCATGATGCGGAAGGTCTGATGTTATCTGGAAGCAGCAAATGGAGGAGTGGAAAGAGCAACCCTCATTTCCACCAACAATTCGGGATCAGCTACATGAGGATGAAAACTAGCCCCTAGTCCATAGACTCAAATGCCACCAATGTACCACCAGTGAGTGTCCATGAATGTCGGGGAACACACTTAGTGGCACAGGTGCTGAGAGGGGATGCAGTCTGCGATGATGCCAGTACACAGATGTGAACTCCAACATTGCCAAATCAAGACTCTGTGACCTACTGGACTTCAGTGTAGGCCGGAGGCAGCGGTCAGCAGTGGCCCACAGCCACGTGTCGTTGGCTCGCGAGGCACAGAGTTAGTGACACAGTGGCAGTTGTCGGTAGTGTTCAATCACCTACGTAACGATGATCCTGTTCCCTCCGGACTGCAACGCGTCATCCTCTTACGCCTCTCCGTGCGTGTGATGATATGTATTCTACCTTTTGAATTACCGTTGTTCAGTTCCAAATCTGTGATCCCACTCGTGCGCAGCGTAGGCCCAGGACAGTGGTCCGAGTAGGCCCACAGACACGTGTGGTTGTGATGCCATGCACAGACTTGTTGGCATCACATCGAAGGGAGTATAGTGAATTGTTCTCTGCCTTAAATGATGTTCACTGCCATGGTGTAATCAAGACTCAGTTCCAAATGTGTGACCTACCTGACGGAGGTGTAGGCCTGAGGCAGCGGTCAGCATGGCCCATTCACCTAGTGTCGCCGGAATAGGTTGGATGGCCCCACCGGCCTGCGTTGTTCAGGTTCAGTGGCACCACGTGTAGCCGGCTGGCATTGAACAGGGTTAGTGGCACCACGTGTAGCCGGCTGGCGTTGAACAGGGTTAGTGGCACCACGTGTAGCCGGCTGGCGTTGAACAGGGTTAGTGGCACCACGTGTCGCAAGATGCTCATATGGAACTATGCCTCACTGATCGGGGGGTCTGGTGCTGTGGCCACTGGCCGGGATTTGGGGTCACTGCCATTCATGACTCAGGCCACAGTTTCACATATGGGACCTACTGGTCCGAGGAGTAGGCCGAAGGCGGCAGTGGGGTACGTCAACGAAAAGGGAATAAAGCGGGCCTGTGTCGTGGAGGCCATGATGGTCTGAGGTGGCTGCCAAGGTCGCGGGACTCAGGCTTGGAGCTTGCGCTGGCACGTGGTGGGCCCTCCTTGACACACGCCGGTGCCGGCAGGTGATCAGTGTGGCCTGGCTGCGCAGGGGCGGGCCTGACGGGTTCGTGGTCCAGCGTGCCAGGGTCCGGCAGGCGCACAGCATCGCAGGCAACTCCACTCACGAGGACGGCGTCGGCCTCATGGCGGGGTGGGAGGCGCCGCCCTGGCAGAGATGTGGGGCTTTCTGGGAGAGGACCTCGCCCAGGCCTACGTGCTTTTTATTAACATCCCTACGCTGGCGTGGCCTACGCTGGGCCATCCCACTCCTATGACGCTTAGGGGGTGGCATCACAGGCAACATTTCCGCGAGTTCCCCCACTGGCTGGGGTGGCATGGTTGCGTCCACTGTCCACTGCACTCCATACGCCAGAGGTGTATGTCGCCATGGATATGGGTGTGTTCTGCATACTGCGGTCTGTCCAGCACTTCTCCGCCACTCTTGGCATTGTGTGCTTTCCCGATCATAGCTCTACTGCATCCTTCACACATGCCTAGTTGCCACCTCTACCCACATTCGGCTATTATGTGGCTGAGGTGCCATGCCGTTGATGGCTCATGTTCAGGGCTTGCCCAGGTTACGAAGGTAAGTTGTTCTGTCGTGTCTGGTGGGTGGTCATGTTGTTGTGCATGTTGGTTGTGATTTTGTGGCATGTGCATTGCCAGAGTTGTGAGTTGCATGGTTGTGGAGTTGAGGTGTGTGGGGTGTTCATTTCGGACTTGCCAAGGGGGTGTGCATTTCCCTTTTTGCCTTCCTGGGAATGCTGGTTGATGATGGGCTGTCGGAGGATGAAGGTATCCTGTACACTGGCTGTGCATTTGAAGGCGACATTGTTGGGGGTTCCACGGTGTTCTGTTGCTGCCTGCACATTGATGTGAGACGTGTGCTTCCTGTAAAGGTGAGTGTGTGCTGTGTCACCAGTGGGCACAGGTAGTACATGTGTGCTGTGGATTGCCCCCAACACGTGCGTGCATCCTGCTATGGCGGATGGTCCTTGCTTGGTCTCCAGCGGATCCTGCGCATTGTGTTGTACGTATGGGGACTAGGGTACCAGGGGGATGGTGATGTCCAGGACAGGTGTGGGGGACTTGGATGTGGCTGGCTGTGTGACTCCTCCGACTCTGGCGGGTGTTGTTTGGGGGGTACCAGGGGCCAACAGGTGCAGCCAAGCCATCAGCTTTGTGTGGGGTGGGATGTTGGTTGTCCGCTGTGTTGGTGCTGTAGGCCTGTTAGGCGATGATGGTCAGGAGGCATAGGATGGTTGTCCCTTTCAGCCTGTAGTGGACGGTAACATTGTCAAATGTTGGGTCTGTGCGGCTGGTACGTTTCCTGGGGTTCCGCTTTCTTTGTCTGCGCTGCGTCTGTGGTGGTCCGGGGGGTGTTCCGGGTGTGGGTTGGGGTCCTGGGGTGGTGGCGGTGGGTGTTGTGGCCCTCTTGGGTGTCCGGGCCGCATGATGGGTGGCTCCATGGCATCTGTTGCACTTCAGATGTGGCCCTGGGCTGTGCTCCCTTTTGTGGTGCTGGCTGCCGTCCGAGTTTACACCAGGTCAGAGCAGGTGTAAATTTCCTGGTGCTAATGCGCCTTATCGCCTGTTTTGTGTTTTTATCGCCGATGTGGCTGGTCGTTGTGAATGTTGAGGTGTGCTGTTGTCTCGGCTTTTGGCACGGGAACGCTTACTCTGCATCTCATTAGCGATATTTGCGGGGGTCCTCTGTGGCGATGTTTTTTGAGGCTGCTATTGTGGGTAAACTGGGCTGTGGGCTGTTAACACCGGCTTGTGAATGGGGAGGTAAATTTATCACGACTTTGGGTGCGATAAAGTGCCGTTAATTCGGCGATAGCTCCTTGTGAATATGCCCCACATAGTTTTAGATATGCCACCAAAAGATGTATTTTGGTACAGGCCATACATATATTTAGAATGATACAATATCGTCATGTGGTGATAGAATGCGTTATAAGACACTCTTAATCTATGCTGGTGGTATTTTTTGAAAACAGTGTTAATAGACTTTAGCAACATGATGCATTCCCCGATGCTTACAGCTATTTATGAATGAAAAGGTGATGGTATCTAAAGACACCTCTAATGTAATCATAGCCTAAACCGAGCAGTTCTATTTTTTCAGCTTCTATTTTTAGAATTTTTAAGCACATCTTAAAATAGTTTAATGAGTCTCACCTTTGGTAATTGCTTATTGCATTCAGTGATAATTTAGAAATACGAAGAAAGAGTAAATATAGACCATTGTTGTTTTGAAATAATGGCAGAGGACTTGGTGCAGGTACACGGTAAATCTCTTCAATATAATGAACTCACTTTTGAACCTTCATTTCATGAACCAGAAGGGCTGCAATAGAATTGTGTTTGTTTCCAGTTTCTCGTATTCAGATTCATATCCACGTTGCACTTTGAGGAATTACAACTAAACAGCACCTGTATGTTAGCAGAAACTGTGATGGGATAAAAACATTGCTTATGATTGGAGTGTGGTAACACGCATTTAACCCCTTCGCCGCGGGGCAAATTCCGCCGAGGTGCGAGAGGGGGCGGCGTTGGGCGTGGCGCTCCCGTACTCAGGACGGCTCCCGGCCGTCATAAATCACGGTGGGCGTGTGCTCATGACGGCCGGGAGCCGTCCGAACTCCGCCCACTGATTAATTCTCCCGCACAGGCGGGGAATTAATACCCCCTGGGCGGAGCGGCAACGTTCGGACAGCTCCCGGCCGTCATGAGCACACGCCTACTGTGACTCATGACGGCTGGGAGCCGTCATGAGCACTCAAGGAGTTAAACAAGTGACAGCCATTTGCTATTAGAGCCTTATCATAAGATGCTGTAATGAGAACACCGATTGTTCCAACCTAAGTTTATATTTTTAAGCTTTCATGTAAGTTCATGTGAAGAAAAAGAACCTTGTTTTGAATGACCTTATAAACAGAAGAAACCTCTTGAAAAACAGCCCATTTAAAAGATTTTTAGACTGCTGCATTGACAATGACACGATGAGCGAATTGCCACTGCCTCTGTAACAAAATGATCACTACAACACCTAACAGCAGACCACCATGTCAGCGATTGCTTCTTAATAATGCAATTTTTGTTTTGTTTTTAATGCAGCCAGTTTTCCTTAAAGAATGCTTCAAACATCTGGCACTAAGGACCATATTTATGACCCCAGTTGCCTCGTGCTTGCCACGCAATTTGGTACATGGGCTACACAACTGAAAATGAGATTTATAAAGTCACACAAGGCCACTTTGCGGGGGCCCTGAGTGACTTCATGAATCTTGAGTAAAGCAATGCAGCACAAATCGCTGCATTGCCTTACTCTGCGCCAGGTAGGTGTTCCACAGTCACTGCATGGTTTTTGAAGGTAACGTGGGAATTCCAAGTGGAGGCGTAATGAGGAGAAATATCTTTATTTCTCTTCGTTCCTTCCTCTTTTTATGTGTGCTGCATTCTGTGATTATTTTCCGATTATAAAGCAACCACAGTTGCAGCCTGACATAAGACAACACTTAAGTATTAAGTTGGAAATATATATCAAAGTAAAATGTTATAAGCATTTTGTTCAAACATGTATCTACTCCTCATTAATCTTGTTAGCAAAAGCTTCTCGCATATTAAAGAATGGTAAGAACCCGAATGAATGCCACGCACAATAGACCCATTTCCATCCAGAACCCTGAATACAAAGTAAGAACAAAACACAGCAGATATGTTAAGTCATCATATTTATCCACTAATTATTTATGATCAAAAAGGTTTTGTCACAGAATTTTTTATCTGGAATTAATAGATGCTCATATTCACACAGGGAATTATATGTGCGGACATCATACCCCTGGGTGTTAATCTTTGCTCAGGTGGTATTTATCATTACTGGATGGAAATGTCCAACTAGTAGTAGTACTGCAATTCTCCACACACTTACATGAGGAGTTAGAGACTATTATGAATGAATTTATGGTCATAAAGCTACTACTCGTAAAGTTATATACAGGTTTTAAGTGTATGATTAAAATCAGAGTTCTCTGTAGAGAGCAAACCTGACAAACATTAACCCTGCACGCCCAGAAATACAGCCCACACCCTAGGCTTTAACTTTTTTCTCTTAAACATAATGTCTTGTCAATAAAAGGAACTACATGGTCTGCCTTCATACGACCTCAGTGGGCAGAGAAGGTGACCATATGGCAGAAGCCGAAAAACTCTGTCAATGGAATGTGGTTTGAATGTACACACATTGTGGCCCACAAAAAAGGGGCAAGATGAGAGAAGTCCAGTGAAGGAGACATTTTTCCAGGATACAGGTGCAAAGGCTCTTCCTGAAGGAGGATCCCATCTCCATCTTAACAAGTGCTTAATTTGAGCTGGTGGTTTCCGGTGCTTGGCACCAGCACTTAATTGTAGGCACATGTACCTATGACAGTCTGCCTTATGGTGGCACTGTTTTTTAATTCAGAGTTGAGCACAACAACTTTTCTTATTAAATCAATATACATTAAGATTGTCTAATACCTGCTGCCAAATCCATTCTTTTACCTTTGGGGTCCCGAAATTGTCAGAACTGTCACACTTGTAGGAGTGTGACTTATTAGTTATGCTGTTACTGTAATTGACAGCAGCAATGGGCAGTGCAACCGGAAGTGGCCTGCTGACTGAAGCCCTGGCACTTATTTTTTACAAATTAAGCAAATTGTTTTACAATTATTTTTACAATCTGAACCCACCTCAATGACCATATCCTCACCACCATACACCCTGACCTGCCTTTACGCAAAATCTCAATGTTCCAAGCCCTGCTATCCAAAGGGCCAAGCCTTACTATCTTTCCACTATATCATAACTCCCCACTCATATCAAACTGTCTTTCTTCCTAACGGATATGTGCCACATTCAGCTTTATCATCCTCTTTAGAGTTGTTGGGATTTAGAGTCAATCACTACATAGTGCTAGGCTGTGCATAGCCAATACTTCCAGAAAGCTGTTCCTGAACGGAACGGTGGAGGCTGTGGAGACCAGACAATTCTCTGAATATGAGGCTGCCTTATTGGGAATAGTAAGGAGTTGCTCAAAAATGGGCACAATGGTGTAAAACATTAGCCAGTGGTAATTTTGCTTTGCAATATTTTGCATAGGGAACACAGAGATTTACCACATTTTGCTCAATATTAACTTCCTGTTTCTTTTACAGATTATGCTAGTTAAAGACAGTAAAAAAGGCCACAGAAAAATCATTCTGTGGCTTCTCTGCATTGACCACCTTCGTATTTTTGCCATTACTTCACTTCTATGCATTTGCAGGCTTGCTGGAGCTTTGCTTACTCCATATTCGTCCTGTCCCCATAAATCTTTCCTGCAGACTTCTAGTTCTTCGATAGATCACAGAACCTATCTGGTCTCCGGAGGGTTTGTCCTTTATGTTCTTTGTGTTGCATTCCTAACCAATTGTGAGAAAGTGCCTCTTTTTGCGTGGTCACCCCCCATTTTTGTGGGTTGATGATGGCAGTGTTTTCAACTATGCATATTGGGGTACTGCTATCCAGGCTCCTTTATATGTGCTATGACCCCTAAAACATGGTAATGTAGGCTAATCCCCAGTTGGCATACTTACATTTCTAGTAAGATCATAGCATAGTAAGTCAAATGTCACCCTTGGACAGCATCATGTATTGTGCTATTCACTAGGCTGACAAGGAATACATGGCTTCAGACCAATCTCAATAGCCTGACATCTTCAGCTATTAACCCTGCATGTAAACCTGTAAAAATAACCCTTTTGACAGGAATAAACCCTGCTCTAAATATTTCCCCTGAGTCACCCCTGAGGCATTGTAGTTCACAAAGTAGGGTTTCTGAATTTGAGCCTGATTTTGACTTTGGTAAACTGGAATTTACTCAGTCCGGGTGATGGAGTAAAGTACTCCTTCCCCTGAAGGAGTATCTGCCCACCAAATTTAGAGCTATCAGCTGGCCCAGCAGACATCTCTAGCAATTGCAGGAACTGCTGTTGCAGCGATTCCTGTAAATGTTTTGAAAGTTTGACAGGCGAAACTTAAAAATCAGCAAAAGAAAATCAACAAACAATAACAATAAAATAAAGCTGTAAAAGTCAGTTCTTGCGAGTTTACAAAAGAAAACAAGACAAAAGTAGACATGCATCAAAAAGATCATCCCACTGATAAGTGATCCTGAGTAAGACATCCAGCTTCGTCATATCTTATCATGCTTTTGTTGGCACCCTCTGGATTTATCAACATACCTTGCTGTCGTAGCAGTAAAGTCCATCCCCCTAGTCCATTCCGAAAGGGCAGAGCACGTTGGGATCGCCAGTGTCAAGCAATTTCTCTCTCTGTGATAATATGGCCCACTTCGATCAGCAGGCGGATGCTGCGGTTCACCCTAGGTGTTCAACAGGCCTAGGAGAACCACTTTTGGGTCAAAGGGACTGATCTGTGTATGACGTGAAAAAAGGTAGTGCAAAATAGAAAATGTGTGGCCAGTAGGCGTGTATAATGGGGCAGTCCCAAACCATATGGTAAAAGGAGCCCGATGTGTCCCTAAACCTCCAGCATTGCGGTGTCGTCATGCTCCCCATACCATGTAGACACAAGGGGCTGTAGTAGATGTGATGAGGATATTTTTATTGGATGAGACAGAGCCTCATCGATATCGCAAGGGATCTAGGGCCATTTCCGCCTCCTCCTAGTCATCATCATCTAAAGGACCCAGGTCTCCATCCCAACTCTCCCTGAGAGTAGTCCTGGGGTCTGGATCATTATTCACTAATGTGCGATAAAGGCTGTACATGCTTTTCTCAACAAGGTGGGATTCAAGCAGATGAGCCTCAAGGGGATTAGATTGAGTGAGGGGCTTTAAAGGATCAAGTTAGGTCTCGAGGGCATGTTGCAACTGCAGGAAGCAATACAATTGTAACTTATGCAATGTGAAGGTGGTGGCCAGATGCTGAAATGCGCAAATGGCAGAGCCCTGCCACATGTCTCCCATCGTTGTGATGACAGTAGAGTCCCACGCCCTGAAGCCCTCCAGCGTGGCAGAGTGGGAGAGCCAGGAGCCAGCCCAAAGTTGCGTCATCTCCATTGGAACCTCATGCCTACTAACCCACCTTATGGATTGGTGCCAAGACAACAGAGTTGAGAGGGTGGCTGGGGTAGGGATGTGGGAACTGTACGTCCATAGAGTAAATTAAGGGTACAGTGGAGTTCTAACTCAATGAGTTCTGCCACAATGGCATGGTTTTGGTGGTCAGTGATAGGGAGAAGGTGGCTGGCCCAACAGTATAGTTGAGGATCAGAGAACCCCAGTCCGCCCTCATAGCAGTACAACACACGTTTATAGAAGGAGATATGCGGGACACCTCCTGCCCAGATGAAGCGTGTTACCTCAGCTTGCAGTGTGCGGAAGAAGGTAGAGAGAATGGGGATAGTTCTGTAGGGTGTAGACAAATCTCGGCAAGGAGATCATTTTAAAATCGTGCACCTCTGCAGGCCACACTACGGGGGAGAGTGACCCAATGAGCCATGTCCCTTCAAACTGAGCTGAGTGACGTTATGGTCAAATGCTTGTTGTGGTGAAATGGTGATGTTCATCCCCAGGTAGCGTAATTGCTCCGTGGACCATTGAAACAAGGTTGTGACTCGTATATCATTGTGGGGGCCCCAGATATGGGCATAGATAGACTTGGACCAGTTCACTGCGATGCCAAAGGCATCAGCGTACACCTGTAACATATGTAGGAGACAAGGGATTATGGCCTCGGGGTTGCCCAAATAAACAAGCATATCATTCACGTATAGTGAGACTCTGTCCTCGCAGCCATCAGACCAATGGAATCTGTGTCGTTGTGCATTCTGCTGAATCTACCCTGCTAAGGGTTCAATAGTGAGTGCGAATAAAAGGGATGAGAGAGGACAGCCCTGATGAGTGCCCCGCTCAATGGGAATGGCGGGGGAGGTTGCCCTGTTGACTCTGACCCTCACCCAGGGGTTTAAGTAGAGCGTCCGCACCCAGCATCAAAAAGTTGTGCCGAAATTAATTCGCTCAAACAGGCAAAACAGCAAGTGCCAACTGACCAAGTCGAAGGCCTTTTCGATTTTGATCGAGACAAGGGCTCAACATTCTGCCATGTCTTGTGAGAGGCGATCGCTTTATGCAACCTACAAAGTCAGTGCTGTGTGCTGCAGCCAGGCACAAAGATGTTTTGGTTCAGATGGATAAGGGGCGTAACTACCTTTACTAGGCAGTTTGCTAAAACTTTTGCCAGTATCTTAATCTCCCTATTGAAAATGGAGATTGGCCTGTATGACCCGCAGTCCCCGGGGGGTTTATGTGGTTTCAGGATATTGTGGCACCACAGAGGTCGTAGGGGAGCTGGCCCACTTTGAGTGCCTCTTTGAACATTGCAAGTAGGGGAGTAGATAACAAGGAGGCATATTTTTTATACACTTCAAATGGAAAGTTATTGGGGCCTGGAGTTTTCAATCAATCAAGCGTTTGTTAAGCGCAACTACTCACCCGTAAAGGTCTCAAGGCGCTGGGGAGGAGGGGAGGTGCAGGTTCCAGTCCATCAAGGAGGGGGTCTGTCGAAGAGCCAGGTTTTGAGGTTTCTCATGAAGATGGGGAGTGATGTTGTCTGCCTGAGGTGGAGCGGAAGGGCGTTCCATGCTCTGGCCGCGAGGAAGGAGAAGGAGCGGCCTCCTGATCTGGTCTTTTTGGCACGGGGAACCACGGCGTAAGAGAGCTGGGCTGATCGTAGGGTTCTTTGGGGTGCGTGGAAGTTGATTCGGCTGTTGAGGTATGCTGGTCCGGTGTTGTGGAGGGCTTTGTGTGCGTGGGTGAGGATCTTGAAGGTGATTCTCGCCTCGTGCCAGTGGAGTGTGCACAGGTGTTGGGAGATGTGGCAGTGTCATGGTAGGTTGAGGACCAGTCTTGCGGCGGCGTTCTGGTTCAGGTTTTCCTACTGAGAAGCGCCTCAATGGCCGAAATAATATTGCCTGCTGTTATGGGTTTGTCCAGTACTTCCTGTCTCTGTCTGTAAGCTGGGCAAGAATAAGGTCCTACAAAATAGGGTGGAGGCGTTTGGCTTCCGGGATTGGGAGGTCTGCATAGAGGTCAGTATAGTAGCAGGTGAATTCCTGTGTTATTGAGTGTGGGTCCGCCACTTCTCGACCCGCCTCCATAGTAATGGACTGCACCATGCCCGGAGCTAGATCTCGGCTCGCCAGCTAATGCAAAAGTTTCCCATCCTTCTCCCCATAAATCTGACCCTGTGAGTCAAGGTGGGCTGAGGATGCGATGTCCAGTTGTTTCTGGCAGAGTGCGAGTTGTTTTAAGTCTGCCACATATTTCAGGTGGGCAGGGGGAGTTTGTGGTGCAGACCTCATCTGCGGGGTAGAGGTCTCGTTCAAGGGTCAAGACCTCAGTGAGTCTACGGAGTGGGCGGCTGATTGATAGGAGATTATATGGCCATGCCGGGTCACCTTCAGGGCCTCCCCGAGTGTGCTTGGGGAAATGACGGATGGTGCATTGATTCTGAAATAGTCTGAGATGTGTGCCTTGAAGGAAGTCCACAAAGTCGGAGAAGGTGAGCCACCCTGCGCTGAGCCACCTATGACTGAGTTGTTAGTGTCTTGAGGGCCTGAGAGTCAAGGTGATGGGAGCATGGTCTGTTAGTGCCCATGGGAGGATGCGTTCATCGAGCAGCATGGCAGAGCCAGCCGATGGCAGAAAGATATAGTTGAGCCTAGTGTGGGATTTATGGGAGTGCGAGTAAAAGGCATATTCTTTGGCCTCAGGATGCAGTAAGTGCCAGGAGTCAGAGAGAGCCAAAGAGGAGACTCAGGCAGAAAATCGTGCATTCGGTGAGCAGAAGGGTTGCTCGAGTCTAGGTGTGGGGCCATCACAGAGTTGAAATCCCCCCCCCCAGAATGATAGGGCCGGGGAAGGATTTGAGGAGGAGGGGGGTGAGAGCCTGTAGTGTGGGGTCCATCATCGTAGGGAGGGCATAAACAGAGGCAATTATCCATTGAAGCCCCTCCATGTCCCCTTCCACCAGAGCAAAGCACGCAAGGGCATCACAATGTGAGCATGTTACATTTAGTGGGAGTCGTTTGTGGCGGAGAATGGTAGCGACACAGAAGCTAGTTGTGCACCCTGCATGATACACTCTAGTATAGCCCCCTCGTTGTAGCACTGGGTAGTGGTTTCCAAGGAGGCAGGTTTCTTGAAGTAGTACCACTAATGGAGAGTGGGGTTTGAGGTGTTGAAAGATGGCCCCATGTTTAATTTTGTAGTTGAGGCAATTTGCATTTGAGGAGAGAGCAGTGATCAGTGTATTAGTGTATGTCATGAGGGTAGTCAAAAAGGGGGTAATCAAGATAAAGCAGACTTAGAGTGCAGCAGTAAACTGACATAAACAAGCATTTGTTAGAAATGGAGTCTCAAGTGTCCAAGTAGGGACACTCACTGTAGTCAGGGTAAGGGAGCCACAGAGCTAAGATAACCCCTGATAACCACCTTGGTAGCTTGGCATGAGCAGTCAGACTTATCTCAGAGGCAATGTGTAAAGTATTTGTACACACACACACGGTAACACAGTGAAAAACCTACAAAAGGAGTCCACACCAGTTTAGAAAAAGTGCCAAGAAAAAAATGACAAAAATCCAATATACACAAACCAAAATATCACTTTTAAAAGAATGAGCAAGTTCAACCATAAACTCAATGGATGCATTTGTTTAGTACAAAGTACCTCAGATGCGTCAAAAATCAAAGATGAGGCAAGGCGCAGGGGAGGTGCCGGAAAACAAAGTAATGCGTCTGTTCCTTACTATGTAGTGGAGGTAATGTGTCAGTTTCTTACTGGCAGCTGAGGTCATGCATTGGTTCCTTACTGCTAGGCAGGGTAGGCGATGCATCGGTTCCTTACTGACAGGATAGGTGCTGCGTCGGTCCCAGACACGAAGCCTCAATTCCTTACTGTGGGGCAGTGTTGATGAAGTATCGATGCCCAAGGATGATGGGATGAAAATCCAGACATGTGGCGCCGATGCGAAGCGGCGAGCGGGCACTGCGGCGATTCCTCATGCGCGAAGGCACTGCGTCAGAGTTGGAGTGGGTGTCACGGATGTCGGTGACACAGGGCTCAAAACTCACGCTTTAGCGATTTTTCTGACATGATGCAACAGTGAACTGAGGCCTGCAGTGAAAGCCGTGTTCGATGCATCAAGCGGGAACCACACTTCTGGGCAGGCAGCGGCGATGCATCGTTCTTTTACAGAGATGCATCAATAAAACAGATGCTAGGAGTCGATGCATCAATTTTCTCCTTAAGATCATCAGTTTACACATCCAAGGGTCCAGGAATTGGATTTGGCACCCATTGGCAAGTCAGGTCTCTCAGCAGAAGAACCCAGGCACTAGCAGATGAAGTATTTCACGGCCCTGAGACTTTTAAACAGAAGCAAGCTCAACTCAAGCCCTTGGAGAACATTGGAAGCAGGATGCAGAAAGCAAAGCCCAGTCTTTTCACTCCCAGGACAGAAGCAGCAGACCAGCACAACAAAGCGACAGGCAGAGTGGTAGTCCCTCCTACAGCATCTAGCTCTTCTTCCTAGCAGAATGTCCTCATTCCAGAAGTGTTCTGATTGTGGGGTGTCAGAGGTACAATACCTATACCCCATTCTGCCTTTGAAGTAGGCAAACTTCAAAGGAAAGTCTTTGTAGTACACAAAACCCTGTCTTTCCCTAACTTGGCATCTGAGTCAGACACACTACAGGGGGGTGGACAGCTTTGTGTGAGGACAGGCACAGCCCAATTTATGTGTCAGTGACAACTCCTCCCACCACTTTAGCTCAGGATGGCCTATCAGCCCAGTTATGGGCCATCAGGATATGCAAGGCACACCTCATCTCTTTTTGTGTGACTGTCTAGAGTGAATGCACAAGAGCCCAACTGTCAGCCAACCCAGACATGTATTCTACAGACAAGCAGAGGCACAGAATGGTTAAACAAGAAAATGCCCAATTTTTAAAAGTGGCATTTTCAAACTTACAATTCAAAAAACAACTTCATCAAAAGATGTATTTTTAAATTGTGAGTTCAAAGGCCTCAAACACTAAATCCCTATCTGCTTCCAATGGGAAATTACACTTAAAAGATATTTCAAAGCAATCCTCATGTTGCCCTATGGGAGAGATAGGCCTTGCAATAGCGAAATATGAAATTAGCAATATTTCACTATTAGGTAATGCAAAACACACCAGCATATGTTTTCCCTTTTAAATACACTGCACTCTGCCCATGGGGCTGCCATGGGACTTCCTTAGGGGTGACTTACGTGTAGTAAAAGGGAGGGTTTGGGCCTGGCAAGAGGGTGCACTTGCCAGGTCAAAATGGAAGTTTAAAACTGCACTCACAGACACTGCAGTGGCTATTCATGTGGGTGGCACAATCAGTGATGCAGGCCCACGAGTAGCATTTGATTTACAGGCCCTGGGCACACCTGGTGCCCTGTACTAGGCACTTACTAGTAAATCAAATATGCCAAACATGGAGAAACCAATCGCCAGTGCAATTTAGAAAGGGAGCACTTGCACGTTAGCACTGGTCAGCAGTGGCAAAGTGCCCAGAGTCCTAAAACCAGCAAAAACAAAATGCCACGCACAATCAAAAAAATGTCAGAGGCAAAAAGACAGGGGAAACAAGCCAAAGGATGCCAGGTCTAACAGCACACAACAAATAAACATTTTATCATTAAACTAAATCCCAACAAAACTACCCCCACCACTCACTTCCACCCCAGAAACATCTGTCGCCCCTTGCAAACAACACCCAGTAACTAGGTGGGAAAC
Source organism: Calotriton arnoldi (assembly GCA_963921515.1). Lineage (NCBI taxonomy): Eukaryota > Metazoa > Chordata > Amphibia > Caudata > Salamandridae > Calotriton > Calotriton arnoldi. The sequence continues at coordinate 105,871 of CAWUFW010018745.1, read as the reverse complement.
AAACAAAAAGTGACACACTGAAACCCAATCGATCCCGATCCCGAGCTGGTTGAAGTACATGGTGGTACTGGCGGCAATCAAGTCATTGTGGTCGGATGAGGCCCCAGAGGCAGGTCAGTCAATCCTCAGGGGGTTCCAGTCATCTGTCGGCCCAATGGAGGAGGAGGGTAAGGTGGAGGGGTGAAGGAGGCGGTCATCGCTGCTGATCTTCCCTCATCTCCCTTGGGGTCCAGAGAGGTTTATAGATCTTGTGGGTTTCCTAAGGGGGAGTCTAGGGGCTTTCCCTCCCATATCTGAGGAGCCCTACGGGGCATGATGGTGCCTTTCAATGGACACTGTTCAGTGGCCCAAGAGAGAACTTCTTTGGGGTAGTTGAAGAACCAGGATTTGGAGTTGTGGTGGAGTACTTTAAGGCACACGGGGAAGAGGAGCATGTAGCGGAGACCCATAAAGTAGAGCCGTTGCTCAACGGTGTCATTTGTCATGCACCGCTGCTGTACAGTTCGGGTGCAGTCTGGAAATATCATCACTTGGGTATTTTGTAAATGAAGGTCCATTATCTTGCTGGTCTCTTGAAAAATTGTGTCCCGATCCCAGTAACTCAAGAATTTGGCTTTTAAGAGGTGAGGTGGAGCTATCGGGGCCCTGTCGTGCCAGGGAGCGGTGCGCCGTGTTCATTGAAAAACAAGTAGACAGTGAGGAGGTGGGCAATCAGGAGTTCAGCCAGGTCTCCAGGAAGTGTTCTGGGGCTGCCCTTCGAAACCCTTGGGGACTCCCACGGCGCATAGGTTGCACAGACTAGCTCAGCCCTCAGCATCTTCTGCATGGGCCTCCAACTCTGCAGACGTCGTCCCGAGGTTGTGGACTGTGGATTTGAGTTCTTTGATGGTATCTTCCAGCTCCGATACCCGGCCCTCAGCATCCATGACTCTGTCCACTACTCCCCTGAAGTCCTGTCATAGTAAGGAGACCTCCACACCAACCTCACCGATCATAGTCTCCAGCATGGAGTGGTTGACTTGAATAGCCTGGAGGATAGTATTGGTGCTATTGGGATTCAGTGGCTGTCCAGATCAGTCCTGTGGGACTGTTGAAGGTCCCTGGGTTGCCATGGTGGGGGCACTGAAGCAATCAATTTTGACTTGGGAATGAGAAGCCGAGGACTTGCTGTGGCCCATGGTGGAACTTGAAAGGGTTCGCCGGCGATTCCACTGCTTGCAGATCATTAGAGGTGGCAGCACCCCAGCACTGCCCGCTTACCCCCCAAACGGATGAAGCTGGGAAGAAGGGGGGGGCATCACAAGCAGCAAGGAATGTCCAAGGGGTTATATGCAAGGCCTGAGTGCTCACACAGTGAAGGACGAAGAGTGATGGCTCCCCCTCGGGGAGCAGAGTTCTGTGCTGCAGGGAGGAGGGCACCAGGTCAATGTGATTGTTAGCTTGAGACCACTCACCTGAATACCAACTCGTCTGCAGGAGTGATGAATAATTCCCCGACCGCCCAGAACACCTCTTAAGGCTACTGATATGAACAGGAGTCCCTGGCAGGTGTTCCGAGAGGGAAGGGGGATTGGAGGAGATAAGACAAGAGAAAAAAGACACAGCTACTTTCTAGCACCTGGGCCGGCCGGGTTTCTTATTCTGGGTAACTGTTGTCTGTATCTGGATGATAAAACAGGATATACATCAAATCAGTAACATGAGATGTGATGCTTGTACAATAACAATGCTTCTAAGGCCTTCGAATAAACACAATATATTAATCACCTTGTATCAGGTCTTGTGTTTTCTTAAAAGGCGACAAGCACTTCAGAACCAGTAAGCAGCACGTTGTCACATGTACTCCTGAGATATGGGAGATAACATCTCTCACCACCTTAAGCGTTATTCAAGATACGAATAGTGCCAGGGGTTTGTCTAGTGTAAAGAAAAGACTTGAAAAGAACATCAACAGCACCAATCACGCTATTCTAATGTTTATTCCTATTCTTACCTTATCAAATTACTAATCCAGAATTAAATGAGGAACTTTCTTCTTTTAAAAATATTTGCTTCAATACCTTGTTCACAATATCCACTGATACGAATATTCACAGATGCGGAAAAATGTCTATGACCTTTCCCAACTGAAGTACAATGTCACGAAAAGAAACAGGTTTCAAAACAGATATGCGATTAACTTAACTGAAAGATGCCCTCGTAAATCTTGCATGCACGTTACTCAGCCAAGCGATGTCGTCTTGTGATTTCCTGCACTCGGGACGATCGCGTAAGAAACGAAACATGTTGGAGCCGGCTCTTCTGTTCCTTTCTTCTTCAACGCCGTCAGATGAAAGTTCAAGCTCTTTGCGGGCGAAAAGAAAACATACGCTCCTCACGGTTCAGCAAAGCCAAGCGCTGACAACCGGAGGTGCGATCCTTTTATAGTCTTCCCACATGACCGTTTATCCAACGCGCCTCAAGAATGTGTCAGTGACACGTGTTACTAAAGAGTGTGCCGATGAAACGTGTTTGTGCCAGGCAATGTTTACCATGATATTGGGGCATCCTCACAACAATAAATATGCAGGTTCTGCTATAAATACAATAAATATGCAGGCTATGCTACAAATACAATTATACAATGCATAATTGAGCACCTTACATATAGTGTACATCGAATGTCACTTTTATGGAAGTATGGCCACATGATTAATGCGAGAACCTTGCGAATGCAGACAGATCATGCAGGTCAGGGCTTTACGCAAGGTGTGTGAAGATGAATCCCTGACAGTCCTCCCCCTTAAGAGTCCTGCAAGTGGACGTGGCTTAGATGGATTTACTAGATGAAATCTCCAAGTTAACTGAGGGGCATGTACGGTGGAATCCGGTTCCCAGGAGTTCTCTTCTCGTCCATACCCTTTCCAGGCAATGAGATAGAAGAGCGCTCTGCGTATGCGTTTAGAATCTAGAATTTTTGCAACCTCATATTCCCATTGTCCATTCACTTTCACAGGTGGTGGAGGGGGGCCTGCCCGGGTGTTGACTAAATATGGTTTTACAAGGGATACATGAAAAACTGGATGGATTGGGAAATCGTGAGGCAGGGATAGTTCCACTGTTACAGGATTCATTAGTTTTGTAACTGGAAATGGGCCAATATACCTAGGGTGAAGTTTTCGGGACCCCTCTAGACGTAGGTTTTTTGAGGATAACCAAACTTGGTCTTCTATAGCATATGTTGGAGCACTTTTTCTATGCTTATCAGCCTGTGTTTTCATTTGTTGTTGTTGATGTTCTATGTGTCGTTGTACACACTTTTGTATTTCTTCCAACCTTTTGTCATGTTCTTTTACAGAAGAGATTTAACAGGGAGCATTCTAGGATGATATCCCAAAAGGCAAAAGAATGGTGACACTCCTGTTGTAGTATGCATAGTATTATTATATACAAATTCCACCAAAGGCAATGTTTTATCCCATTCTGCTTGTCATGTGGAGATAAAACAGCGCAGGATTTGTTCTAATGTCTGATTCAGACTGTCTGTCCATCCGTTTGAGGATGATAAGCGGAGGACAGGCGGACGCCATTGCCTATTGAGGAACAAAAACTACGCTAAAACTTGGAGGTAAACTGTGGGCCTCGGTCAGAAACAATTGCGATGGGAAGTCCATGTAATTTAACTACGTGTTGTAAGAACAATTCACTAAGATCTTTTGCTGATGGCATGTGCTTTAATGAGATAAGATGTGCCATCTTGGTTAGGTAGTCCACTACCACCCAGATAATTGAATGTCCATTTGACGATGGAAGGTCTGTAATAAAGGCCATACTCACAGTATGCCAAGTTGAGGGCGGTATAGGCATGGGAGTTAACAGTCCAGCTGGTGCCATATGAGTGGTCTTGGATTGAAGACAGGTAGAACAAGTTTGGACATAGTTTTTGACGTCAGAGGTTAGAGTGGGCCACCAAAAATGTCTCTTACATAACTCTAAGGTCTTTTTCACTCCCGGATGACCGGCTAATACTTAATCATGATTCTATTGCAGTACGGTGTCACGTAATTCCTGAGTAGGAACGTACAACTGGTTTTCATAACACCACAAGTTTTCTTTCCTGGTAACTGTGGGGGGGATAGGTACAGTGATTTGGGCAGATTGTAACTTTGACAGAAACTCTTGTGGTACACATAAGACAACTAGTTTCTCTGTAGGAATGATTGGTTTCACTTGGTCAATAATTGTTTCTGAAGGAGGGTATCCCATTCTGGACAAGGTGTCAGATTTCTGTTGTTGACTACCTGGTCTACATGTAATAATGAAATCAAACTCATTAAAGAAAAGGAGCCAACGGAGCTGATGTGGGGTTAATGCTTTTACATTTTGATAGAATTGCAAATTTCGGTGGTCGGTGTAAATAGTGACAGTGTGTCTTGCACCTAACAAATGATGATGCCATTCTTGAAAAGCGAGTTTGATGGCCAATAATTCTCGCTCTGCCACAGTGTAATTTTGTTCAGCAGGCAATAGTTTTTTAGAGAAATATGCCACAGGATGAAACCTGCCAGAGTGAGGATCTCGTTGTGACAGGACCCCTCCGACAGCCACTGTGGATGCGTCAGCCTCAACATAGAAGGGTAGTGATGGGTCCGGGTGGTGTAAAATGGGTGCCTCAGTAAAGGCTCTCTAAAGCTGCGAAAAGGCCTCATCTGCTGTTTTTGTCCACTGAAAATGAACCCCCTTTTTTAGGAGTCGAGTGATTGGAGATACTACCATGGAAAACTGAGGTATAAAGCGCTGGTAGAAATTCGCAAAGCCCAGAAATCGTTGGACTTCTTTTATTGATTCTGGTGCTCTCCACCGTAAGATGGCCTGTACTTTAGACTAATCCATGGAGATACCCTGCGGTGTAATCACGTATCCTAAAAACTCAATGTTGTTAGAATGAAAAACGCATTTATCTCCTTTGGCGAATAGATGGTTTTCTCACAATTTTTGTAAGATTGCCCTAACATGTGTTACATGCTCTTCTTCTGAAGAAGAATAGATGAGAATATCATCTATATAGACTACTACACAGATGTCCAGAAAGTCCTGCAGCACTTCGTTAATAAAAAACTGGAAGGCTGCAGGAGCGTTGCAGAGTCCAAAGGGCATGACCTTGTACTCAAAGAGACTAAATTTTGTACGGAAGGCCGTCTTCCACTCATCTCCTTCCTTGACCCGTATAAGATGATACGCACCATGGAGATCAAATTTGGTGAAGATGGCGGAGTTTCGTACTTGGTCCTATAACACTGGTATCAGTGGGATTGGGTACCTGTTCTTAATGGTTACTTTATTTATTGCACGATAGTCAATGAACACGCGCAGTTCCTGATTCTTTTTTGGGACAAATACAATGGAGAACTGAAGGTGACGTGGAATGTCTTATAAAGCCCTTAGCTAAAAGATCATCCAGATATTCTCGCAAATAATTGGTCTCAGGTTCAGACAAGGCGAACACTTGACTACAGGGCAGAACTGCCCGAGGAATCAGATCCGTTCGACAGTCATATGACGGGTGAGGTAGCAATTGAGTTGCTTGTACTTCAGAGAACACATCATGAAAATCGCTATAAACGTCAGGTATTGTACAGGCAAGGGAGTCTACTGCACCAATGGTCGTTGCACAATGTAGAGGTGTCACAAGCAGATGTTTGTCAGGATAACATTTGTTTTTAACAACATGTAGAATCCAAGAGGACGGTTCTCTTAATACAATCGATCTTAGGATTATAAAGCTGGAGCCATGGAACCCCTAAAATGGCACCAAAAACTGGGGTATCAATCAAATCGAATTGAATGTGCTCGGTATGTCCATTAGCACATACCACAGTCAAGGGGGTGGTTTGATGCAGAATTAAACCAGAAGACAATTCTGACCCGTCAATGGCCCTTACAGGTTCCGGAGTACTTTTACTCACTATTGGGATGTTTAATGTTTTGGCTAAAGTAATATCCAAACGAACAACCAAATCTATAAATTCAGTACAATCACTGGGGGGATCCACAATTTGGGCAAGGACATCTTTCAATTCATCGTGGAGTTCCCGATAGAATAAGGAGGTTCTTTTGGATTCAGGCCATTCCGTTGCAGCTATTAACCTGTTAAAGGTAGCGATATATGAAAGTAAATCTTTTTTGCCCTGACGCAAATTAAGAAGCTCGTTATCACTTGCCTGGACAAAATGGTGCAGAGCGAACAATTTCCACATTGCTTCTTTGAACTGATCAAAATCATGAAGTAATGCGTCATCCCTTTCTATATATATGGGATAGACCATGTGGTGGCTGTTCCACCTAGATAGGATAATATGAAAGCCACCTTAGCTGTATCTGTAGGGAAAGCGGATGGGAGGCAAAGGAAGTGCAATTGGCATTGGTTTATAAAAATGCTATATTTGGCATGGTCTCCAAAAAAGCGCTCTGGGGGAGCTAGAGGAATCGGTACTGGTGTGGTAACTGTTACGTTTACCGTTTTATCCCTGATGATGGAGCTGCCGAAGCTTGACTAGTGAATTGAAAACGTGGTGGTTGCACTAATGAACCTTTTGCTGTAACTCCTGGATTTTCCCACTGATTAGTTTGCGGTTTATAACGATGTAATTCACACTGTAGGGTGTGATTCTCTTGCTTTAGAGAAGCTACTTCTTGTTGCAAATTCACAAGAGCTCTGGTTAAGGAAGGGGTGTCATCAGTTTGTTCTTCTCCCATGGTATTCCCTGTGATGGTATCCATCGCTCAGGCAGCCCTGTGTTTTTGTGGCTTGGCTTTTTGTTAGCTTGAGACCACTCACCTGAATACCAGGTCATCTGCAGGAGTGATGAATAATTCCCTGACTGCCCAGAACACCTCTCAAGGCTACTGATATGAACAGGAGTCCCTGGCAGGTGTTCCAAGAGGGAAGGGGGATTGGAGGAGATAAGACAAGAGAAAAAAGACACAGCTATTTCCTAGCACCTGGACCGGCTGGGTTTCTTATTCTGGGTAACTGTTGTCTGTATCTGGATAATAAAACAGGATATACATCAAATCAGTAACATGAGATGTACAATAACAATGCGTCTAAGGCCTTCGAATAAACACAATATATTAATTACCTTGTATCAGGTCTTGTGTTTTCTTAAAAGGCGACAAGCACTTCAGAGCCAGTAAGAAGCACGTTGTCACATGTACTCCTGAGATATGGGAGATAACATCTCTCACCACCTTAAGCGTTATACAAGATACGAATCGTGACAGGGGTTTGTCTAGTGTAAAGAAAAGACACGAAAAGAACATCAACACAATAGTACATGTGGCACCAATCACGCTATTCTAATGTTTATTCCTATTCTTACCTTATCGAATTACTACTCGAGAATTAAATGAGGAACTTTCTTCTTTTAGAAATATATGCTTCAATAAAATGTTCACAATATCCACTGATACGAATATTCACAGATGCGGAAAAATGTCTATGACCTTTCCCAACTGAAGTACAATGTCACGAAAAGAAACAGGTTTCAAAACAGATATGCGGATAACTTAACTGAAAGATGCCCTCGTAAATCTTGCATGCACGTTACTCAGCCAAGCGATGTTGTCTTGTGATTTCCTGCACTCGGGAATGATCGCGTAAGAAACGAAACACTTTGGAGCCGGCTCTTCTGTTCCTTTCTTCTTCAATGCCATCAGATTAAAGTTCACGCTCTTCGCGGGCAAAAACAAAACATACGCTCCTCACGGTTCAGCAAAGCCAATCGCTGACAAATGGAGGTGCAATCTTTTATAGTCTTCCCGCATGACCGTTTATCCAACGCGCCTCAAGAATGTGTCAGTGACACGTGTTACTAAAGAGCGTGCCGATGACACGTGTTTGTGCCAGGCAATGTTTACCATGATATTGGGGCATCCTCACAACAATAAATATGCAGGTTATGCTATAAATACAATAAATATTCAGGCTATGCTGCAAATACAATTATACAATGCATAATTGAGCACCTTATATATAGTGTACATCGAATGTCACTTTTATGGAAGTTTGGCCACATGATTAATGCGAGAACCTTGCGAATGCAGACAGATCATGCAGGTCAGGGCTTTACGCAAGGTGTGTGAAGATGAATCCCTGACAGTGATATAGCAGTCCCTTGGTCATCGTGAGTGTTCACAACTGGGAGTGGGAGAAGCAGGGTGAACAAATTGCCTGCAAGTGTGCTCAGTTGTCCCCCAGAGGCAAGGTTCCCGAAGTAAGTGGCAGTTGTGGGTGCCTTCACAGTCACCAGCAGCAGGGCCCGTGGCTCCCCATGGAGCCAGATCATGCGCAGGTCACTGTGTGGGGGGGAGACAAGGAGTGTCGTGCAAAACGCAGTGATCCTCATTTGAATCACCTGAACAGCTGTCTCAGTGAGAGCACACACAGAGGAGGAGGTGGATCACAGTCAAATCTATCCGGATTACCCCGGGGATACTCTTTATAGTCAGGTGTAATAGTTGAGAGGGCTCCACCACCTGTCCCCCAGAGCCCCGTTGATGATAGTTGTCTTTGTGTAGCGCGTCTGAGGTGCACAGGGGAGGGCCTGCCCTCTAAAGCCTGCCCGGAGGCCTAAGGAATGGCACAGGCCGGCCACAGATGTTTGGGCCTGGGAGGGCTGCACGAGCGGGCCGGGCGAGAAGGTCCTGCCACCAGGGCCAGAGACCTTGGGTGCAGCTGGTACCGATCACAAGCGTGGCGGTTGACAGCAGGGTCTGGAGTGTGCCTGGGTTCCTCCTGCTCCATCAGACCACAACAAAGTAGGGTAGTGTCCTTATTTAGCAGGGAGTGCCAATGTCGAAGTAATTCTGGAGCTGTGCAAGCAGGTTGGAACTAGAGAGTCTGCCCACTTTGTGCACGGCCGGGGTTAGTTACAGGCTTTGGTGGCCAGTGGGGGGGGGGTCCTGATCACGTCTGGCCCCCCTTTGAGTTTTTAGGGTGCAGTGGGGTGGGTGGATGCCCTCCTGGGCGCTGCCAGCACTGAGGATGGTGAGTTTGCTGGAGCGGGATGGCTGGGAGCTCAAGTGAGAGAGTGTACCATCTTGGACCAGTTCTCATTTTATTTTTAAAAGCAAAATCCCAAAGTAGTTTTTGAAAATAATTTTTTTTAAAAGACCTACCGTCATCAGGAGAGTTTTCTCCCATGGTGTGGGGTTCATTTATCAGTTTTCACTGCCCCTTCTTGGCAGGTTTAACTGGTGGCGATGTACAGTGAAAACTGGCTATGTGTTTGCGCACTCTAAATGACACGGGCGGAACTTCACTTTGGCAATGGAGTACCCTCTCTGCCAATGTTTACTGCAATCTTCCACTGCAGTGCATTTAATCTGCAGTCTAATCAGTGTTCAAAGGTGCATTCTGGACTAAACACTTTTGTCATAAATATGAGTAATGTCAATACACAATACAGCCTGCCCTTGACATTTGAATACTATACCACTTTGGCATTTTCATTGCCATGGCACTACTGAAAAGGTTCAATAAGCCACTTAAGTTAAACTATACTAAACAGTACATTTTAGGGAAAAACACTTGTGCTATCACATTGATGCGTTACCAGTTCCCTGGTTGGGAGGAAAATAAAGCCCGGGAAATAGGTTTTAATTCGATTCCCTTTGAAGTTTTATTTTATTTAGCTTAATAAGTTCACTTTAGCCATTGTATTTTCTTTGGGAATTGCGATGTGGGCTGGTCTGTAGAGTCCATAGTTCCGTGTGTGGCTCCACATTATTGTTCTTCCGATTGTCCGTTTTCATGTGCCAATAACTCCTGGCCGGATTCTTTAACTATCTGTACTATTTTTCTACCTTTCATTAATATGTGATTCTTTCCTCTCCTTTCTCAAAGGTCATCAGTATTTACGTTTCCTATGGTCATTTCTGTACCAATAGTATTCTATTCTTGGAATTTGAGACCGTTTCTAAGTCTGGCCGGTATCTCTGACTTTTCAGCGTATTTATTTCTCCGATATTTTATTGTCTCTTTCTGAAGGGTCTGGGCCCCTCTGTATGATTATGCGGGGGGGGGGTGAAATAGTGGGGCCAATTAATATTTCTGATGTGGGCTGTATTATTTAAATAAAAGGGCTATGCGGACTCTTTCCTAACCCTGGGCGGAGTTCGCGTAACTCCGCGAAGTGGAAAAAAACTCTGCCACGCTACGCGGAGCTCCGCAAGTGGCGGAGTGCGACAGAAATATGCAGTTTGCGGTGATTTGCGGTGCTGGATGCTTGTCCGCACTGTGTAATCATCGCGAACAGCACCATGCACAGCGCAAGCGGGCACTGCTTTCCTTTCTGCCGCTCAAGTATATTTTTACTCAAGCTGCAGCTTTCTCAACGCGAATGGACAGTTTCTCAACGCAAGAGGTCGCGAGCATAGTGACACCACTCGCAATGAGAAATCTGACCCCCCCCCCCGAGTAGAGAAATCTCGCCGGGAGATTGATTTTCCACGCTCGTGCTCGCCAACTTGATGTTGACAATCGCGAATGAGGAAAAATCTCGCCGGGAGGTGGATTTTCCTCGCTCGCGCTTGCCAACATGACGTTGACGAATGCGAGCGAGGAAAAAAACTCTGCTCCGAAACGCGAAGCGGAGTTTCGAACTCCGCGATCTCTGCGTAACGCGGAGTGCGGAAAACTCCGCAAACTCCGCAAGTGGAGCGGAGTTCACGCCCAGGGTTACTCTTTTTCGTCCTGGGTCTCATTTCAAAGATAACAATAACTTAGCCTTTATGGCTCCCACTTATAGAAACCCTCTTTCTGACCAAGGGGTTTCCATTTTAGCTACTCTCTCAGGGCACGATTCACAAAAGTAAACTGAGACGAAAGTCCAACTTTATGACTTTTGGTATTCATAAAGGACATTTACTACTCGTAAATGCCCTTTGTGAATACCAAAAGTTGAACCTCAACTTTCAGTATCCACAAAGGGCATTTATGAGTAGTAAATGCCCTTTGTGAATACTGAAAGCTGTAAAGTTAGACTTTTGTCTTACTTACTGTGAATCAGGCCCTCAATTTGTATCCTTTAGTGGGGAAGTGCTAGGGTTTCTTCCAGTTATACCAGCACACCACCCTCGTACCCAGGCACTCACCTGGGTTAGAAAACCACAAAGAGAGGGAGGGTTTTGAACGGAACTTGTCCTATTCCCCTATATATTACAATAATCGAACAAAGAAGGAACAGTTCCGTATTTATAATTACTGCTTCAAAGAAACTACAGGGTTGCAGGGAAATAATCCTTTTTATTAAAAGAATCCTTAACCACCAACCTAGTTGGTGGCATGCTTCATCATCGGGTTCCCACCTGGGACCCCGAGTGCCTCCCAGGTGTGCTTCAACGCCTGAATTACAGCGGAGCGGGATTTTTGTGCAGTGTCAGTGAGTGAACAGGTGATTAGAGCTAAAATTGCCTCTAAGATCCCCCTCTATGTTAGGGTGACCTAATTCTTTATTAGTGGGGTCATAGGGCAAGATTAAAAGGAATAAGAATGGATGTTTGTACGAGATTAGATTGATCTCAAAACATCACTATGTTGGTCTACATGCTTCAGCCTACAGCACTTATTATCTAGGCTTTCTTCAGGACCAGTGAAGCAAATACACACGCTAAGGTGTATTTGGTAGTAAATAGTGAACCGAAAACTTACGGTTTAGCTAAATGCGAATAATCTGTAAAACAAAATTCATGAGATTATAACAGGGTACAATTATTTTTAAGAATCCCTACAATGCAGTAATATGCAACAAGGACTATGTTATGCCCATATTGTGTAAACACTACCCTCCCTCGCATGCCGGGATAGTTAGTGTCTCCATTACACCATTTGCTATGATGAAGACGGCCTACGTCATTGTGCTCTTATCCAGAGAGAACTTCGAGGCTGTGTGCATGCATAAATAGCATTATTTAAACATTTTTCACAACTTTTTAGTAAAACAGAATCGGAGAAGTAGCTAAATACGCTGCTTCTTCGGAAGTGACCCATGCTTGTGCGGGCTTTAGAATTAAGTGTGATCAAGTTACCCAAAAACAGTTAACACCCATTTTCCACAAGTATTGTGCGAGTCAGCAGAGAGTTGTCAAGGACTCAAAAAATTGTATCTTACAGTTATCGCAATTTCGCAACACCTCATGGATCTCAACGGGGGGCGGTGCTTTATTGTCAAACCTTGCCGATTGAGAAAAGGAGTTAAAATGGACCATGTGAAAGGCGAGGATCCATGCAGTTTAGGCGGCAGGTTAAGTGCATAATTCTACTTACTTCGTCAAAGTCAGCCGCCCGTGTCTCTCAACTATTTTGGCCCAGTCAGGCGATCCCGGAGATGTTCGGGTGGCTTCTGACTAACGTTAAATGCATTCCGGCCGGAGTGATGTTGACAACATCGGCACAATAGAGGTTAAATTCCAAAGACCCCTGATGTCGGAAAACCACCTGACCCTAACGCAATGACGACACCACGCCCACCGTACCCACTTGACGGGAAATGATGGCACTCGGCCGGATGCATTTGTCCGATTACTCACCTGGTTTAGCCACGCTTCTCCGGGAGCATCGTGTGCCGGGGCGTCTCCTAAGGAATCTATCCTCAGGAGACCTCTCTGCTGTTGCGCTAGACTCCTGCTCGTTGGCTCAGATTCGGGGAAGGCTCCCTCCTGCCGCCGTCTACTGGTATCTCAAAGCCTTCTCCTGGTGTCTGCTCCTACTTCCTCGCACCGCATTTCTAGCACACGCCCCCCCCACCCCTTGTAGTTCTTCTTCCTCCTTTGAGAAACGGAGTCTTTTCATTCTTTTGACAAACGCTGTTTTGTTTTGTCTTTTCTTTTTTTTTTACCTGTTTCTACTTTCTTTGCATGTGTTGATGTTACTTCAACCCACAGAGGAATGTCTGGTCCAACCCCTCACACAGTGTCATTATGCACAGTCCAAAAGTCAGCAAAATCAAACAGGAAAAAGTGGGGACCACTAGAAAATAATATCCTTTCTTACAAATGGTAAAGGGAGCTAATATATGAGGACCTAAAGTATGTAAAGTCTTAAATAACTGTAGGAAATACATCTTTCTGCATGATAACCCCATTTTATTTGGACTGATGCTGCTGTTTTTTTGACTCTGTGCACAGGGACTCTGCTAACCATGCCCTGGTCCATGTGCTCTGACCCCTAAAACATGTCAAAATTGTCTGTACTCCTATAAGGCACATTTAACATGCCTCTAAGTTCCTAGTATATGGTACAAAATGTGCCCAGAGCCTGTAATTTAAATGTCACTAGTAGACATTTTGAGGCATGTCCTGTCGTGGGTATTAGGCCCACCCACCAAAGGGTTTACAGTTTTTATTGGGACAAGTGTGGAAAAGCTGGGATGGCAGGAAATTTGTAAATCCTTGAAGATTTTGGAACTTTCATAGAAATGTGAGAAGAATGTTTGTTTTGTACATAAATTTGAGGTTCAAAGGATATTGTGGATAAGAAAAGGTCGGGGTCTATACAAGCACACCCTCCTTGACTCCCTGGGTGTCTAGTTATCAGAAATTTCTTTGTTTGTTAGGTTTCCCTGATTGATAGCTGAGCCGAAGCCCAAAATTCACAACTACCCACGTTACACAAAAACCGTTGGTTTTGAGTGGAAACATGTGATCTATCCATGTTGTATTTTGTGGCCTTTGCTGTCTCGTGCACTGGGCCCACCCACATGACTGGGGTACTGTTTTTATTGAAACAAGTGTGAGAATGCTGGGTGGTAGGAAATTTGTGGATCCTCACAGATTCCAGTAATTTCTCTCATGGAATTGTAGGAAAATGAATGTTTTTTGCCAAAGTTTAAGGTTTGAAGTACATTGTGGGTAAGAAAAGATAGAGGGATCAACACAATCCAGGCAACCCTGAACTTCCCTGGATATCGAGTCTTTAGAAATGTCTGGGTTTGGAAGATTTCTCTTAATGGCAGCTGAGCCGCAGGCCCAGAATCCGTAGCTACCGACATTGCAAAAAAGTAGTTGATTTTTCTGGGTAAAATGTGATGTCTCCAGGTCACCTATTGGACTGATTTGTGTTGCTGCCACTATGCCTAGCCACACATGTGGGTACCATCATTATCAGGAGACATGTGGTAACACAGAATAGTAGCACATTTCTTATTACCCATTGATTTATCTGCATTTTTAGCTTCCAAATGTAAGCCAGTGTGCAAGAAAAAAGCATTTTGCAAGTGCCATCTGAATCACATGATAGTGTGGGTAACCCCTAATTTACAGGTGTACAAATAACCACTGTACCTAAACACAATATCTTTATGTAAGTTTCAGAAATACATAAGTTTCTTTCATATCTATTTTTCATTCATTATATTTTGCCATATGATTTGCTGTATGGTCTAACCCAATGAAAAATCTTTAGAAGCTGCAGGTCAGGTGTTGGCTATGGGCCTCACATGTTTTTGGAGAACCTACAAACCCTATATATTCTGGTGACTAGAAGAGCCCATTGGACATTGGTCGTAACAATATATTATTTTTGTAAATGGGCCATTGTGACAAAAAATGACAGATGAAAACATTGTCATCAATGGCTACTTTTTCTACTTATTTTCATTTTTTTTTTTACCATTCGATTTTGATGATACTTTGAGGAATCTACACAATTGACCCCTTGCTGAATTGAAAATGTTGTTTACTTTACAAAAATCCATAGCGTTCTAGAATGGCTCATGGGTTTCACACCTGTTTCCACCACAAGCTGCAAGTAGGCGGTTATTGGAACAATGAGGAAACAAGATTACCTTTTAGAAAAATGGAAAACCTCTGGTAACAAAAAGGGTCACTGCTAATCCGTGCTAAAGTGCCTGTGCTCATTACCCTGTGCACACTCCCCTAAACATGGTTTGATTGGCTTACACCGGATTGGCATATTTAATTTACTTATAAGTCCCCTGTAGAGTGGTCCTACATATACCTTTCAATTAAAGGCTACTAGTGGGCCTGCATCACTTATTGTGCCACCCACTTAAGCAGCACCTTTTAACATGTCCCAGGCCTGCTATTCCAGGCTGAATGAAGTTTTAAACTCCCAATTCAACCTGGCAATAAAAACTCCTTGCCAAGCCATACACTCCCCGTTTATTGCCTATGTGTTACCCCTAAGGTAGGCCCTAGGTAGCCCATAGGACAGAGTGCATTGTAGTTAAAAGGTTGGACATGTACGTTTAAGTTTTACATGTCCTGCTAGTGAAAAATGCCTAAATTCCCTTTCCCTACTGTGAGTCCTACCCGTCCCATAGGATAACATTTAGTTGCCTTAACACAAGTGCTAACATTTGATTGGGACCAGGTAGCCAGTTCATGTTTGGTATCAATGAAACTGGAATGAAAAATCTTCTTTAATGGTAAAACTTGATTTTTAATTACAGTTTTAGAAATGGCATTTTTAGAACATTGGCATTTTCCTGCCCTTTTGTGCCTGCAGCCTGTCTTAGGTCACATTACTGGGTGTAAGTGAATTCCTCCCAGACAGTCACACAATGTAGGGATTAGATGTGCCTGAATGAGCCATCTGCTGGCAGGATAGGGGAGGAACTGAGCACAGTCGAACTTGCAACTGAATAGACTATGGTCTGCCGCCTCACAAAGGATTGACCACCTCCACATAGCCACTGCAGCCAGATTGGAGGCACGGCAGGGGAGTGAGAATATTACATGCACTTCAAATAGATTTTCTGAAAGCTACTCCCACCTTCCAGAGGAAGAGCACCAGGTTTAAAAATAGGACCCTCAGACCCACTTTTCGGTTTACTTTCTGGACCTGAGGAAATACTCTCAAAGGACTGCCTGCTGCTGTGACCCGCTGTGCACTCCGCAAGACTGCTTTGCTGAGATCTGGGGCAATAAACTGTAATATTTTAACAACAACAGAAAATAGGTTTATTAGGTCCCTCTTTGCCCTCCCCAAGAACACGCCATTGATCCCGTTATATCTTGATTTGGCATTTAGGAAAATTCCGGGAAGGGTGAGCTAAGGCTTTATTGGCATAGGATATGGACCTCACCCGCTCTAGGAGCTTATAGCGAAATCCTAAAGGATCTCCTGGCCCTTTTTAGGACTCAAGACAAACCATGGATTATACATGTTAGGTCCATTATCACAAAGTTGGGAATGGAGAGGTTCTGGGCGGCATTGGAGGAGTTTGGTGCTGTCTCTAGAATGGCTATTAAGTTAGACTATTGGGAGCAGGTACTGTTCAGAGCTGTACAGGATCCCACACCTTGGAATTTATTAATTTTAAAAATTATGCCAAGATATGAGGTGATGATTGATGTGATTACCCTCCCCTACAGCTCCTAAATTGTTCTTTCAATTCAGATATTAGAGTCTCCCTATTACAACTTATTGTGTTAAATGGCCCAAAGCGAAAAACAACAGTGATGAGTGTCCTGTGTGCAGAAGATCACCAGAAACTACATTTCTTTTTTTTTGCCCAGGATATAACCGACAGAGAAGAAAATAGCTACTGCTGCTGTGTAGGACTTTGGGTGCCAGGAAGTACTTGGAGGCCCTTGGAATCCTAAGAACCGACAGCTCCAGGCTGGTAGTCTTCGTGGAAGCAAATTACCTTCTGGCTGGCTGGCTATGGCAATCCAAGTGCATCTGTAATATGGATCTGATGAGACAGTCACAAAAGAGGGAATTGGTGATCTGTCGATTTTGTGATGTGATAAACTTATGTAAGAGATTTCATTTTTCTGACCTAATCCTCGTGCCAACTTCTTTTAATGGTGCTATTTTCTCTTGGGTCTAAAAAGCCTAGGAATTATATGAAGGAGCTTTAAGAACTTCTTTTATCTTACTTCTTGAATGTAAACACTCTCCTGTATCAGCAAATCAAAATGGAAGGTATGGAAGAGCTTTCCTTGCTGTTAAATTGAGATCAAGGGCCTGTTTATAAAGCAACTTTTAGTTTCTTGATGTGCTTTTATGTGATTTTATTAGTCATTTAAATTAGTTTGCACTGGCATTTTTATTGAGAAAAGGGCTCAAATGGAATAGAGGAGTGAAGAGTTTGTTGTTTATTCAATTGATTGAGGCCCATATACTCCTGTGAGTAGAATATTTCTAGATGTCTTACAATGTGTTTATATGTTTTTATACTTGTTTGTACTTTTATGATCCTTGTTGATTGAATAAAGTTAAGACTAACTTACTGACTGGGTTTGCTGTATCTGGAAGGATTGCTTTGATGCATGGAGCCTGCCTTGAACCCTTAGAGGACAGCCCTGCTTTTTGAATCCTGCATCTTCTCCTGCAAACAGGACTACCAGAGTGATTCTAAAGGTCTAGTTCACTGGCCTCCTGTTCAGAGCCACTGGGGCAAAACAGGCACCCACCAAGTTAAATCCACACCTGATCCCAGCCTGAATGAGTCTTGAACCCCCAAGTGGTGTCTAGGCCTGGGCATAAAATTCCGCTCCGCTCATGGTATTTGCAGAATTCAGGAACTCCTTGGTCCGCTGAGAATGTGAAGTTCCTGATAAACTTTGAATTCTGCCTCGTAGCAAAATTTCTTTTTGGTTGGCACGCTCGTACGGGATACCGAGGGCAACGAGTCTTGCCGAGCGCTGGCGAGCACCTGCGAGATTTGCCAGCCAACCAAGAGCACCAGCGAGACTTGCTGACAGCCCGCAAGCACTCGTGAGACTTGGCGGATGCTAGCATGGCTTTAGGCCACACCAGCGACATCCGGCGCCTCTTTTCTGAAGACAGTTAGCGGGAGAGAGCACCAGTGACCACAGCTGTATCCTCAAGCAGATTTTCTCCTCAAAGTCACTAAATCTACTCGAAAACACGTTTTTGACTTAATATTCTTCTCCAATGGACCGGACAA
Source organism: Calotriton arnoldi (assembly GCA_963921515.1). NCBI lineage: Eukaryota > Metazoa > Chordata > Amphibia > Caudata > Salamandridae > Calotriton > Calotriton arnoldi. Next base: position 87,950 of record CAWUFW010018745.1, on the reverse strand, counting down.
GTTGTTTTTTAGTGTGAGGAGCCTTTTTTTTATTTTACTTTTTTTTCCAACAAGGAGGAAGTGCTCCAGAGACTCCAACTTACAGTGTTTTGTCCTCCTCCGAGTCACTTTTCCTTTGAATTTGGAGCTGGAAAGATTACTCTCATTGTCTGCTGCATACATAAAATTGGATTTAAGGACTTTATTTTTGTGATATCACAAGTAAGTTCAAAAACTGTTGTCTAAGGCTGTTGTTAGTTTGATGGACAGCATGCACCAGGATTTATTTGTACTTTACTTCAATTACTAAACTTTACTGTGGTGAGTAGCCTGCAGCTTTAGTAGGGGCCTAGTTATTGTTTTGTATTTCATTTTTCCTCTCTTGTAAAAGACAAATGTTGCACAGTACAGTACATTTTCTCCATGTTTTTTAATACATTAGTAATATTCATGGATTTTACTATGTGGACTAGTCTGCCAATAGGCCACCCAGCCAGTAGGCACAGAACCAGTCCTGGGTGCATGAAACAACTGTTTTTGTTGAATTGATACGTCATTTAGTCCAGGGATGGCATTTGATTAAATTAAAACATTTGTTTTTTTGGGGTAATTCACTTTTTTTCTGTGGAGGATGTGTGTTGCTGTAAAATTTTACAGCTCAGTTAATTTTTTGTTTTTGGCATTGCTAAATAAATGCTGTTTTCTCCTGCGTTACCATGCCTCCTTTGTGTGGCCAGTGTGTGAGTGTGCTTGCCATAGGCCACCATTTCTCTTTGTTCCCCATGCCATGTGGCCAGGTGCCATTTTGTATGGCCAGTGTCCATAGGCCTGCATGTGATCTTTGTTTTCCATACCTACTTGCTTGTTGTTTGACCATGTGGCCAGCGGCCAATTTGTGTAGTCAGGCAGTATGCTATTGTCATGGGCCTGCATGTGTTCTTTGTTGTGGCCATGCCTCCTTGCTGGTTGTTGTTGTTTGACCATGTGGCTGGCAGCCAGCCAGTGTCATTTTGCCATAGGCTTGCATGTGTTCTTTTTTGTGGCCATGCCTTTATTGCTGGTTGCTGTTGTTTGGCCATGTGGCTGGCGGCCTTTTTGTGTAGCCAGCCGGTGTGCTTTTGCCATGGGCCTGTATGTGTTCTTTGTTGTGGTCATGCCTCCTTGCTGATTGTTGTTGTTTGACCATGTGGATGTGTCCTAACAGCTAGAGTGGTTGTCCTTGAAGCTGGGGAACCTGGTTCGAGGCTTGGCACTGACGTTCTACATCCTGTGATTCTGAGCAAATCACTTTATCTCCCTGTGCCTAACAAAAAAGAATGTGTCTTTCTGTAACACAACTGGTGACCAGGATTTTACCTTGTATCCTTGTACCTTGTTTCACTGTTCCTTTCCAGTAGCTGCATTTGGGAGGATAGTCTGCTAGGTAAAGGCAGAGCAGCTGGGCTCCAGTTGGTTATTTGTTGGGCTTCCTTGATCTCGGCCTCTACTTCTACTTAGCCATGCAGTCTTACAGTGGGCTGTTTAAACATGCACTGCTGGCACGCCTAAGGGAAGCCCGTCTGCACCTGTTCGTCCCTGCACAGTGCCAGGGGTTAGGGCCCCTACCTGTTTGACACCAGACTCCAAGTTCTACACCGTTAAGGAGATCCTGTCACTTACTCCTACTGAGAGGAGAGGCTGTCTACTTACAATAGATATCTCTAAGGGCGACACATTATGTGTAAGGTTTCCCGTTTTTACTTATTTTTACAGATAAATACAGACAAAAAACAGTGTGTTTCCTGTCTGTATTTATTTTTAAAAGCAGAAAAATACTGAAAATGGTGCTTCTTTTGAGAGACTCTCCATGCTGTTGATCCAGCGGCGTACTAGCAACAGATACTCCACTACCATATTCTCACCTGGGCCCATATAACTTCTCTTACACTAAAACACCAAGTAGACCGCTGGAACTTTTTAGTTTTATAATTTTCATACCTCACGATCTAGTTATTTCTTCCCTAACTAAACCTTTCACTGATCAAATAGTTCTTTCCTCTGATCAATGGACCATTAGGTGGAACTAGTTGATGGTGATAATTAACATAATTTGATTAAACATTTCTTGATTAAAATAATCACAGACTCTGTAAATTTTTAAAATCTTTATCTACATTAGTTGGGTGTGAACCATCTCAAAATGTTTCAGTACAAACACTCTCATTCGCAAGAGTGCCAATTTAATCAAAATTCATTAGATAATAATAATAATTCAGATCCACACAACAACTATGCTCAGAAAGAAGAGGATAGAGAGAGAAGAGTATTTATCAAGACAATGAATTTATAATTACCAAGTATGGTGTGAAGACCAACCCCCTGGCCAAAGGGCTGGTAAGGGTCCCCAGGACAGATCAGGAGACAAAGGCTTCAGGACAGGAATCAGGACAGGATACTTCACCTCTCTAACTACCGACGACTGCGTCGCACCCCTCTCTGACACTCTCTTCCTCCTCGTGGTTCTTCCGCGATCTTCTTTCTAACCCACCCAAATTAAGTAGATGGTTCTGCATTCGATTTCTTCATCAGCATTTTAGAGCATCAGCACCACCCCAGCACCGACAGCATCCCAAGCTCCAAATATTAGGAAGTTATATTCACATTCACTGGAACCAATGTAATTATTGTTATAATCTGTCTTTAATCTATGGAGGCAGAATTTTCCCCTTTTCACAAAGTCCAGGGACATCGCAGCATGAGCCTTGCCACTTGCATAGATTCCCTCCTTCCCAACCCATGGAGGTACATGGGTTTTCTGTGTAGTTGCTTTTCTCATTAAATCCTGTCACCTTTCTTCTACTAAATTCAAAAAATCTTTTTCGTCTTTCTTCTTTTCTTAATATACATGTTAGATTATCTCTACGTGCTTGAACTAAATCTATTGAACTCATTGTTATGAAAAATTCACCCATAAACTGTGCATTAGAATAAAAATACTGAAGTCTTCCTGTAGCGTAAAATAAAGTTGATAAAATACTACATGACACACCATAAGTTAAACGTATATGGTGATACGTAATCCCTTCTGATACTGACGAGGGTAATTTCATACACACGTAACAATTGTTAATTTCCATAGTGCTAACATACTGAAATAACAATTTAATAAACACATTAGAGGACGTATTCTAGTCTGATTCATTATGATAGTTTGCTTCATCTTCTACCGCTATTTCTAATTTAGTTTCTCTTATTCTGTCTACTTTAACATTAGTATCTGTATTATTCTTGTCACTTGTTTTCATTATTAAAGGTACTCCTAATGTTAGGAATAACCATCCTAATGCTGCTAATAAAATACTACAAAAACAAAATTTAAAACACTTTCTTTTTAATCCACATTTTGGTTTTCCGATAACTTCAATGTCTGCCATTTTATTCCTGAGAAAATTTCTTTTCTCTTATCTTTTTCTTTTTACAGTTTTAGCTTTTCTTTTTATTGTTAAGGAGGTTTCAATTTGCTTTCATCAATTTGTGCAATATGGACCTCTTCTGTCTCATCAGACAGATCCAGGGACTCAAATTCTTCGAGAATAACGTATGTCCACTCTGGAGCCTTGTATCTCCTGTTTAAATTTCTCAATCTTGGACTTCTTCGAGTTATTTTTGCTAAGGTTTGTTGAGGTCTTGTTTGACTTGTGTTTTCGTTCACTTGCTCTGGTTTCTTTACAGATTTTCTCAGACGATATTTTAGTTTCTTTACTCCAGTTGGCCAATTGTCTCCCTTTCTGGCTCTTTTGATTTGTACTGCGTTTTCACCTTCTTTATCTCTTTGTAAAGTTCTTTTTATTTCATTTATTTTGGGCACAATCTGTTCTGTTTCTCTGTTTTCTGTGCTTGTACCTTCTTTTGCTTCCTCCTGCTCAGGTTCTACTGTATTTTGTTCTACTTCTTCCTGAGCTTGTTCTTCTAATTCTATCTGACCTTGTTCAGGTCTTAGTTCAAATCTTTCTTCTTCTGCCTGAACTTTTTCTTCTAACTCTATCTGGTCCTGTTCAGGTCTTAATTCAAACTTTTCTTCTTCCGCCTGAACGTGTTCTTCTATTTTTCCCTCCTCAGGTTTGTGTCTCTTTCTATTTTCACCTGAGTGTGTTCTTCTTCCCCTCTCTCTTCCTGACTACTTTCCTGTCTTTTCAGTTCTGTTCTTCTTCTGGTTTCAATAGCATCATCAATTATTTCAATCACTGGGATCCATTCTTCCTGACTTATCTCGGGCTGTTCGTCAAAAGGTTGTCTTTCAGAATCTATCACTCTAGATTCTTCAATTTCACAGTTTACAACTCCTGACGCTTCAGCCTGCTCAGTCAGTGGTGGCTCTTGTTGATCTGATGGGCTCGGAACTCTTCTGGTATGGCTGGCATGAATCCAATTGGGCAGACCTGCACACTTCACTGCTGTGGTAGTGACTAGTATGACTTGTCGTGGCCCGTCCCACCTTGGTGCTAGACACGATTTTCTTGCATGTTTCTTTACCAGCACCCAATCTCTAGGATTCAAATCATGTGCTTGGTCTGGCTGTCTTTCAACTGCGTCTTCTCCAACCTGGTGAGAGATAGAACGCATAATTTCAGCCAATCCTTTGCAATAGTCCAATACCAGATCATCAGATATACTCATTAATTTATTTCCAGGAATAAATGCCTGTCTCATGGCTCTTCCCATGAGAACCTCATGTGGGCTCATTCCTGTTTTTCTGTCTGGAATACTTCTGAGACCCATCAATACAAGAGGTAATGCATCTGGCAATTTTAGCTTTGTGGATGCACACACCTTTCCCAATCTTGACTTTATTGTGCCATTCATTTGTTCAACAACTCCAGAAGCCTCTGGACGATATGCACAGTGCAGTTTTTGTTCAATGTTAAACGCAGCAGAGATTAATCAAATTATCTCATTATTAAAATGAGGGCCTCTATCTGATTCCAAAGTGACCCGAAAACCAAATCTCGGCACTAAATCCCTCAACAACAATTTGGCAACTGTAAGACAGTCATTTCTTCGAGTTGGATAGGCTTCCACCCATCTTGAGAAAAGGCATACTATGACAAGTACATATTTCAGTCCATTGCATGGGGGTAATTCAATAAAATCTAACTGTAATCTGGTGAAGGGTCCTTCTGCCTTTCCGATCTTTCCCCAGCTTACCACTGTCTTTCTACCTGGGTTCTGCTGTTGACAGGTTAAGCATCTTTGACAAAGGCTCTCTGCGACTACCCTGAACTTTGGATTACACCAACTCTGTCTGAATAGCCTGATCATTGAATCTCTTCCTATGTGTGTTGCTCCATGGTACACTCTGCCATTTTTGAAAGCAAACAATCTGGCATGACTGGTCTTCCATCTAAATACACCCATACCTCATCATGTGGTCTCTTTGTACAGGCTGCATTTATCCATATTTCTTTTTCCTTTTCCTGAACTTCTTCTTGTAATTGTCTAATCTCATCCCATGTTTCTGGTACTGAGAAGTACATAAGTTGGCATCTGGTTTCACCCGTTTCAATTTTTCTGTTTATGGCTACTGCATTTTTAGCACAGTATTTCGCCACTTGGTTAGCATAATTATTGCCAGCAGTCACATAGTAATTTCCTGACTGATGTGCAGCGCATTTTACAACTGCTATCTCTTTTGGCAATTGTATTGCTTCCAATAAATCTTTCACATTTTTGCTGTTTCTGATAGGAGATCCTGAGGAAGTCAGAAATCCCCTTTGCATCCAAAGCTGGCCAAAGTCATGCACAATCCCGAACCCATATTGGCTGTCCATAAATATGGTTACTCTCCAATTTTTCCCCTTTTTGCATGCCATTGTTAAGGCAACCAATTCAGCTACTTGTGCAGACTTGACTCCAGGTAAACAGGATGCTTCAATTACCCCAGAAATGTTACAAACAGCATATGCAGCACTTAAACCTTCTTGTGTCCTAAGGCAGGAGACGTCTACAAATAACTCATGATCAGCCTCTTTCAAAGGTGTCTCTCTTATGTCTGGGCGGGGCTTCGTGCATAACTCAGTCACGTTCAAGCAATCATGATCACTTTCATCTTTCACTTCCTCATCGTAGGGGTCTGGCAATAGAGTGGCTGGGTTCAGAATCGTACATCTTATTACAGTCACATTCTCAGCTCCCAAAATCACTCTTTCGTACTTTGTCAAACGGCTAGGGGTGAGGTGCTGGGTTCTTGTCAAAAGAATCTCTACTGAGTGTGGAACAAAGACTTTTACCGGATGTCCCATCACTATCGACTCACTTTGCTCCAGGCTCAAACAAGTAGCAGCTACTGCTTTTAAGCAGCCAGGCAATGCTGAAGCTACTGGGTCCAATGTGGCTGAAAAATATGCCACTGGACGTCGACTCAATCCATCTCTCTGTGTTAAGACTGAAAGTGCACAATTTTCTCTTTCACAACAGAACAAAGCAAAGTCTTTTGAATAATCAGGCATGCCCAAAGCAGGAGCCTCACACAAACAATTTCTTAGTCTCACAAATGCCTCTAGGCAGTCATCATTCCAAACAATTGGATCTTTTGCTCGTTTCCGGATCATCTGTATTAATGGTTTTGCTAACATAGAAAAACCATTAATCCATTGCCTACAATATCCAACCACTCCCAGAAACATTCTCATTTCTCTCTGAGTCTGTGGCAATTGCATTTCTTTGATTATTTTTATTCTTTCCGGTGTCACTTTTCTAACTCCTCTTTCTATTTTATGCTCTAAATATCTTACTTCTTGTCGACAGAAGTGTAACTTTTCTGGAGACACCCTGTGTCCTCCTTCAGCCAAATGGTTCAGTAATGCAATTGTATCTGTGACACAATCTTCTCGTGTTTTTGATCCCACCAATAGGTCATCAATGTACTGAACCAGAACAGAATTTCCAGGCATGATCAACGATTCCAACCACTTTTTCAAAATCTGATTAAAAATTGAAGGACTCTCTGTGTACCCTTGAGGAACACGACACCATGCATAAATACGATCTTCAAACTTAAACGTAAAAAGATACTGGCTGTCTGGGTGCAAAGGAATAGAAAAGAACGCTTGGCATAAATCAATTACTGTAAACCATCCTGCATTCCACGGTATCTGATAAAGGATCACTGCTGGATTTGGCACAATTGGACAACAGGGAATTACTATTTTATTTATTTTCCGTAGGTCTTACACTATTCTGTACTTTCCGCTAGACTTTTTCAGTCCCATTATTGGCGAATTACAGGGACTACCCATCACCTCTTTTAAAATACCTTGTTTAACCATTCGTTCAATTTCTGGAATAATTCCTGCTTTTACTTCTGGACTCATTTTGTACTGTCGGGTATTTGGATACACTGCACCTTCTTTCACTGTCACTTTAACTGGGTCTATATTTGTCATTAGCCCAATGTCTTTTCCTGTAAAATCCCACACTTCTGGATTGACTGTTGTTCTTAACTCTTCTGGCAATTCATTCTCGGTTATTAATGAAAACATTTCATCTACTTTTGTTCCCTGTTTGGCCAGCATCATCTTATAGACAACATCCTCATCGGGGTTTTGGAAAGCAACACCATCCGGTGTACAATAGATCGTGCAATTCATCTTGCACAAAAGATCTCTTCCCAACAGATTTACAGGACTGGAATCGCATACTACAAATCGATGCATTTCTTTGAAGTTTCCAATGTGCACCTCCATTGGCTTTGTGATAGGGCTTCTAATCTGTTGGTTGGATACGCCTACAACTTGGATTGACTCTCCTGAGAGGGGTAGGTTTGGGATGTCTGCTGTTCTCACAGTAGACCTGGTAGCACCAGTATCCAATAGGACAGTAATGTCTTTACCTTCTCCTCTCCCATCAATGAATGGACCTGACTGATCTACCGGCAAGGATGCGCCAAGCACGCACTCCTCTTCCTCCCCCCTCAGGCACCGTCATTGTGCGGTATCTGAATGTTCTTCATCATTCTGTAAAAAATATTGTGCAATTGTTCTATTAACCTTACCACTTTCTCCTTGAAATCCGGTGTTCGCACTGAAACTTTGATGGTTCACAAAATTTGGCATAGGAGCTGGTGGCACCTGATATTGTGGAGTAACTACCTGTTGCTGCTGATTCATAAGTACTTCATTCTGCATCTGTGGGATTAAATTTTGATTTGGCCCATTATTATTATTATTATTCTGAATACTCTTACACTCGTTCTTCCAATGTCCAAGCTTTCCGCACGCATGACAAGGAAACTTCTTTTTCGCTTCTTCTCTGTCCATTCGCCCCTTAAATTTATTACCATTCGCTCCTTGATTATTCTGACTCTGTTCTTTCACCTGATTATTATTTTGGTCATTTGCTTTTTCTTCTTGCTGCTCTGCCAATTTTACTTGTGCCCACATCATTTTCTCTTTTAACTTCCTACGCCTGGCCTCAATGTCATCTCCGCAATATTTCGTGTACTTTAGAATCTCATCCACTGTCTTGCTTTGCCAACACAACATGTGCTGCTGTATCATCTGACTGATTTCTGGTTTCAAGCCATATACAAACCGATACACAAAATGTCCCATATCTTTGTCACCAATATTCTCAAAACCAATATACTGCTTAAACACCTGCAATAATCGTTCATAGTACGCATGTACAGATTCATTTGGTTCGTGAGTTGTTCTATCTATTTTTAACCAATATGTTTCTTTAGGAGGGATTTTCCCTTTCAAATACGTAATCACTTGGTGATACTTTTTCATCACCTCTTCTGAAGGTGCTCCTGTTTTTGCATCTCTAGGATACTCCTCATTAGGCCAATCAATTGTAATCTTACATTCTGTCCATAAATCAGCAGGTACCACTATATCAAATAGACCATCCAAGTCTTTCAATAACACCTTTGAAACCTTCACAAACCTCTCTACCTGTTTGTACCACTCAACTGGTTTTTCTCACAGTTTTTAAAAATCATTTGTAAATGATAAAATATCTTGTCTACTCCAAGGAACATGAACATATCCACCTCCTGGAACCTCTCTCATTGGACACAATTTTTCCACTTTGCTTGATTCCCTTACTGGAAATGCAGCTGCTGCTTCTCTCGCTTGTTCTTCCTCTTTTTTTCTTATCCATCTAATTCTCCATTTATCAATGTCTCCCCACTTTCGCAAAATGTTAATTAATTCCTTTATCTGTAATCTCTTTCCAGAAGCATTTACACTTTCTAAATCTTTATCAGTAAAATCCACTCGATAGGGCTTTTGTAACAACTTTGATTTCCTATGTCTATTCCTATTTCTGAAGCAACTTCAGTTAGTCTCTCATGAAATATTGTTCCTCTCCTAGTTATACTCTTACATAGAAACAATAATTCCTCATCATTGTAAACGTTTAATCTTTCTGTACCCACACATCCTGTCATCATCTCTTCTAATTCCACTTTCAATCTGCTGATATCTAAAATCGTTGGTGTTGGGTTCTGATTATCTCTTTCCTGAGCCCACCTTTCTATTTCTTCAGAGGTGACTACTTTTGCGCCTGCAGTTCCAGCCGGAACCAAAGGTCTTCTTTTTCTCAAATTCATAGGCGTAACTCTCTTTGGAGTTTCCGCATGAGGTTCCACAATAGGGAGATCCATTAATGAAATAACTGACTCACTTTCGCTTACCTGATCATCTGTGATTACTATCTCTTTTCTAGGACTATTTAATGGAACTGTCACAAGTTGTGGTTTCTCGGAAATCTCATTATCCCCATATAATGGGATTACTGGACCAATGGTTACTGGTACTGTTAAAGCTTCAGTATTTAAATTCAATTGACTTATCCTTTGAACTAGTTCTTCCCTAGTTTTATTCAAAGCTTCTCTTTCATTATCTTGCAACACTCTGTTGTATGATGTCTCATGTAAAATCTGTGGAGTTAATGGTATTCCCATTACTGGCGCACTTGGGACAACCTTACTAGCTGCTTCTTGATATGGTGGTGGATTTTTAACTAAAATATCCTCTAGTAACTCATCATCTGATTCACCATATCCTGCTGTGTTCAAATGTTTTGTTTTCTCCTTACACTTTCCTCCAGATTGTTCCTCAGCCATCAACACTGGGTATAACCCTTCTGATACCATAGCTCTCCTCCACTGTTTCATCTGCCCTTCTCGTGACTCATGCAAGTGTCTCGGAAAAAATCCTCTATATCTTCCACCTCTACATTTTTCTCGTTCATACGACTCAGTCTCCCATTCTTCCAAAGCCTCATATTGAGTTAACCTAGGTCTAGGTTCTAAATCATTCATTTTCAATCTTAAATTCTGAAGAATCCTCCCATTAAACGTACCATCCTTAGGAAATGCTAACACCCCATCATCCTTCGTGTACTCTATCCAGTGTTCCAACCACACGCAGGTATGATATCCTCTCTCCATCATCATAAAAGATGCTGGTGTCTGGTGGTGGAATAGGAATTCCCTCTCTAGTCAACACAGGCTTATCCTTTACAAAGAAATTCTTTATTTTCTTAAAAAATGACATCTTTCTCTTTTCTCCATACATTCTTGAGGATCGGTGTAGGAAATTGTATTCCGCAAACCCTTGAAATGTTCTTCCTGTTCGTCTTGCACTTACTGTCAAATCAAAATCCCGCATACAATCTTCTCTTCACCAATTCTAGCGCGGCTTCTAACTGACTATCCAATCAAATCAGGCTTACACTCGTGATCCACCCAATGCCAGCGCTGCCTTTTCCTGACATCAGTTCTGCTCCTTACTACTGACCCCTCCTTTACAAGGCTGCTCCTGTCACACACCCGCTGTGTCTACCAATCCCAGCGCGGCTCTCTGTGATGTCAGTCCAACTCCTGCGATTTCTCACCCCTCCTTTACAAAGCTCCTCCTGTCAGACGCCCGCTGTATCTACCAATCCCAGCGCGGCTCTCCGTGACGTCAGTACCACTCCGGCAACTGACCCTCCCTTTACAAGGTAATACGAAACTTTATTTCTCGAAATTCTCTTTAACCCCTTCCGTGCTCGCGTCGGCCAACGGCCGTCGCGACCACTACCTCCCCAGTGCTGCGAACGACCGTTGGCCGACGCAGCCCCGCCCACTCCGTGGAACGCCCGCACCGCGGCGGAATTGCCGCCGCGGTAAACGGGTTAAATTTCTTTGTTAATAACGACGTAAAAACATTCGCTACTCTGTCTGTTCCACTAAATCAAAGGATAGTTTATTTCTTTTCACTGCGAGTAAAACCTTCCGCTTACTCTTCACCTATGCTCCAGAGAACATGCTACTCCTCCGGTGTCACCCGTTAGGGAAATTTGAGACCGAGGTTTCACTAGAGAACTCCTTTTGCTGTCAATCTAGCTTAGAAGAACCTACTACTCCTTCAGGGTTACCCTTACTAGGTGATGTAATGCCTAAAGTTTCACTAGCAAACTCTTTGCTATCAATTACTCTCACTTTTACACAGAAAATAGTCCCTACTTTAACACTGCTAGCTTTTCCTAGCTCCTCAGTGTTATTCCAACAGACGAGTAACCTCACTGCAGTGTGGTTTCTATCGCCAACCGCTATTCATTCCCCGAGAATTTTCCAGACGACATAAAAACAGGACACTAACTCTTTTTGTTAAACATAAGTCAAAAATCAATAATCTATACTTATCACCAAACTAGTCACTAACAACCATAGCTCTGCTACCAGAAAACTGATCCAGCGGCGTACTAGCAACAGATACTCCAATACCATATACTCACCTGGGCCCATATAACTTCTCTTACACTAAAACACCAAGTAGACCGCTGGAACTTTTTAGTTTTATAGTTTTCATACCTCGCGATATAGTTATTTCTTCCCTAACTAAACCTTTCACTGATCGAATAGTTCTTTCCTCTGGTCAATGGACCATTAGGTGGAACTAGTTGATGGTGATAATTAACATATTTTGATTAAACATTTCTTGATTAAAATAATCACAGACTCAGTAAATTTTTAAAATGTTTATCTAAATTAGTTGAGTGTGAACCACCTCAAAACGTTTCAGTACAAACACCCTCATTCGCAAGACTGCCAATTCAATCAAAATTCATTAGATAATAATAATAATTCAGATCCACACAACAACTATGCTCAGAAAGAAGACGATAGAGAGAGAAGAGAATTTATCAAGACGATGAATTTATAATTACCAAGTATGGTGTGAAGACCAACCCCCTGGCCAAAGGGCTGGTAAGGGTCCCCAGGACAGATCAGGAGACAAAGGCTTCAGGACAGGAATCAGGACAGGATACTTCACCTCTCTAACTACCGACGACTGCGTCGCACCCCTCTCTGACACTCTCTTCCTCCTCGTGGTTCTTCCGCGATCTTCTTTCTAACCCACCCAAATTAAGTAGATGGTTCTGCATTCGATTTCTTCATCAGCATTTCAGAGCATCAGCACCACCCCAGCACCGACAGCATCCCAAGCTCCGAATATTAGGAAGTTATGTTCACATTCACTGGAACCAATGTAATTATTGTTATAATCTGTCTTTAATCTATGGAGGCAGAATTTTCCCCTTTTCACAAAGTCCAGGGACATCGCAGCATGAGCCTTGCCACTTGCATAGATTCCCTCCTTCCCAACCCATGGAGGTACATGGGTTTTCTGTGTAGTTGCTTTTCTCATTAAATCCTGTCACCTTTCTTCTACTAAATTCAAAAAATCTTTTTCTTCTTTTCTTAGTATACATGTTAGATTATCTCTACGTGCTTGAACTAAATCTATTGAACTCATTGTTATGAAAAATTCACCCATAAACTGTGCATTTTTACTACTAGCTACTGGATTCATATTCTTTCTAATAGGCAGTTCAGAAAATATTACATCTAAATTAGAATAAAAATACTGAAGTCTTCCTGTAGCGTAAAATAAAGTTGATAAAATACTACATGACACACCATAAATTAAAGGTATTTGGTGATACGTAATCCCTTCTGATACTGACGAGGGTAATTTCATACACACGTAACAATTGTTAATTTCCATAGTGCTAACATACTGAAATAACAATTTAATAAACACATTAGAGGACGTATTATAGTCTGATTCATTATGATAGTTTGCTTCATCTTCTACCGCTATTTCTAATTTAGTTTCTCTTATTCTGTCTACTTTAACATTAGTATCTGTATTATTCTTGTCACTTGTTTTCATTATAAAAGGTACTCCTAATGTTAGGAATAACCATCCTAATGCTGCTAATAAAATACTATAAAAACAATATTTAAAACACTTTCTTTTTAATCCACATTTTGGTTTTCCGATAACTTCAATGTCTGCCATTTTATTCCTGAGAAAATTTCTTTTCTCTTATCTTTTTCTTTTACAGTCTTAGCTTTTCTTTTTATTGTTAAGGAGGTTTCAATTTGCTTTCATCAATTTGTGCAATATGGACCTCTTCTGTCTCATCAGACAGATCCAGGGACTCAAATTCTTCGAGAATAACGTATGTCCACTCTGGAGCCTTGTATCTCCTGTTTAAATTTCTCAATCTTGGACTTCTTCGAGTTATTTTTACTAAGGTTTGTTGAGGTCTTGTTTGACTTGTGATTTCGTTCACTTGCTCTGGTTTCTTTACAGATTTTCTCAGACGATATTTTAGTTTCTTTACTCCAGTTGGCCAATTGTCTCCCTTTCTGACTCTTTTGATTTGTACTGCGTTTTCACCTTCTTTAACTCTTTGTAAAGTTCTTTTTATTTCATTTATTTTGGGCACAATCTGTTCTGTTTCTCTGTTTTCTGTGCTTGTACCTTCTTTTGCTTCCTCCTGCTCAGGTTCTACTGTATTTTGTTCTACTTCTTCCTGAGCTTGTTCTTCTAATTCTATCTGACCTTGTTCAGGTCTTAGTTCAAACCTTTTTTTCTTCTGCCTGAACTTGTTCTTCTAACTCTATCTGGTCCTGTTCAGGTCTTAATTCAAACTTTTCTTCTTCCGCCTGAACGTATTCTTCTATTTTTCCCTCCTCAGGTTTGTGTCTCTTTCTATTTTCACCTGAGTGTGTTCTTCTTCCCCTGTCTCTTCCTGACTACTTTCCTGTCTTTTCAGTTCTGTTCTTCTTCTGGTTTCAATAGCATCATCAATTATTTCAATCACTGGGATCCATTCTTCCTGACTTATCTCGGGCTGTTCGTCATATGGTTGTCTTTCAGAATCTATCACTCTAGATTCTTCAATTTCACAGAGTTACAACTCCTGACGCTTCAGCCTGCTCAGTCAGTGGTGGCTCTTGTTGATCTGATGGGCTCGGAACTCTTCTGGTATGGCTGGCATGAATCCAATTGGGCAGACCTGCACACTTCACTGCTGTGGTAGTGACTAGTATGACTTGTCGTGGCCCGTCCCACCTTGGTGCTAGACACGATTTTCTTGCATGTTTCTTTACCAGCACCCAATCTCCAGGATTCAAATCATGTGCTTGGTCTGGCTGTCTTTCAACTGCGTCTTCTCCAACCTGGTGAGAGATAGAACGCATAATTTCAGCCAATCCTTTGCAATAGTCCAATACCAGATCATCAGATATACTCATTAATTTATTTCCAGGAATAAATGCCTGTCTCATGGCTCTTCCCATGAGAACCTCATGTGGGCTCATTCCTGTTTTTCTGTCTGGAATACTTCTGAGACCCATCAATACAAGAGGTAATGCATCTGGCAATTTTAGCTTTGTGGATGCACACACCTTTCCCAATCTTGACTTTATTGTGCCATTCATTTGTTCAACAACTCCAGAAGCCTCTGGACGATATGCACAGTGCAGTTTTTGTTCAATGTTAAACGCAGCAGAGATTAATCAAATTATCTCATTATTAAAATGAGGGCCTCTATCTGATTCCAAAGTGACCCGAAAACCAAATCTCTGCACTAAATCCCTCAACAACAATTTGGCAACTGTAAGACAGTCATTTCTTCGAGTTGGATAGGCTTCCACCCATCTTGAGAAAAGGCATACTATGACAAGTACATATTTCAGTCCATTGCATGGGGGTAATTCAATAAAATCTAACTGTAATCTGGTGAAGGGTCCTTCTGCCTTTCCGATCTTTTCCCAGCTTACCACTGTCTTTCTACCTGGGTTCTGCTGTTGACAGGTTAAGCATCTTTGACAAAGGCTCTCTGCGACTACCCTGAACTTTGGATTATACCAACTCTGTCTGAATAGCCTGATCATTGAATCTCTTCCTATGTGTGTTGCTCCATGGTACACTCTCGCCATTTTTGAAAGCAAACAATCTGGCATGACTGGTCTTCCATCTAAATACACCCATACCTCATCATGTGGTCTCTTTGTACAGGCTGCATTTATCCATATTTCTTTTTCCTTTTCCTGAACTTCTTCTTGTAATTGTCTAATCTCATCCCATGTTTCTGGTACTGAGAAGTACATAAGTTGGCATCTGGTTTCACCCGTTTCAATTTTTCTGTTTATGGCTACTGCATTTTTAGCACAGTATTTCGCCACTTGGTTAGCATAATTATTGCCAGCAGTCACATAGTAATTTCCTGACTGATGTGCAGCGCATTTTACAACTGCTATCTCTTTTGGCAATTGTATTGCTTCCAATAAATCTTTCACATTTTTGCTGCTTCTGATAGGAGATCCTGAGGAAGTCAGAAATCCCCTTTGCATCCAAAGCTGGCCAAAGTCATGCACAATCCCGAACCCATATTGGCTGTCCATAAATATAGTTACTCTCCAATTTTTCCCCTTTTTGCATGCCATTTTTAAGGCAACCAATTCAGCTACTTGTGCAGACTTGACTCCAGGTAAACAGGATGCTTCAATTACCCCAGAAATGTTACAAACAGCATATGCAGCACTTAAACCTTCTTGTGTCCTAAGGCAGGAGCCGTCTACAAATAACTCATGATCAGCCTCTTTCAAAGGTGTCTCTCTTATGTCTGGGCGGGGCTTAGTGCATAACTCAGTCACGTTCAAGCAATCATGATCACTTTTATCTTTCACTTCCTCATCGTAGGGGTCTGGCAATAGAGTGGCTGGGTTCAGAATCGTACATCTTATTACAGTCACATTCTCAGCTCCCAAAATCACTCTTTCGTACTTTGTCAAACGGCTAGAGGTGAGGTGCTGGGTTCTTGTCAAAAGAATCTCTACTGAGTGTGGAACAAAGACTTTTACCGGATGTCCCATCACTATCGACTCACTTTGCTCCAGGCTCAAACAAGTAGCAGCTACTGCTTTTAAGCAGCCAGGCAATGCTGAAGCTACTGGGTCCAATGTGGCTGAAAAATATGCCACTGGACGTCGACTCAATCCATCTCTCTGTGTTAAGACTGAAAGTGCACAATTTTCTCTTTCACAACAGAACAAAGCAAAGTCTTTTGAATAATCAGGCATGCCCAAAGCAGGAGCCTCACACAAACAATTTCTTAGTCTCACAAATGCCTCTAGGCAGTCATCATTCCAAACAATTGGATCTTTTGCTCGTTTCCGGATCATCTGTATTAATGGTTTTGCTAACATAGAAAAACCATTAATCCATTGCCTACAATATCCAACCACTCCCAGAAACATTCTCATTTCTCTCTGAGTCTGTGGCAATTGCATTTCTTTGATTATTTTTATTCTTTCCGGTGTCACTTTTCTAACTCCTCTTTCTATTTTATGCTCTAAATATCTTACTTCTTGTCGACAGAAGTGTAACTTTTCTAGAGACACCCTGTGTCCTCCTTCAGCCAAATGGTTCAGTAATGCAATTGTATCTGTGACACAATCTTCTCGTGTTTTTGATGCCACCAATAGGTCATCAATGTACTGAACCAGAACAGAATTTCCAGGCATGATCAACGATTCCAACCACTTTTTCAAAATCTGATTAAAAATTGAAGGACTCTCTGTGTACCCTTGAGGAACACGACACCATGCATAAATACGATCTTCAAACTTAAACGTAAAAAGATACTGGCTGTCTGGGTGCAAAGGAATAGAAAAGAACGCTTGGCATAAATCAATTACTGTAAACCATCCTGCATTCCATGGTATCTGATAAAGTATCACTGCTGGATTTGGCACAATTGGACAACAGGGAATGACTATTTTATTTATTTTCCGTAGGTCTTACACTATTCTGTACTTTCCGCTAGACTTTTTCAGTCCCATTATTGGCGAATTACAGGGACTACCCATCACCTCTTTTAAAATACCTTGTTTAACCATTCGTTCAATTTCTGGAATAATTCCTGCTTTTACTTCTGGACTCATTTTGTACTGTCGGGTATTTGGATACACTGCACCTTCTTTCACTGTCACTTTAACTGGGTCTATATTTGTCATTAGCCCAATGTCTTTTCCTGTAAAATCCCACACTTCTGGATTGACTGTTGTTCTTAACTCTTCTGGCAATTCATTCTCGGTTATTAATGAAAACATTTCATCTACTTTTGTTCCCTGTTTGGCCAGCATCATCTTATAGACAACATCCTCATCGGGGTTTTGGAAAGCAACACCATCCGGTGTACAATAGATCGTGCAATTCATCTTGCACAAAAGATCTCTTCCCAACAGATTTACAGGACTGGAATCGCATACTACAAATCGATGCATTTCTTTGAAGTTTCCAATGTGCACCTCCATTGGCTTTGTGATAGGGCTTCTAATCTGTTGGTTGGAAACGCCTACAACTTGAATTGACTCTCCTGAGAGGGGTAGGTTTGGGATGTCTGCTGTTCTCACAGTAGACCTGGTAGCACCAGTATCCAATAGGACAGTAATGTCTTTACCTTCTACTCTCCCATCAATGAATGGACCTGACTGATCTACCGGCAAGGATGCGCCAAGCACGCACTCCTCTTCCTCCCCCCTCAGGCACCGTCATTGTGCGGTATCTGAATGTTCTTCATCATTCTGTAAAAAATATTGTGCAATTGTTCTATTAACCTTACCACTTTCTCCTTGAAATCCGGTGTTCGCACTGAAACTTTGATGGTTCACAAAATTTGGCATAGGAGCTGGTGGCACCTGATATTGTGGAGTAACTACCTGTTGCTGCTG
Organism: Calotriton arnoldi; assembly: GCA_963921515.1. Taxonomy (NCBI): domain Eukaryota; kingdom Metazoa; phylum Chordata; class Amphibia; order Caudata; family Salamandridae; genus Calotriton; species Calotriton arnoldi. The sequence continues at coordinate 69,907 of CAWUFW010018745.1, read as the reverse complement.
ATTCATAAGTACTTCATTCTGCATCTGTGAGATTAAATTTTGATTTGGCCCATTATTATTATTATTATTCTGAATACTCTTACACTCGTTCTTCCAATGTCCAAGCTTTCCGCACGCATGACAAGGAAACTTCTTTTTCGCTTCTTCTCTGTCCATTCGCCCCTTAAATGTATTACCATTCGCTCCTTGATTATTCTGACTCTGTTCTTTCACCTGATTATTATTTTGGTCATTTGCTTTTTCTTCTTGCTGCTCTGCCAATTTTACTTGTGCCCACATCATTTTCTCTTTTAACTTCCTACGCCTGGCCTCAATGTCATCTCCGCAATATTTCGTGTACTTTAGAATCTCATCCACTGTCTTGCTTTGCCAACACAACATGTGCTGCTGTATCATCTGACTGATTTCTGGTTTCAAGCCATATACAAACCGATACACAAAATGTCCCATATCTTTGTCACCAATATTCTCAAAACCAATATACTGCTTAAACACCTGCAATAATCGTTCATAGTACGCATATACAGATTCATTTGGTTCCTGAGTTGTTCTATCTATTTTTATCCAATATGTTTCTTTAGGAGGGATTTTCCCTTTCAAATACGTAATCACTTGGTGATACTTTTTCATCACCTCTTCTGAAGGTGCTCCTGTTTTTGCATCTCTAGGATACTCCTCATTAGGCCAATCAATTGTAATCTTACATTCTGTCCATAAATCAGCAGGTACCACTATATCAAATAGACCATCCAAGTCTTTCAATAACACCTTTGAAACCTTCACAAACCTCTCTACCTGTTTGTACCACTCAACTGGTTTTTCTCACAGTTTTTAAAAATCATTTGTAAATGATAAAATATCTTGTCTACTCCAAGGAACATGAACATATCCACCTCCTGGAACCTCTCTCATTGGACACAATTTTTCCACTTTGCTTGATTCCCTTACTGGAAATGCAGCTGCTGCTTCTCTCGCTTGTTCTTCCTCTTTTTTTCTTATCCATCTAATTCTCCATTTATCAATGTCTCCCCACTTTCGCAAAATGTTAATTAATTCCTTTATCTGTAATCTCTTTCCAGAAGCATTTACACTTTCTAAATCTTTATCAGTAAAATCCACTCGATAGGGCTTTTGTAACAACTTTGATTTCCCTATGTCTATTCCTATTTCTGAAGCAACTTCAGTTAGTCTCTCATGAAATAGTGTTCCTCTCCTAGTTATACTCTTACATAGAAACAATAATTCCTCATCATTGTAAACGTTTAATCTTTCTGTACCCACACATCCTGTCATCATCTCTTCTAATTCCACTTTCAATCTGCTGATATCTAAAATCGTTGGTGTTGGGTTCTGATTATCTCTTTCCTGAGCCCACCTTTCTATTTCTCCAGAGGTGACTACTTTTGCGCCTGCAGTTCCAGCCGGAACCAAAGGTCTTCTTTTTCTCAAATTCATAGGCGTAACTCTCTTTGGAGTTTCCGCATGAGTTTCCACAATAGGGAGATCCATTAATGAAATAACTGACTCACTTTCGCTTACCTGATCATCTGTGATTACTATCTCTTTTCTAGGACTATTTAATGGAACTGTCACAAGTTGTGGTTTCTGGGAAATCTCATTATCCCCATATAATGGGATTACTGGACCAATGGTTACTGGTACTGTTAAAGCTTCAGTATTTAAATTCAATTGACTTATCCTTTGAACTAGTTCTTCCCTAGTTTTATTCAAAGCTTCTCTTTCATTATCTTGCAACACTCTGTTGTATGATGTCTCATGTAAAATCTGTGGAGTTAATGGTATTCCCATTACTGGCGCACTTGGGACAACCTTACTAGCTGCTTCTTGATACGGTGGTGGATTTTTAACTAAAATATCCTCTAGTAACTCATCATCTGATTCACCATATCCTGCTGTGTTCAAATGTTTTGTTTTCTCCTAACACTTTCCTCCAGATTGTTCCTCAGCCATCAACACTGGGTATAACCCTTCTGATACCATAGCTCTCCTCCACTGTTTCATGTGCCCTTCTCGTGACTCATGCAAGTGTCTCGGAAAAAATCCTCTATATCTTCCACCTCTACATTTTTCTCGTTCATACGACTCAGTCTCCCATTCTTCCAAAGCCTCATATTGAGTTAACCTAGGTCTAGGTTCTAAATCATTCATTTTCAATCTTAAATTCTGAAGAATCCTCCCATTAAACGTTACCATCCTTAGGAAATGCTAACACCCCATCATCCTTCGTGTACTCTATCCAGTGTTCCAACCACACGCAGGTATGATATCCTCTCTCCATCATCATAAAAGATGCTGGTGTCTGGTGGCGGAATAGGAATTCCCTCTCTAGTCAACACAGGCTTATCCTTTACAAAGAAATTCTTTATTTTCTTAAAAAATGACATCTTTCTCTTTTCTCCATACATTCTTGAGGATCGGTGTAGGAAATTGTATTCCGCAAACCCTTGAAATATTCTTCCTGTTCGTCTTGCACTTACTGTCAAATCAAAATCCCGCATACAATCTTCTCTTCACCAATTCTAGCGCGGCTTCTAACTGACTATCCAATCAAATCAGGCTTACACTCGTGATCCACCCAATGCCAGCGCTGCCTTTTCCTGACATGAGTTCTGCTCCTTACTACTGACCTCTCCTTTACAAGGCTGCTCCTGTCACACACCCGCTGTGTCTACCAATCCCAGCGCGGCTCTCTGTGATGTCAGTCCAACTCCTGCGATTTCTCACCCCTCCTTTACAAAGCTCCTCCTGTCAGACGTCCGCTGTATCTACCAATCCCAGCGCGGCTCTCCGTGACGTCAGTACCACTCCGGCAACTGACGCTCCCTTTACAAGGTAATACGAAACTTTATTTCTCAAAATTCTCTTTAACCCCTTCCGTGCTCGCGTCGGCCAACGGCCGTCGCGAGCACTACCTCCCCAGTGCTGCGAACGACCGTTGGCCGACGCAGCCCCGCCCACTCCGTGGAACGCCCGCACCGCGGCGGAATTGCCGCCGCGGTAAACGGGTTAAATTTCTTTGTTAAAAACGACGTAAAAACATTCGCTACTCTGTCTGTTCCACTAAATCAAAGGATAGTTTATTTCTTTTCACTGCTAGTAAAACCTTCCGCTTACTCTTCACCTATGCTCCAGAGAACATGGTACTCCTCCGGTGTCACCCGTTAGGGAAATTTGAGACCGAGGTTTCACTAGAGAACTCCTTTTGCTGTCAATCTAGCTTAGAAGAACCTACTACTCCTTCAGGGTTACCCTTACTAGGTGATGTAACGCCTAAAGTTTCACTAGCAAACTCTTTGCTATCAATTACTCTCACTTTTACACAGAAAATAGTCCCTACTTTAACACTGCTAGCTTTTCCTAGCTCCTCAGTCTTATTCCAACAGACGAGTAACCTCACTGCAGTGTGGTTTCTATCGCCACCCGCTATTCATTCCCCGAGAATTTTCCAGACGACATAAAAACAGGACACTAACTCTTTTTGTTAAACATAAGTCAAAAATCAATAATCTATACTTATCACCAAACTAGTCACTAACAATCATAGCTCTGCTACCAGAAAACTGATCCAGCGGCGTACTAGCAACAGATACTCCACTACCATATACTCACCTGGGCCCATATAACTTCTCTTACACTAAAACACCAAGTAGACCGCTGGAACTTTTTAGTTTTATAATTTTCATACCTCGCGATATAGTTATTTCTTCCCTAACTAAACCTTTCACTGATCAAATAGTTCTTTCCTCTGGTCTATGGACCATTAGGTGGAACTAGTTGATGGTGATAATTAACATATTTTGATTAAACATTTCTTGATTAAAATAATCACAGACTCAGTAAATTTTTAAAATGTTTATCTAAATTAGTTGAGTGTGAACCACCTCAAAACGTTTCAGTACAAACACCCTCATTCGCAAGACTGCCAATTCAATCAAAATTCATTAGATAATAATAATAATTCAGATCCACACAACAACTATGCTCAGAAAGAAGACGATAGAGAGAGAAGAGAATTTATCAAGACGATGAATTTATAATTACCAAGTATGGTGTGAAGACCAACCCCCTGGCCAAGGGGCTGGTAAGGGTCCCCAGGACAGATCAGGAGACAAAGGCTTCAGGACAGGAATCAGGACAGGATACTTCACCTCTCTAACTACCGACGACTGCGTCACACCCCTCTCTGACACTCTCTTCCTCCTCGTGGTTCTTCCGCGATCTTCTTTCTAACCCACCCAAATTAAGTAGATGGTTCTGCATTCGATTTCTTCATCAGCATTTCAGAGCATCAGCACCACCCCAGCACCGACAGCATCCCAAGCTCCGAATATTAGGAAGTTATGTTCACATTCACTGGAACCAATGTAATTATTGTTATAATCTGTCTTTAATCTATGGAGGCAGAATTTTCCCCTTTTCACAAAGTCCAGGGACATCGCAGCATGAGCCTTGCCACTTGCATAGATTCCCTCCTTCCCAACCCATGGAGGTACATGGGTTTTCTGTGTAGTTGCTTTTCTCATTAAATCCTGTCACCTTTCTTCTACTAAATTCAAAAAATCTTTTTCTTCTTTTCTTAGTATACATGTTAGATTATCTCTACGTGCTTGAACTAAATCTATTGAACTCATTGTTATGAAAAATTCACCCATAAACTGTGCATTTTTACTACTAGCTACTGGATTCATATTCTTTCTAATAGGCAGTTCAGAAAATATTACATCTAAATTAGAATAAAAATACTGAAGTCTTCCTGTAGCGTAAAATAAAGTTGATAAATTACTACATGACACACCATAAATTAAAGGTATTTGGTGATACGTAATCCCTTCTGATACTGACGAGGGTAATTTCATACACACGTAACAATTGTTAATTTCCATAGTGCTAACATACTGAAATAACAATTTAATAAACACATTAGAGGACGTATTATAGTCTGATTCATTATGATAGTTTGCTTCATCTTCTACCGCTATTTCTAATTTAGTTTCTCTTATTCTGTCTACTTTAACATTAGTATCTGTATTATTCTTGTCACTTGTTTTCATTATTAAAGGTACTCCTAATGTTAGGAATAACCATTCTAATGCTGCTAATAAAATACTATAAAAACAATATTTAAAACACTTTCTTTTTAATCCACATTTTGGTTTTCCGATAACTTCAATGTCTGCCATTTTATTCCTGAGAAAATTTCTTTTCTCTTATCTTTTTCTTTTTACAGTCTTAGCTTTTCTTTTTATTGTTAAGGAGGTTTCAATTTGCTTTAATCAATTTGTGCAATATGGACCTCTTCTGTCTCATCAGACAGATCCAGGGACTCAAATTCTTCGAGAATAACGTATGTCCACCCTGGAGCCTTGTATCTCCTGTTTAAATTTCTCAATCTTGGACTTCTTCGAGTTATTTTTACTAAGGTTTGTTGAGGTCTTGTTTGACTTGTGATTTCGTTCACTTGCTCTGGTTTCTTTACAGATTTTCTCAGACGATATTTTAGTTTCTTTACTCCAGTTGGCCAATTGTCTCCCTTTCTGACTCTTTTGATTTGTACTGCGTTTTCACCTTCTTTATCTCTTTGTAAAGTTCTTTTTATTTCATTTATTTTGGGCACAATCTGTTCTGTTTCTCTGTTTTCTGGGCTTGTACCTTCTTTTGCTTCCTCCTGCTCAGGTTCTACTGTATTTTGTTCTACTTCTTCCTGAGCTTGTTCTTCTAATTCTATCTGACCTTGTTCAGGTCTTAGTTCAAACCTTTCTTCTTCTGCCTGAACTTGTTCTTCTAACTCTATCTGGTCCTGTTCAGGTCTTAATTCAAACTTTTCTTCTTCCGCCTGAACGTATTCTTCTATTTTTCCCTCCTCAGGTTTGTGTCTCTTTCTATTTTCACCTGAGTGTGTTCTTCTTCCCCTGTCTCTTCCTGACTACTTTCCTGTCTTTTCAGTTCTGTTCTTCTTCTGGTTTCAATAGCATCATCAATTATTTCAATCACTGGGATCCATTCTTCCTGACTTATCTCGGGCTGTTCGTCATATGGTTGTCTTTCAGAATCTATCACTCTAGATTCTTCAATTTCACAGGTTACAACTCCTGACGCTTCAGCCTGCTCAGTCAGTGGTGGCTCTTGTTGATCTGATGGGCTCGGAACTCTTCTGGTATGGCTGGCATGAATCCAATTGGGCAGACCTGCACACTTCACTGCTGTGGTAGTGACTAGTATGACTTGTCGTGGCCCGTCCCACCTTGGTGCTAGACACGATTTTCTTGCATGTTTCTTTACCAGCACCCAATCTCCAGGATTCAAATCATGTGCTTGGTCTGGCTGTCTTTCAACTGCGTCTTCTCCAACCTGGTGAGAGATAGAACGCATAATTTCAGCCAATCCTTTGCAATAGTCCAACACCAGATCATCAGATATACTCATTAATTTATTTCCAGGAATAAATGCCTGTCTCATGGCTCTTCCCATGAGAACCTCATGTGGGCTCATTCCTGTTTTTCTGTCTGGAATACTTCTGAGACCCATCAATACAAGAGGTAATGCATCTGGCAATTTTAGCTTTGTGGATGCACACACCTTTCCCAATCTTGACTTTATTGTGCCATTCATTTGTTCAACAACTCCAGAAGCCTCTGGACGATATGCACAGTGCAGTTTTTGTTCAATGTTAAACACAGCAGAGATTAATCAAATTATCTCATTATTAAAATGAGGGCCTCTATCTGATTCCAAAGTGACCCGAAAACCAAATCTCGGCACTAACTCCCTCAACAACAATTTGGCAACTGTAAGACAGTCATTTCTTCGAGTTGGATAGGCTTCCACCCATCTTGAGAAAAGGCATACTATGACAAGTACGTATTTCAGTCCATTGCATGGGGGTAATTCAATAAAATCTAACTGTAATCTGGTGAAGGGTCCTTCTGCCTTTCCGATCTTTCCCCAGCTTACCACTGTCTTTCTACCTGGGTTCTGCTGTTGACAGGTTAAGCATCTTTGACAAAGGCTCTCTGCGACTACCCTGAACTTTGGATTATACCAACTCTGTCTAAATAGCCTGATCATTGAATCTCTCCCTATGTGTGTTGCTCCATGGTACACTCTCGCCATTTTTTAAAGCAAACAATCTGGCATGACTGGTCTTCCATCTAAATACACCCATACCTCATCATGTGGTCTCTTTGTACAGGCTGCCTTTATCCATATTTCTTTTCCTTTTCCTCAACTTCTTCTTGTAATTGTCTAATCTCATCCCATGTTTCTGGTACTGAGAAGTACATAAGTTGGCATCTGGTTTCACCCGTTTCAATTTTTCTGTTTATGGCTACTGCATTTTTAGCACAGTATTTCGTCACTTGGTTAGCATAATTATTGCCAGCAGTCACATAGTAATTTCCTGACTGATGTGCAGCGCATTTTACAACTGCTATCTCTTTTGGCAATTGTATTGCTTCCAATAAATCTTTCACATTTTTGCTGTTTCTGATAGGAGATCCTGAGGAAGTCAGAAATCCCCTTTGCATCCAAAGCTGGCCAAAGTCATGCACAATCCCGAACCCATATTGGCTGTCCATAAATATGCTTACTCTCCCATTTTTCCCCTTTTTGCATGCCATTGTTAAGGCAACCAATTCAGCTACTTGTGCAGACTTGACTCCAGGTAAACAGGATGCTTGAATTACCCCAGAAATTTTACAAACAGCATATGCAGCACTTAAACCTTCTTGTGTCCTAAGGCAGGAGCCGTCTACAAATAACTCATGATCAGCCTCTTTCAAAGGTGTCTCTCTTATGTCTGGGCGGGGCTTCGTGCATAACTCAGTTACGTTCAAGCAATCATGATCACTTTCATCTTTCACTTCCTCATCGTAGGGGTCTGGCAATAGAGTGGCTGGGTTCAGAATCGTACATCTTATTACAGTCACATTCTCAGCTCCCAAAATCACTCTTTCGTACTTTGTCAAACGGCTAGGGGTGAGGTGCTGGGTTCTTGTCAAAAGAATCTCTACTGAGTGTGGAACAAAGACTTTTACCGGATGTCCCATCACTATCGACTCACTTTGCTCCAGGCTCAAACAAGTAGCAGCTACTGCTTTTAAGCAGCCAGGCAATGCTGAAGCTACTGGGTCCAATGTGGCTGAAAAATATGCCACTGGACGTCGACTCAATCCATCTCTCTGTGTTAAGACTGAAAGTGCACAATTTTCTCTTTCACAACAGAACAAAGCAAAGTCTTTTGAATAATCAGGCATGCCCAAAGCAGGAGCCTCACACAAACAATTTCTTAGTCTCACAAATGCCTCTAGGCAGTCATCATTCCAAACAATTGGATCTTTTGCTCGTTTCCGGATCATCTGTATTAATGGTTTTGCTAACATAGAAAAACCATTAATCCATTGAATACAATATCCAACCACTCCCAGAAACATTCTCATTTCTCTCTGAGTCTGTGGCAATTGCATTTCTTTGATTATTTTTATTCTTTCCGGTGTCACTTTTCTAACTCCTCTTTCTATTTTATGCTCTAAATATCTTACTTCTTGTCGACAGAAGTGTAACTTTTCTGGAGACACCCTGTGTCCTCCTTCAGCCAAATGGTTCAGTAATGCAATTGTATCTGTGACACAATCTTCTCGTGTTTTTGATGCCACCAATAGGTCATCAATGTACTGAACCAGAACAGAATTTCCAGGCATGATCAACGATTCCAACCACTTTTTCAAAATCTGATTAAAAATTGAAGGACTCTCTGTGTACCCTTGAGGAGCACGACACCATGCATAAATACGATCTTCAAACTTAAACGTAAAAAGATACTGGCTGTCTGGGTGCAAAGGAATAGAAAAGAACGCTTGGCATAAATCAATTACTGTAAACCATCCTGCATTCCACGGTATCTGATAAAGGATCACTGCTGGATTTGGCACAATTGGACAACAGGGAATGACTATTTTATTTATTTTCCGTAGGTCTTACACTATTCTGTACTTTCCGCTAGACTTTTTCAGTCCCATTATTGGCGAATTACAGGGACTACCCATCACCTCTTTTAAAATACCTTGTTTAACCATTCGTTCAATTTCTGGAATAATTCCTGCTTTTACTTCTGGACTCATTTTGTACTGTCGGGTATTTGGATACACTGCACCTTCTTTCACTGTCACTTTAACTGGGTCTATATTAGCCCAATGTCTTTTCCTGTAAAATCCCACACTTCTGGATTGACTGTTGTTCTTAACTCTTCTGGCAATTCATTCTCGGTTATTAATGAAAACATTCCATATACTTCTGTTCCCTGTTTGGCCAGCATCATCTTATAGACAACATCCTCATCGGGGGTTTGGAAAGCAACACCATCCGGTGTACAATAGATTGTGCAATTCATCTTGCACAAAAGATCTCTTCCCAACAGATTTACAGGACTGGAATCGCATACTACAAATCGATGCATTTTTTTGAAGTTTCCAATGTGCTTCTTGATACGGTGGTGGATTTTTAACTAAAATATCCTCTAGTAACTCATCATCTGATTCACCATATCCTGCTGTGTTCAAATGTTTTGTTTTCTCCTTACACTTTCCTCCAGATTGTTCCTCAGCCATCAACACTGGGTATAACCCTTCTGATACCATAGCTCTCCTCCACTGTTTCATCTGCCCTTCTCGTGACTCATGCAAGTGTCTCGGAAAAAATCCTCTATATCTTCCACCTTTACATTTTTCTCGTTCATACGACTCAGTCTCCCATTCTTCCAAAGCCTCATATTGAGTTAACCTAGGTCTAGGTTCTAAATCATTCATTTTCAATCTTAAATTCTGAAGAATCCTCCCATTAAACGTACCATCCTTAGGAAATGCTAACACCCCATCATCCTTCGTGTACTCTATCCAGTGTTCCAACCACACGCAGGTATGATATCCTCTCTCCATCATCATAAAAGATGCTGGTGTCCGGTGGCGGAATAGGAATTCCCTCTCTAGTCAACACAGGCTTATCCTTTACAAAGAAATTCTTTATTTTCTTAAAAAATGACATCTTTCTCTTTTCTCCATACATTCTTGAGGATCGGTGTAGAAAATTGTATTCCGCAAACCCTTGAAATGTTCTTCCTGTTCGTCTTGCACTTACTGTCAAATCAAAATCCTGCATACAATCTTCTCTTCACCAATTCTAGCGCGGCTTCTAACTGACTATCCAATCAAATCAGGCTTACACTCGTGATCCACCCAATGCCAGCGCTGCCTTTTCCTGACATCAGTTCTGCTCCTTACTACTGACCCCTCCTTTACAAGGCTGCTCCTGTCACACACCCGCTGTGTCTACCAATCCCAGCGCGGCTCTCTGTGATGTCAGTCCAACTCCTGCGATTTCTCACCCCTCCTTTACAAAGCTCCTCCTGTCAGATGCCCGCTGTATCTACCAATCCCAGCGCGGCTCTCCGTGACGTCAGTACCACTCCGGCAACTGACCCTCCCTTTACAAGGTAATACGAAACTTTATTTCTCGAAATTCTCTTAACCCCTTCCGTGCTCGCGTCGGCCAGCGGCGTCGCAGCACTACCTCCCAGTGCTGCGAACGACCGTTGGCCGACGCAGCCCCGCCCACTCCGTGGAACGCCGCACCGCGGCGGAATTACCGCCGCGGTAAGCGGGTTAAATTTCTTTGTTAATAACGACGTAAAAACATTCGCTACTCTGGCCCACTAAATCAAAGGATAGTTTATTTCTTTTCACTGCGAGTAAAACCTTCCGCTTACTCTTCACCTATGCTCCAGAGAACATGCTACTCCTCCGGTGTCACCCGTTAGGGAAATTTGAGACCGAGGTTTCACTAGCGAACTCCTTTTGCTGTCAATCTAGCTTAGAAGAACCTACTACTCCTTCAGGGTTACCCTTACTAGGTGATGTAACGCCTAATGTTTCACTAGCAAACTCTTTGCTATCAATTACTCTCACTTTTACACAGAAAATAGTCCCTACTTTAACACTGCTAGCTTTTCCTAGCACCTCAGTGTTATTCCAACAGACGAGTAACCTCACTGCAGTGTGGTTTCTATCGCCACCCGCTATTCATTCCCCGAGAATTTTCCAGACGACATAAAAACAGGACACTAACTCTTTTTGTTAAACATAAGTCAAAAATCAATAATCTATACTTATCACCAAACTAGTCACTAACAATCATAGCTCTGCTACCAGAAAACTGATCCAGCGGCGTACTAGCAACATATACTCCACTACCATATACTCACCTGGGCCCATATAACTTCTCTTACACTAAAACACCAAGTAGACCGCTGGAACTTTTTAGTTTTATAATTTTCATACCTCGCGATATAGTTATTTCTTCCCTAACTAAACCTTTCACTGATCAAATAGTTCTTTCCTCTGGTCAATGGACCATTAGGTGTAACTAGTTGATGGTGATAATTAACATATTTTGATTAAACATTTCTTGATTAAAATAATCACAGACTCAGTAAATTTTTAAAATGTTTATCTAAATTAGTTTAGTGTGAACCACCTCAAAACGTTTCAGTACAAACACCCTCATTCGCAAGACTGCCAATTCAATCAAAATTCATTAGATAATAATAATAATTCAGATCCACACAACAACTATGCTCAGAAAGAAGATGATAGAGAGAGAAGAGAATTTATCAAGATGATGAATTTATAATTACCAAGTATGGTGTGAAGACCAACCCCCTGGCCAAAGGGCTGGTAAGGGTCCCCAGGACAGATCAGGAGACAAAGGCTTCAGGACAGGAATCAGGACAGGATACTTCACCTCTCTAAATACCAACGACTGTGTCGTACCCCTCTCTGACACTCTCTTCCTCCTCGTGGTTCTTCCGCGATCTTCTTTCTAACCCACCCAAATTAAGTAGATGGTTCTGCATTCGATTTCTTCCTCAGCATTTCAGAGCATCAGCACCACCCCAGCACCGACAGCATCCCAAGCTCCGAAAGCTTAGCCTAACTACCTAACTAAACTACTTCAATTATACCTTTCTATTACCATGTACCACCCATTAATGTTTCAATTTTACAGAATACTAACTTCTGATTGGACAGGTGAGGGGGGGATGATCATCACACCATGCTTATATTTCACTTATTTCTTTAAACCTTTGTTTCAAAACTCCTCCCCTCAAACTTTTATTCCGCCCTTCCTTTCCCATACATCTTTAAACTTTATTAATACAAATGTAGCGATTTCTTGAATACAGTTCCTTCATATAAACTCTTCACCCTCATGTTCCCAGGGCACATCTTCACCGACCTTGGACGCGTGACAAGTCCTTAGTCATCTTTTCGAATTTCCACACCAGGGCGCATGCGTTGCACAACGTCAGTCTGCTCGACTCAGACAAATTTGACAGGCCCAAATACGCACTAATAATAAAGTCAAAAGGAAGAATGTTATTCTCAAAAATAAATGATTTCACTGTAGACCACTAACCTCTACCCTAGCCCATACCATTTATTATTTCTCATTCTGCATTTGCGTTAGTATAAAACTTATTTTCTAATTTCTGCAAGCAGGTGCCATGCATGTGAGTTTTCAAGCGGCCATTTTATAGTTCTTTGCGCAAGCGCCAGAATTTCCCTCCAAGCGTCAGCACATCATACTACGTAGATGTAGTAGACGCATGCGCAGTAAAGATCCCGTGTTAGAATGCATCTTAGTCCTACGTTCATGTTATTGCAGTTAGTAAACACATAGGCAACCTTCATTTTCTCCCGCGTGTAAAGGAAATGCGTATCATTAATCACAAAACACGTCGTTAGTAATTCGCTAGTGAGTTAAAACGAGAGGATTGTTTCCGAGCAAGTCTCGTGTACGAGTCCTTGCTCCATCACTGTCTTTCATGAATTCCAGACAACAGTTGATCACATAGATAGCATGGAGAGTTAAAAAACAGGATGAGATTTCATCAAATACAGGCATATGCTAACATATATTTGTAGTATAACACTAGTAAGTGTAGTCTTTTGTTATACATAGCTGCTTCATCTGCTAAAAGATGACAGGCATCCTCAAATGAGTGCATGTTCAAGAGTTAAATAAACTTGGAAATATACCATTTTACAGCTCCATTTATTCTCAAAACACAAAATAAAACTCCAATGAGATGACAAAAAAATAAATATGGATATATACAGACGGAAATGTTAAAAGATAGTTCCAAGAGTGAAAAAGGCATGCTTGGGAGGTCGCTCCTTCAGTTTCCTGGCCTCCAAAATGTGGAATACTCTTCCTCTTGATCTAAGACAGGAAGTCTCCGAACTAGCCTTTCGTAAAAAGTTAAAGAGGTGGCTTTTCAGGCAAGCATATACTAGAGTTATTTAGTCCCAGACCTTTGTGGTGTATGAATCCCTAGTGCGGGAAGACTCCGACTGGAGTAACCAAGCGCTTTATAAAATTATAACATAACATAACATGTGGTCAGCGGCCATTTTGTGCAGCTACCCTTTTTTCCAGTTTTTAAAGAGAGATTGATAGAAGAGGGCTATGCATGATTTTTGCACTTTTAACCTGCACCCCCTTGCCTCTTAATTAGTTTCTCATAGTCCCCTAGCACACCAGCAATTAATTATTGTTCATTTCTTATTTTTATTTTCTTATTTTATTTATTTGTTATATACCTTTATTGTAGGTTTTTCCACCTTAACACCTTCCCGCCACAGGCGCACAGCTGCACAACAGCATTAATTTTTTAATGATTATTCCTTTTCCCCCTGGACCTTTTGTCTCCCATAGATGCACAGCACATACCACCATTTTTTTTTTTAAGGATTACTCCATTTTCCCCTGGACACCCTACACAACACAAACACCAGAATTCATGTTTTACAGATGATTCCATTTTCCCCTTGACACCGTGCCTGCCATGGGTGCACAACACACACCAGCATTAATTTTTTTAAGGATTATTCAGTTTTCCCCTGGACATCCTGCCTGCCATAGGTGCACAACACACACCAGCATTCATGTTTTAAGGATTATTCCATTTTCACCTACACCTCCCTGACTGGCACAAGTTTTCCCTTAAATGCATGCATTACACACAAAGCAAACAGTTACATTGTTATCCTGATTGGAAATTGAATATTATGTTCTGGTGGAGTGGTTTGACTTTGAAATGCAGTGTTGTTGTTAATCATTTGGGATATTTTTGATAACTTTAGTAACCACATTAAATTATATTGTCTGTACCAATTCAAACTGCAACACTGCCACATTTCACTAAATTGTTTTCTTGCTTGTTTGCTTTTAGGTGCACAGGAGAGATCACCCACAGTAATGCCAGACAGTCATGTGAGTCTTTCAGCTACTGCCAATTAACAGCTTCAAGATGGCCCCAAAGAAAAATTCTGCCAAGACAATGACCAGTAGGGAGTAGAAGAAGCAGATTTCCACCAGTTGCGTGCTGACCACAAACTTTTTCGGGAGATGTGTGCCTGCTGGACCGGCCTCCAGGGAGAGACCTGGGAGCAGCACTCCCGCATCAACAGCACCACCCCAACCTAAGCCCAAGCCCATGTCTCTCAGCAAGGCAGCCACTGCAATCATGTCGACGCCAATTAGCAGTGACATTGAACATTGAATTGGATTTGTCTCTTTCCCAAAGTAGTACCCAATCGTTTCCGGAAAATGTACAGCAGCTGCAGCCAACAATTAATCTTGCTGAAGTAGGAGCAGAACAGGAGGTTGAGCCTCCTGCAGAGCAAGAACCTCCTCTTTTACAACCATTGGTTTCCAGATCTCCCCTTCTGATGATCTGGACACAGATTGGACCCTGGTTGAGTCTGAGACATGCCAGGAGAGGCTCAGTAAAAGGAAAGTTCCTGAAAGCCTTACAATTATGGAAGAGATTGAGGATGACCAAGAGCCACTCATTTTGGAAGCTGGCACAGAGGAGACTGACATTACCCCCCCCCTACTCAACCTGCTCCAAGGGCTGTGTCACCACCACTCCTGCCTGCGCCAGCTCCCATAGTTGGAAGACCCATGCAGAGACGTGAATCCACCACTAGCTCTGTAGAAGTGCGCACTGCAGAGAGCCAATCAACAACACACCTGCCTACCTCCAGTTATTCGGGCATTGGCAGTCGCACTAGTGGCTCACAGAGAAGGTGCACTTATGGTTAGCAAGCAGGAGGATAACTTCGCAATATGCTCCATTTGCAATGCTAGTGTTCGTCGAGGTAAACTTGGTACAAACTATGGTTCTGGAGACCAAGCAAGCCATTTGAAAAAGCATCAAACACTCCGCTGTGAGGCACACTTTAATAAACTTTCTGCACATGGTGGTGGTGAAAGTGAGGGGTTTTGACTCCGGAGCCTCCCATCAGAGTGGGAATTCTAGGTGGTGATGAGGAAGAACAGAATGGCATCTTTATGCAAAGCAGCCCTGTGGAATCGTCCACAACCTTTACGTTGACTTGGTATCAAATGGCAGGGCTTAGGTCCAGTACAGAGGTGAAGCCAAAACAGAATGAGCAAGTGGCAGCACCAATGACCATTGAGAGGATGTTCATTGAGTACCTGGATGACCCAAGAGAGGTCTATGTGGATCAAAACCCATTGGTGTATTGGTATGCATAGATTAACCAATGACCACAGCTCAGCAGGCAGGCAATAAAGTATTTGGCCTATCTGGTTGCCAGTGTGTCTGCTGAGCATGTGTTCAGTGCAGCTGGAACAGTCATCACAATGAGAAGGACCAGTATCTCGCCTCAAAACGTGGAGAGTTTGACGTTGATTAAAATGAACCAATATTTTATACCACCGAATTACACCATTCCTGAAACACCACAGAAGGAGAATGAGGGTAATTGGTCATAATCAGATCAGAGTTTGTTAGCTGACCAACTTCTGGGTGAACCACCTGAGTTTGAGGATAAACTCTACTTCCCTGACTGAGTAGGCCACCAGAGGACTTTTATTGCCGAATTACTTTGCAAAACAAAATAAAAAATTATATACCTAAGGGAACATTATATATATTTTTTTGTGTGTGAGACTAAGTTATGCTGCCCCATCGTTTTATGCACATGTATGGCCTGATTGGATTTGGACCAGTGTGCAGTGAAGAAGCCTCCTGTCCCATTCCCTTGAAGGATATTGGAGAGACCATGCCTGCCTCCATCCTGTGTCTATCCTTTTTACATCCTTTAGCAGGACCGCCCCAGAGCATTTGATTCACCAAGACTTCCCCAATGTGTGTTGCATGCATCAAAGAGGATCGTCAATTGTGTGCCACTGTGCTTTGATTGGAATAGGTGAATATTTTATTGCATCAATGAGTGATTGTGAGTTTTGATTCTTGTGGTGGCAGACAGTGAGGAAGCGTGACAGGGGCATAGCTTGATCAGAAATATTGGGGGGTATGAGCTTCAGATTTCCGAACAATCACACTGGCATATAATGTTAAAATACATTATGCAACAAGCAGGGCACATGAGAGGGGCTTAAGGGGTAGCAGAAAGGGAGCGGACTGTGGATTGGTAGGAGTCGTAAGTGAGAGAAAGCACATTATTTTGTGAAATAAACAACATTTTTTAAGTCTTTGCAAACAGAGGGAGAGAGTGTGTGTGCGTATTTGTCTGGGTGTGTACAAATTTCTGGTAAAATACGACAGAAACCTCACCATACCCGACTGAAAGCACCTGTATCCAAAAAATATATTTATTTGGGGGAGGCTATAACACCCTAAACACTCCCCCTGAAGCTGTGTCCCTGGACAGTGTCCAACTATAATTTGTAAGCTTGATTGTGATGATTTGCAATGTTTGTGGCATGATGGGTGAACATTTTTCCTGAAGGTGATTACCCCTTTCCCTTTCACACTTAGCGAGACTTACTTGCTGTGTCTACTTTGTTTTTTCTTTTTCGTTCTGGTAACCGGTTCACAAATTAACATTCAAAGATCTTTCTATGCCATTTAATAACAATCACTAATATAAACGAAAAATCACTCAGTGTTTTTCTTCTTGTTTATCAGCAGCAGTGTACTACAGGTCGACCTCTCTCATTTGGGTCGGGAGTCAGAAAGGAGTTGGACACATTTGTTACTCAGAGTCAGGAGGATAATGGAAGGACTCAGGGTTGAACTACCTCAACAACAGCCAGAAGAAGGTCATTATCAACTTCAAGGAAACCAACATGATGATGCCACTGAGAGCCCTACTCAGCAGGTGAGAGATGTGCTGATTTTGGAAATAGAATGCTGCTGAGTGTGTGTGCTAGCTCAAATCTGAAACTTCTTTATCATGTGGTCTGGTCAGGTGGGGGGCCTGTTGTTATAAGTAGCTGGAGACAGACATGTGATATCATCACATTATGCATACGCTCTTGAATAAACGTTATGATGACAGTAGTGAGATTGATCAGCCCGGTACATGCAGCTACTTGCCTGTAATTGGTTGTTTTGCTCTCACTTCTCAGTTAATCGAATGTACATGAGTTATAAAATGATTGTTTGCAGCAGGCCATGCTCTTGAACTCCCTCTCTGAATCGTCTTGGTACACCTACATTCTGTTCTGTCCTTCTCCTTGACTCTACAATATCATTTCTGTTTTACAATCTGCAGGCCTTCTCTTCTCCTGCACAAAAGGGGAAAGCGCCATAACACTCCTGCTTATATCAGGCTGGGTCTGGTGGCTCAGTGGATTAATGCATCCACTGCAGGGGCCTCTGTTCGACCTCATGGTCACAGGTTTGAATCCCGGCGGGTCCACTCAGCCTTTCATCCAATTGAGGTCAATAAAATGAGTAGCATTGAGTTGGGTAACAATAAACATCTGTTATTCAGCGCCAAGATGCCCCATTGCTGGGGTGAACGTGCGCTTTACAAATACACATGTTATGTTATCACTGGACTGCTTCAACCAGAAACCCAAGATTGATCGACAATCCGAGAAGAATGCAGATGCACCACCCAATTTGGCAATACAGTAAAATCAAAATCATTTTTTAGAACTGTGTCGGATCACCTTACTCCTCCATAATTTGTACATTATTTTTGAAAGCTAGAAGGGAGGATATTTAGATATATAATTAACTTGGGGCTTAGGGCTAAAGAAATTCTTCTGTTTGCAATGCATTTAACTGAGCTCTGTCATACTCATTCATTCATTTTCTTCCATACCAGATTGATGATATGCTGCTTATCGCCCGATGAATATTGGGTTGTTCTGTAGTGTTTGTCTTTGTCACACCTTTCCCCAGACCCCTTTTCCCATCCATTCATCAAACCCCTAAACCTCTTCCCCCAGGCTATGTGATTTATTGAGGCGTGACCTAATTTACACCATAAATAGATCACACAGTGCGATGTGGTGAAAGAGACACCAACTCACTATGGGATCTTCCATTACCTGAGCAATATCCCACATTGGCCACATAATATTTTACCCACCCATGTATAAAAGGGATCCCTATTTTAGATATAAAAGAACATAATTCGTCAACAGCATCATTCAGGCTTGTGTTGCATAAACGCTTAACCTTATCCACTCCTGACTCTGACTCAACTCGTCCTGGCTTAAACATTTTGTAAGTTTAGTACTTTCGTTTTAAAAACCAGCTCCCCATTGCACAGAAACAGTTACTATTGCTAGTTTTTGTTATATCAGGCCTTTTTTGTGCCATGCTGGTAGTCTAGTCTCAGTCTTTCTAAAGTTATAATGGTGATATAATAATATGAAAACTCACTAATGCTATGTTTTCGTTCAATCATGTTGCCTGTGATGGATAATACTTTGATTAATCCTACAGTTGGAGTTCACTGAGGTGGAGTGAGACTTCGCTTGTGATTCCTTCCATGTTAGCACAAGATTACCACCAAAGCACAGAAATGTGAGGAAAATGTGTTTTACAAAGTTTGAGGTTTACAAGGGATTCTGGGTAACAGAACCTTGTGAGAGCCACACAAGTCACCCCATCCTGGATTCCCCTGGGTGTTTATCTTTCAAAAATGTATAGGTTTGCTAGGTTTCCCTAGGTGCCGGCAGAGCTAGGGTTCAAAATCTACAGCTAGGCACTTTGCAAAAAAAGGGTCAGTTTTCACTGTAAAAATGTGGTGTGTCCACGTTGCGTTTTGGTCCGTTTCCTGTCACAGGCACTAGGCCTACCCACACAAGTAAGGTACCATTTTTATCGGAAGACTTTGGGGGATGCGGGGTGGGTGGAATTTTGTGGCTCCACAGAGATTCCAGAACTTTCCATCACAGAAATGTGAGTAAAATGTTTTGTTTTTTTCAAAGTTTGAGGTTTACATGAGATTCTGGGTAACAGAACCTTGTGAGAGCCACACAAGTCACCCCATCCTAGATTCACCTGGGTGTCTAGTTCTCAGAAATGTATAGGTTTGCTAGGTTTCCCTAGACGCCGGCAGAGCTAGGGTTCAAAATCTACAGCTAGGCACTGTGCAAAAAGGGGTCAGTTTTCACTGTAAAAATGTGGTGTGTCCATGTTGTGTTTTGGGCCATTTCCTGTCGTGGGCACTAGGCCTACCCACACAAGTGAGGTACCATTTTTATCGGAAGACTTTGGGGAATGTGGGGTGGGTGGAATTTTGTGGATCTACGCAGATTCCAGAACTTTCCATCAAAGAAATGTGAGGAAAATGTATTTTTTACAAAGTTTGAGGTTTGCAAGTGATTCTGGGTAACAGAACCTGGTGAGAGCCACACATGTCACCCCATCCTGGATTCCCCTGGGTATCTAGTCTTCAAAAATGTATAGGTTTGCTAGGTTTCTCTAGGTGCCGATAGAGCTAGGTTTCAAAATCTACAGCTAGGCACTTTGCCAAGAAGCGGTCAGTTTTTACTGTAAAAATGTGGTGGTCCATGTTGTGTTATGAGCCGTTTCTTGTCGCGGGCACTGCTCCTACCCACACAAGTGAGGCATCATTTTTATCAGAAGACTTTGCGAAATGCGGGGTGGGTGGAAGTTTGTTGACCCACGCAGTTTCCAGAACTTTCTATCACAGAAATGTGGGGAAAATGTTTTTTTTTTTTTTTACAAAGTTTGTGGTTTGCAAGGGATTCTCGGTAACAGAACCTGGTGAGAGCCACACAAGTCACCCCATACTGGATTCCCCTGGGTGTCTAATTTTAAAAAATTTATAAGTTTGCTAGGTTTTCTTAGGTGCCGGCAGAGCTAGGATTCAAAATCTACAGCTAGGCACTTTGCAAAAAAGCGGTCAGTTTTCATTGTAAAAATGTGGTGTCTCCATGTTGCGTTTTTGGCCGTTTCCTGTCTCAGGCACTAAGCCTACTCACACAAGTGAGGTACCATTTTAATCGGAAGACTGTGGGGAATGCGGTGTGGGTGGAATTTTGTGAATCCACGAAGATTCTAGAACTTTACATCACAGAAATGTGAGGAAAATTTGCTTTTTTGACAAAGTTTGAGGTTTGCAAGGGATTCTGGGTAACAGAACCTTGTGAGACCCCATCCTGCATTCCCCTAGGTGTCTAGTTTACAAAAATATACAAGTTTTCTATGTTTCTCTAGGTGCCGGCTGCGCTAGGACCCAAAATCCACAGATCGGCACATTCCGAAAAAAAGTCAGTGCCTAGTGGGCTTTCTGCCACCCTGGGGGGGGGGGTTTAAAATCGGGGGTTGTTGCCCCGATATGCCCCCAAGGGGGGCAGAAAGACTGGCAATTTTTTGGGGGGGTGGGGGCATTGGGATGCCCATTCTGGGCAGGCCCCACCCCTACGTATAAAAAAGCCAGCATAATAGCTGGCGCCTAGTGGGCTCTCTGCCCCCCCGGAGGACAGATCAGGGGCTACTGCCCCCATCTGCCTCCTGGGGAGGAAGAAAGCCTGTGGCATCTTTTTTGGGGGGTGGAACATTGGCATACCCATTCTGGGCAGCCCCCACCCCTGAATTTCGAAATAAATGTATCCCTGCTGCCTAGTGGGCTTTCTGTCCCCCGAGGGGGCAGATAAGGAGCTATTGCCCCCATCTACCTCCCAGGGGGGCAGTAATACTGTGGCAATTTTTTTGGGGCGGGGGCATTGACATTCCCATTCTGGGCAGCCACCACCCCTATGTATAAAAAAAAGAAAATCCCTGGTGCCTAGTGGGCTTTCTGCCCCCCCTAGGGGGCAGATCAGGGGCTACTGCCCCCATCTGCCTCCTGGGGGGCAGAAAGACTGTGGCATTTTTGGGGGGGATAGGGGCATTGGCATGCCCATTCTGGGCAGCCCCCACCCCGAACTTTGTAGAAAAAAAATTCCTGGCATCTAGGTTGCTTTCTGCCTCCCCCGGGGAGGCATATGGGGGGCTACTGCCCCATCTGCCTCCCAGGGGGGCAGAAAGACTGTGGCATTTTTTTGGGGGGTGGGGGCATTGACATAGCCATTCTGAGCAGCCCCCACCCCTACGTATATAAAAAAAAAAAAATCCCTGGTGCTTAGTGGGTTTTCTGTCCCCTGGGGGCAGATCAGGGGCTATTGTCCCCATCTGCCTCCTGGGGGAGCAGAAGATCTTTTGTTTTTTTTGGGGGGTAGGGTGGGGGCATTTGCATACCCATTCTGGGTAGCCCCCACTCCTGGCCTATAAAAAAAATCCCTTGCGTCTAGGGTGCTTTCTGCCCCCCCAGGGGGTCAGATTGGGGGCTACTGCCCCATCTGCCTCCCAAGGTGGGCAGAAAGACTGTAGCATTTTTATTGGGGGTGAGGGCATTTACATGCCCATTCTGGGCAGCCCCCACCCTTCTGTATATAAAAAGAAAATCCCTGGTGCTTAGTGGGCTTTCAGTTCCCCTGGGGGGCAGATCAGGAACTATTGCCCCCAACTGCCTCCTGGGGGGGACAGAAAGTCTTTTGTTTTCTTTGGAGGGGTAGAGTGGGGGCATTTGCATCCCCATTTCAGGCAGCCCCCACCCCTTGCCTATAAAAAGAATCCCTGGCATCTACGGTGCTTTCTGCCCCCGGGGCGGATTGAGGGCTACTGCTCCTATCTGCCCCCCAGGGGGGCAAAAAGACTGTCTGTACCCAAATTATATGGGGGGAGCAAAGGCCCTTGCCCAAGGGGCTGCTCCCCCCCTCCCTGATGGCTACTGTGTGGATCCCTGCTTGGGGATCACCCTCCTGGGGCAATCCCCAAGCAGGGATCCACTAGGGAAGGGTATCATTGGAAAGGGGAGCCTTTCCCCTTTCTAATGATACCTCTCCCAAGTGTTTCGGTGCTCTGGGGGCTAAGATAGCCCCACGAGCACCGAAACAATGAAACTGAAACTAAGTTTCAGTTTCATTTTCATTGCAATGACGTCAGCGCGCCATGCATGTGATCGTCATTGCAATGAAAATGCAAATCGGCCTCAGGAGGTTGGGGAAGCTATTCCCCCACCTCCCAAGGCCAAAAAAAAGGAAATCCCTCGACTGTCTGCAGCAGAGGGATTTAGTGCCCCTGTTCTCATGACAGAATGGTTCCGTCAAGAGCACAGGAGCACTAGTGCTCATGTTGGAACCATTCCGGTTCAGGTTGAAAGAGAGGCCACACCAGTATTCGTTTTAATGTGACAACCACAAACTTGTCACAAACATAAAATTCCTTTTCACCTTTCGTCTGTATAACAAACAGCTTAATGCAGCATCAAACATGTAACGTGCCAACTTAAAACACAAGTACTATCACTGTTTAGTCCAACAAAAAAATATCAGCAGCATGTGTGTGGGTGCAACAAGCGAATGTGTGTTTACGGGCTGTATGCCACGAACGGCTCCGTGCCAGCAAAGTCAGTCACAATACTGCCCCAGGCCTGATAGTTAGGGTCAACCCACTGATACCATGCGAGCAGTCATCCATTGCTGCGTGCACCAGTAAATGGGAGCGGAGACGGAGTGCCACTTTGTTTAAATGTAAAGTAGCAATCCACACACTTTTTAATAAGGCCATTACAAAAACTAAATGATTATGTGTAACATTTATGTTCTTTGGATGTGATTATTTTGTTTTTATCACCAGCCCTTTACATCTGACCTTTCATCTTTCCCCTCCCGGGCGATGTCTCTGTGATTAGCTTTAGGCCTGCTTAACTAAAGCTTTGTAGCAAGTATGTGTGTTACGGGCTGTATGCCATGAAATGAGACTGAAGCTGTGCTTGCGGGTCGTACCAGCTGATCCGGTAAGCAGACAGACAAGAAGTGCAAGAACTTACAATTAAGAGATAGACTTGTGAAGGGGTAAAAGTTGTGACAGAGAAGGCACACGCTTCTGCCCGAGCCGCGGTCCTTTTGGGCTATAGAAGCGCATGGCCTTTGAGGCAGCATGGCCTCACCTGCTTCAGTACACTGCTGGCAGACATGGCGGCAGGAGGGCGGCTGAGGACAGTCAGCAGCGGAAGGAGAAGACCTTTCGCTCTCACTGTAGCTGCTCTGCTGCAATGCTGATGCCTCGCGCTCCCTCCGTGTACTCTGCTCCTTGGTGTGCACATGCCCTGGAGCTATGTGTCTCGAGTGACAGTCTTGTGCAAGTTTCTTCAGTTCGCACACAATTGTGTTACCTCTTTTGCCTCACCCCTAAGCCCCAAGAAGAATAAGCTACTCTTGAGGACATGTTGGGGCCAGGCAATTACAGACGTTTTGTTAAATATTGTATTTGGTAAGCGCAGCGCCTCGCTCGTCTCTTTGACTTTGCGTGTACCAAAGAAGGGCTGCGCATGACACCTCTAAGCAATCGCGGCACCCGTGCCATTAAAACAAAAGCGCAGCATAGGTGCACTTTCGAAAAAAATGTTTAATGTAAATACGGCACTCCCAAGTTAGCAATGCACATATGAAGTGTGCGTTGCTGCTCGTACCCTGCAATACTGCATGGGAGTGAACATCTCAGAAAAGGTGGAACATGCACCCACCATTACCCATTTGCATTCTTTGATTTTTAAATAACACATTCAAAAGCCAATCTAAAGCGTGGGAGAGTCAGACCCCACAAAGTATAGACAACAGAGCTCCTAACAGCGCAAGCGCTGTTTAGGTTCAACCTAAAAAAGGGGCTACAGGAGAGGGCACTACACTGCACAGGGGCCAGAAGCTGTTTTGAGCACCCCTCCATTTGAGTCTGTCTGCTTTCAATGTGCGCCAGCCTCAGCATGGCACTGGACTGGAAAGTGCGGTTAGAGTGTAGGGGGTCAGCAGTGGTGGGGTGACGGGTGGCTGTCGGCAGCAATGACACTGTTCTTGGTGGGAGGGTGAAGGCTCTGGCTGGGGCACTGGTCAGCAGCAACTGCCTCCTCCTCTTCCTCCACAAGGGCCACCAGGTGCTGAAAATCAGCCCATATGGCCTCCAGGCTCTGCTGCCGCAGCCGGGCTGCTATCTCCTACCTAGCAGGTTGTCGACCAGTAGGAATCGCTATGTCAAGAAGGAAAAAGAATACATTCTGAACAATGCTCTGTGCATTAGCAGTACATTGCACAGTAGCAGTACATTGCTGGTCCATTAGTCCACTAGGACCATACGAATTCGATGTCGTTAGAGTCACAGCCTTTTTTGACCCACATATGCCTCACTTAGAGCTGAAACTGGATGAAAGGAACCTTTTTAAAAAACATATTTTTTTCTTTTAAAGGATTTCCTAGTAAACAAATTAACAGACTCTTTGTGTGTAAAAATAAAAATAAATTGCCTCTCATTAATGAGTTGTGCTAAATTAATAAAGGTATGCAAGCTAGTGCGTTGGTCTGCAGCTGGGGCAGCTATAATGGAAAATTATCTGAACCCAATGGCCCTGCTCTGCTCCAAAATGCCTTTCAATTTGACTCCAAGGCAAATTAATATTAATGATACAATGCCACACACATCAGGTATAAATTTACATGCTGATATCCTGTGCTGCAAGTAGACGGGGGTGATGCACTACAGTTTAAGGAAAGTATTAAGGAATTGGATATATAGATTGTATTTGGCATGCTCATCACAGATTATCCCATCCGCAAAAACTCAAGGCACTTAGTTCCGCTTCACTCTGTGGCCTAGCACTCCACTACAATTTATAATTATTTCCAACAAATACATTTCCATGGCAGTATGAAAGGAAACTTAACTTACTCTACTGTGGTGTAAGATAGAGGGATTAGGCCGGGTAAGTAAATAGACGTTTTACTACAGAATACTAGTGAGGTGTCACTGATCATCATCATGTGCCTAAGCTTTAGCTTAATCAGTCACTGTAGTTGACAAATGCTGAAAAGGAAAAATTTGAACAGGCGTAAATCTGTTATGGAAGCCACAAAATATATAAATAACTTGGACAGAAAAATGTGGCACATCCCAAGAATGGATTTTATAATGTTGTGGCCAGGCTGGGATGGAACCTAGGAAAGAAAATGAATAAATGAGTGAAGTACTAGAAAGTGACTGAGTGGGCACTGGGAGACAAGGGAAACACACTTTGTTTGTGCTTTGCCATGCATAGAAAACTTTCTCAATGGAACATTAACTGAAGCAGACGCACATTGCACAGCCAACACTGTGGTGCAGAATTGAACTATGCAGCAGTTAGGTCATGGGTGGCACTAGCAAAATGCCATGTGAAGGGATGTGATGGGTGGGATACATATCTGCCTCACTTAACAAATACAGTGAGTAAAAGGGAGCAGACAGAAATATCCCCCTTCCCACTTTGAACCAAAGCTTTGATAAAACCATTCCAAACAAGCAAAGTAGGTGTCCACACCCCTCTCCAGAGGAACTCACTTGTTTCTTCTTCCAAGCAATTATCCATTCATCATTTCATTGTTCTAATATCATTCACCATTTGCTATCCACCATTAAGCTTTCCGTTCTCTCATCCAGTCTTTCACTAATGAAAACAATCTATCCATCGATTCACCTATCCACTGCTCTCAACCTCCCCTTCACCAATACATCCATTTGCCCACCCACACATCCTTTCATCCATTCAACCTTTCACCCATCCTGCTTTAACCCACCAGAGAACAATTCCTTTCACCCATCAACCATTTCACCCACCCAGGCAGTCATCCTGTCACCCATATACCCATCATTCACCCAAGCATTTTATGGAGAGGTGTGGTGCAGCGGCCAGGGCAGCTGACTTCGGAGCACAGGGTTCACGGTTCGATCCCTGGCTCCGGCGGCAGCTCAGCTCAGCACCATGTGACTCTGGGCAATAGCTCACTTAATTTCCACGACGGCCCCCAGCGCCTTGAGACCCGTAAGGGTGAGTAGTTCGCGCTTTACAAATACGGATTTAGATTTAGATTTTAGAAGCATGCATCCTATCACCCACCTATGCATCCCTTCACCTTCAATCACCCCTTCCTTTTTTACATTTTACATCAACCCATAATTTTTAGAGTTCATTATGACGTTTTATATGCTGAGTTGCATTAACTCTACACTGCTGTAGCTGCTAAAACAGCGGGGTTAAAAAACCCCTTGCAGTGAGTATACTAGAACATTTTCAATAAACAAGCAATCTGACTTACCACCACCAGTCCCTGCAGCCGCTACAACTCCCCCTTTGACTGCTGTGTGGTCTGCTCTGCTGGCTCTGGTGTTGGCCCCAGCAATGGTCTGTGTGGCTAGAAAAACATTAAAAATTCTAGATGCCAGTTCCGCCTCCCCTTATTATTTTTCTTTAATAAAATTCAACCACAATACATCACTACAGTTCGATTGCAGTGTCTTCTCTAACAAATATCACGTTGGGCATTTTGTTTGTTGGCAGTGTTTGAAAAGCCAGGTAGTCAAGCCAACCAAAACCTTTTTATAATGGAGGGGCAGAGCCATGATGACTCTTGAGTCATTGACGTGTAATGAAGGGAAGGAATAATAATTGGTCAATGAAGGACATATGGTCTTTATTGGCAAATGCAATGGAACCGTCCTCATAGTAGTTTACAGTCATGCTGCACTGTCATCGAAACTGCTTGTATACAATTACTGTATAAATGGATACATACAGAACATTGGGGTCGTCCACCTATGACCATGGCCACTCTCTAGTTTTACTGTTTGAGCATGAGCAAGAAAAAGAAAGCCTTTTCAATGAACATGCGTAGAATAAGAATAGCTTACTTGGTCAGGCAATCTTGAATTACTTAAAGATCTGGAACAATTAAACCTGAGGGTGTTGAACGGCCGATTTAAAGAGGATAATCCGCCAGCACCAACGTTCCACTCAGCGTCTACTTCCTCCTATTTAGATTTTACCCTGGCAACTCTCCCCCTGTTTGATATCATAGTTTCATTTACAATGGGCGAAAACGGACAAAGTGATCATCTACCCCAAGAAGTGACACTAAACACAACCATGGGAAACCATTTGGAAGAAAGGATAAGTGCGGGCACAGAATATACCACGGATTTTAAACGAATAAGGTGCAAGCCCAATAAAATTGAAGAGCTATCTAATAATGTGAATACATTAATCAATCGCGAAAACAATCTGATAGCAAACCCAGTAGAGGCTTGGGAGGTTTTTACAAAGGAATTTGGGTTAAGGTTTTCCACAAAGATGAGGACCCCTACGGTGAGTCTGCAGGGCTACTTCCCAGGGAAGTCAACCCCTCCCGAAATAAAAATCCTCAAACGGAATATAATTCAAGCCTTAAGACTGCTTCGTAAACAACCACAAAGCCTAGCCCTGCAAAGTGAGCTACGGCAATTGAAGGCAAAGTTAAAAAAGCTGATCTGGGAAAAGAAAAAACAAACCAATGAAGATCTTTGGGCAAAAATCTTGCACGATTCGAAACTTAAAAACAGTGCCTGGTTCTGGCGAACAATAAATAGCCTACAACGACCAGGGCACTCAGGAATAAACTCATACATTACAGAATCTGATTGGGCGCACCATTTGTACAATCACTATAACGACAATCATCAAGAGGGGAATTCTGCTGAGGAAAACCTGCGGATTACCGAGAGGAACAGGAGAGATTATAACTCAGACTACATTAGAAAAAGGAATGGCGAAGGAATCAAGCACGATAAGAACCTGAGCAAACAAAAGGACCATGGGGAGGAAGGCACAATGGTTGTTAAGCAAAGAACCTAGTATCGAAATAACAGCAGCTCGGATCAAGTTACAAATTTCTAAAGGGAAGACGGAAGGAGCCCTAGGTCCAAATGGAATACCGCCAATCCTGTATAAGTATGATATAGAATTCTGGAGTAACACATTAACTCCAATCTTTAGAAGCGTCCAGGAAACAGAAACAAGCCCGGCCTCCTGGAAAGGATCGATAATCAGCCCAATTTACAAACAGGGCAGTAGGAGTAGCCCTAATAATTACCGTCTCATTGCCCTACAGGATATAGAGGCGAAGTATTATGCAGGGCTAGTCCTAGAGGAATTGTCATCCTGGGCATTGTCCAAAAACATAATTCCCGTAAACCAAACAGGGTTCTGCAGAGGGCACAGCACCACCACTAACACCATGGCACTAACTTTGTTGATAGACGCGGCCAAAGCTGCAAAGAGCTCGCTATTTTTATGCTTCATAGATTATAGCGCAGCATTTGACCACGTAGATTGAGCCAAACTCTGGCAGAAGCTGGAAAAGTGGGGGATAACTAAGCCTCTCCTCAATCAGTTGATCCTATTACATACCGATACCTGGGTCAAGATTAAGCTGGGAACCGGGACACACCTCTCAAGGCAAATTAACACATCCAAAGGCCTAAAACAAGGGTGTGTTCTAGCCCCCACGCTTTTCAACCTCTTTTTAGCAGACCTCCCAGGGAAATTGGATAATGGTACATCGCACGCCCCACGATTGGGAAATAAATATCTCACCGTCCAACCTCCTTTACGCGGACGACCTGGTTTTAATAAGCCGGACCCCAATTGGTCTTCAACATCTGCTGGATATTACTAACAAATTCTCACAATGTAATGCATTACACATTAATTTAAAGAAAACAAAAATTATGGCAGTGAATTATAATAAGATCAAGAAAATCACGTGGTACCTGGACGGAAGCAGCCTAGACCGGGTAACCAGTTACAAGTATCTCGGAGTTCTACTTGACAGCAGAGGTTCGTACAAACCCCAGCTGGAGGCCTTGCGACGGAAGGGCACTACGTGCTACCTCGCAATGAAGCCCCTAAAGAAAGTCCTACCAGACCGAACACTAGATCCCCTACTACAGGTGATTCGAGCACGTCTGCAGCCAATGCTCACATATAGGAGTGAGCCACTGCAAGGGAAAGATGCGACAGTTTTAGATAAAATAATTGGTAGGTCGTATAGAGCAATCTTTCAGCTACCAAATTATGTGTCACCCGCTCAAATACGCCTGGAATTCGGCCTTCAGAAGCAAACCGTGGAAATAAGGGGTGCTTATATAAAAATGTGGCACAAGTTCAGAGGCGCTGTGCAGGGATCCCTAAACGCACATTTATGGTTTGAACTGTCGCATCGAGAGAAATCACCCGCCAGAGAATACTTGGTCAAATCATTGGAAGGGCTCGAATTGACCAACCTCTGGGAATCCTCTATAGATCACAAGAGCTTTAAAAAAAGGTTGTAACCAAAGTAACAAAACTGATATCCACAAAAGAAGACAAGGAAACTTTGGCCAAGCGGGCTCACGGATGGACAGTAATTAATGATTATGCAGGTCTTACGCCACAAGCTTATTTAAAAATGGGACAAAAGATACCAGAACAATTCTTAAAATTGCGCTTTGGCGTTATACCAATTCTCCCTCACTTGCCGCCATGGAAAAGGAGACC
The DNA here is from genome assembly GCA_963921515.1 of Calotriton arnoldi. NCBI lineage: Eukaryota > Metazoa > Chordata > Amphibia > Caudata > Salamandridae > Calotriton > Calotriton arnoldi. The sequence goes on along the minus strand of CAWUFW010018745.1, from coordinate 40,151 downwards.
AGAGGAACAGTCCTGTCGTCTTTGTAGATCAGGAACAGAGGATCTAATACATATTATTTGCATTTGCCCGAGCCTGTTAGATATAAGACCTGTCTTACTTCGACCAACATTGAATCAGAAGGGTATCAGGACTTGTAGGCAAGCAGTAAAATTATGTTTTAACCCAGAAGAGATCCAACTAAACTGCCGATTAACAAAGTATTTTGATAAAGTGGAAGAAAGACTTAAGCTTACGTCACTAGCGACAGCAGAATAAAAGACAGTTGGTCCACCCTTATTGAGCACTTTAATAGCCAAGAATAATTGTACTTTTGAAGCATAAGCACTTTAACCATGCTCTTATATATGTGAAATAGCCTGAACTGACACTCTGAAGCACTTTTGTCCACATTTTTATCATCGCAAAGGGCAAGGGCTGAACAGATAGCAACATCGGGACTCATGACGACCCTTACTTAAAACGGAATAGTTCGAAAGACTGGATTTTAATGTCAAAGTGTAAATTAAGATAATGATTTTTATCTTTTCTTTTCTTTTTAAGAACTTTTAATGTCTCAAAGGATTCTTCTTTTAAAATTGTGAGTTTTAATTAACTGTACAATAAATTACTTACTTACTCTAGTTTTACTATTTGAGCATGAGCAAGAAAAAGAAAGCCTTCTCAATTAACATGCGTAGAATAAGAATAGCTTACTTGGTCAGGCAATCGTCACAGTAGTGTACCTGTCCTAAAAATGTGTTTTCTTAGTCTTACAGTACCTGTCCACAAGATATATAAGCAGAGAGGGAAAGCTTACTGACAAAGCAGAAGAAAGGAAGCTACAGACAGACTAGTAAAGACAGGAGTAAGTCAACTACAGAAACTTGAAATATAGAAATCAACTGGGATTATGCAAGAATAACAAGAACTTAATAAACATTAGATAGAAGAACGAAGAGAAGTTGGGGAAAAAGAATTAGGAGGCAGGTACAGCAAAAAAAATGAAAAAGTAAAACGTATTCTAAATTTGGAGCGGTAAAACAGGTGGACTAACTGGGCCAGCAGATCTGTCAGCATTGGTACTGAACTGGTGTTAGTGGTGGCGGTGGAACTCCCACCCACCGTGGCACTGGTGGTGGCACCCCCATTTTCCTGGTCCACCTCGGTGCTGCTAGCCTTCTTCTTGCCCCTGGATGCAGATATAAGAAATAAAGGAGATATAATAAGAAAGATTATTGGTACAGTTAATAATCTCCCCAAAAATGTTTTAAGGCAAAGGCAAACATAGTGACATTGTACTTTTATATGTCAGATTGCCTATACTACTACTAGTATTGAGTTTACCTATTCCTAATTTCCTAAACTACATTTTGGAATGACTAATGCATTGCACCCAATGATCTTTGCTTCTCATTCTCAATCTTAGCCTCCTTTGACAGGCCAAATCACTTTCACTTTTTTTGAATGCACACGTACTACACATCTCTGGGAGATTGCCTGGGACTGTAAGAGCTACATAAAAAGGCATAGAGAAGGCTAACTCACCGTTATTACTACTACTACCACTACCTTAGTGACAGGATAGAGGAGTCTGCATGAGTTCTTAAACAATCTGCCCAAACATGCGCCAACAAGTACGATTAAATAGCTCCGAGTACCTGGCTGGATCATATAATATTTGTAATGTAAAGTTAACTTACCTCTGAGTGTGAGCAGCATGCTATTTGGAAAAATATATTAGCATAGAAATAACACAAGAAACAAATAGTTACTCACCGAGTCCTGCAACCTCCACCCACAGCAGGTCGAGCAGGTCCTGTTCCCTGTCCAGGAAGTCTGCCCACTGGTGTGCTAACTACTGCTGGGTGCGCTGGGCCCCAGAGCTCCGGTGCACACACCGGGGCACCCTCCCCCACAGCAGTCGATGCTCCCAGAGGCCATACCCACTGCCAGGCCTGCCACCTGCTGCTAACATGGAGAGGAGGTGGAGCCGGACATAAAAAACTAGGACAGCCACCTCCACCTCTGAGGAAATGGCGCTGGGCTGCACCCCTTAGCAGTACCGACGACCTTGGTGGCGCCACAACCCCTCTTGCCCTGCTGGGCCGTGGCACTGGGTGGTAAAAAAAAAAAAAAATAGGAGAAGGAAGAAAGGAAAAAGTAAAGACTTAAAGGGAAAACCAAAAAAAGTAGAAAAAGTCATGAAACATACAAACAAAAAGACAAAAATACAGACTGATACAATAAAGGAAAATGAAGGGTGGATGAGTCAGATAGGTGGACGATTGAAAAGATTAAGGGTGGATTAAGAAACAGGCCCCAGCACCATGCACAGAAAGCAAAATGGCTGTGCCCATGTGAAGCGCATGGTGCCGTTTGTGCGTGATTTCGGGTGCGAGATTGCGCATCACGTTGGCGAACATCAAAAATGTAGTGGGAACGGCCGCGTTGAACAGCGCCGCCCGCCTGCGCAATTCCAAGGAGTCTCGCTTAGTTTTTGGGGTGTTCTGCAGAATTCCGCATAGCAGAACTCTAAGAGCTTCACCCAGGCCTAGTGGTGTCCAATCAATACTGGGACCATGTTTGTGGTGCAAAAGGTGCCCAGAAGGCCAAAACCCAAAAGTGAGGCCAAATACTACTCTGAGAACCAAGAAGAGACTGGGACCTGCCAGCTCGCTGGTCTGATTGACGCCACAGCTTCTTCGGCTGCTTTCTTCTCCACAGCAGCAAAAGAGACTAAGGGCCTGATTATGATCTTGGCGGATGGGTTACTCCATCACAAACATGATGGATATCCCATCCACCATATTACAAGTTTCATAGAATATCATGGATTTGTAATTTGGCGGATGGATATCTGTTTGTGACAGAGCAACCCAGTCACCCAAGATTTATTATCAGGCCCTAAGTCTGAATGTATAAATCTTCTCTGTGGCTTCAACCCAAGGCTCCCTGATGAAAACGCTCCCTCCTCGGACACCACCTGCAGCATTGCCCCACTGAACTTGAACCTTCTCAGAACATTGTTCTGAAAAAGTCCGAAGGTAAGCATTGACCGTGCCCAATCCACTTTTTGTATCACCCGGCAGTGCTCCATCACAGTCGGCCCTATTTTTCTACTTTTAACCGGTCTTGTGGGACTAGATGTCCACTGTTGACGCTTTGATCTTTTAGGTGTTAGTTATTACTAAATATTTTAGAAATTCATAACTCCAGTTCCACTAATTGAATTTTTGTTATTTTGGTGTCAAATAATGTATTACAATTTACTCAATTGTTCTATATTGTTGTGGGGCTTTTCTTGTATTGTGTTTTCCTTTTATTACTGTTTGTGCGCTGCATAAATACTTTACGCATTGCCTCTAAGTTCAGCCTGACTGCTTTTTTGTGCCAAGCTTCCCAAGGTTAGGCACAAGCTAATTTTGTGACTTTTTGTGGTTTATCCTGCAAGGGAATGTGGCTGTTGCTTGACCATGGCTCACACCCCAGACAACCAGCAACCCAATTTCTCACAGAGTTCATTAGCTAGATATAGCTTGGTTCAAGTGGCAGAGCATGTACGTTACCCATGTCTGGGCATATCCATCCCAATTAGGGAGAAACACTTAAGTATAGAAAAAAGCTCTGTGAGAGCCTGAAGCACCCTCAGACTACCCTGTACTAGTAGCACTGGTCCCCTGCAAACTGGAGGTAAAACAACGCTCAGGATCCAAAGAATCACTGGCCATCAGGCCCCCCAAGAGATCTCCCAAATCCAGATGGTCTAGTGCATTGTGAGAACTGTAGTCCTGGCTGCCACAAAGTTTCAGGAAGCTACCGTATTCCTTGGGACCACCGGACATCAAACTAAACATCTGCTGAGCTTATGGCTGCTAAGGCTTGTTGGTTGCCAGTCCGGGAACTGACTCCTACACTCGAAGCTGCCCCTAGAGGAAACTCCATCCGACTTTCATCTGACACCAGCAGCAGCCCCGCTGTTGTGTTTTTGTATCTTGTGCACACAGCACAGTGTAAGTGGTAGAAAGCAACTCCTCTGCGACTCCTGTCTAGCACCAAGGACAGCCAGGACAACTCTGCACCCGGGCTCCATGGGCCAGGTAAAATTGAACTGACTGCTGTGGCTTGATCCATGGACCCGCATCACCTCAACCCTTCTTGGGTTCTACGCAACTTGAGCTGCAAGTGACCGATTGTCGCTACCACTAAATCCTTTTGACCCCAATGAAAAAGTTCTGCAATATTGAATTCATGTGATTTATGTTTTCCTCTTATATGTATCAGATCATGTTTGGTTTGGTGTCTAAATTAAGATAAAAATACAGTCTTTCTTTCTCTCATGGGAAGTCACACAGTGGTTGGCAATAGTCACTAATTCTACAAGCTTCTTAATTTACCATCCAATACATTTTGTCATCAGCTGATTTCTCACATTCGGCAAAAATCTTTGTACAAAGGCAGCTCCTAGAACTTCCTTAGCCATCTGTCAGATGGGCAATGCCTGCGTACCTCTTAAAAATATTCTTAAACTTGTCTAAATAATCTGCAAGCAATTTACCTTGTGGTTACAATTTGAAACCTTAGTCCTATCTGTTCTCTCTGGGCACAGATCCACAGCAGCATTCAACAATGTATCCATTGCCATATTCAGGACCCATGGTTCCAGGGGACTTGCCTTGGCCATGCTGACTTTTAAACGTGTATTTGTAAAGCACACGTTCACCCAAGGGTATCTTGGCACACGTTCACCCAAGGGTAATTTGGCACTGAATACCATATGTTTATTTTCAACAATTTCATCTCTCACTTCATCAAACAAGTTCAGTCTGTATACTTCACAAATACTTTGCAACTCTTCACAAAGCTACATTGGGTTTTCTGTAATACTGAGGAACTCTTTCATAAATCATTTGTGGTGCCGGGCACATGGATGGTGTCTTTACCCCAGGACTGGAGAGAATAAGAGCATCGGGAAGGGGCAAGTGGGATTGTCATCATCTGCATTGCCTGAGTCTGGTGAGGGGGGGAGCCTTTCTCCTAGCCAAATGGTGTGCCATCCTTCTTCAACTTTCTCGTGTAATGGAGGAGATGCACTTACTGGAATTTCTATGTATTACTTGGGTTGAATCCATTCTTGGTCTATACCTGTTGACAGTATTGGACTCTGAAGCTTGCTTGATTATTCACATGCTTCTGCCAGATTCCCAACATTCAGTCATTCACATCACATCGCTTGCTTTTGTGCTCCATCCACCAGGTGACCCATAGACACTACTCCGTTTCCAGGTGCATCTGCAGCTGCACTCAAACCCGTAGGCTGCCATGGGAAAAACGACAGACAAATTCTCCTCCCTCAGGTTCCCGTCCTCGTTCTGTGTCTTGTGCTTCAGCGTTCTGGGGAAATAAACAAAGACTGCAGTGCAGCAGATGGAGCACAGGCCCTAACTCTATTTTTAAGGTGACTTGTTTATTATTGCAACTTTTCCTGGATGTGTTTCATACCACGAATGTGGGATTATTTTTTGTTTTTATTGACATCATTATGCCATTGTAAAATGAGCAGTCACTGTTTGGCCTCAAGTTTGTACATAAAATCATTCACCTTCTTTTTTATAAGTTCCCTAATCTCTTTATATTGAACATACTATGTACACGTAGCTTTATCAAAGCAGTAGTTTACACTGTAGAGAAGACTCCCTTTCAGTGCAAATTTGGCATGTTTATATTTTTCAGACCCATAAATGTTCTTTCATTTCACACACATTGAAAACGTTAGTCTAGTGCTCAGACATCATCTCATGAAGTGGGGGTGGAAAGAAAGTGGGGAGTAGGGTAGGTGCTCCCTCTGTTACATTTCTATCTAATCTTATGGAGGGGGAGGAAGGGTATTGTACACTGGCACCCAAAGATCTCCTTTGGTTGTGGGCTAGCAAAGGAGCTGGGGTGGCTCTTCTTCCTGCTCCCAACTCCCTCCTTTGTGTCCTGTCCTTGAATTTGCACTTTCAAGTAACTTTTACCTATTTCTCTCACCTCCCTCCCTGTCTTATTTCCCAGCATTAAAACACTGCTTCTTTCAACAGTCCAGTCCCACCCCATGTCAAGCATATGAATGGTTGGAGATATGTTTGCACCCCATTAAGACATGATGTTGCACATAAAAATAAACTGATGGACAACTCCTGCTGCTCTGTTCTTCGTGGGAAAGATCGGCAAAGAAGATTTTCTACTTAGGACAATATATTATCTACTGGCGGTCGCCAGTAGGTAGTTATAGTTAGGACCTTGTTTATATTAAAAAAACATTTTTTCTTTTGCCAATATCTTTGGCCCTGTTTGACAAATCTTTGCGAAATTTTCGAAACTAATGGGGTGGTCAGGTCAGCTCCTGTGTTGAAAGTTTTGGGGTGATTCGTCAAGCGGGGGCTGAGAAAAAGGGGGGGTCCCAAAACGCATTTTCTCCATGTTAATTTCTATAGGAAACTTTAGACAGAGCTACAGCCTGAACTGCTGAACGGAATTACACCAAATTTGGCAAAAAGGTAGCTATTGGTCCAGAAAGCACTCTTTTTGTTAAATGGTGTAAATCCGTTCAGTTGTTCCTGAGAAATGTAAGCATTTCTCAGATATCCATATATCTGGAGCTTGCGATCTGATTGGCTGCCAACACTTCGAACCAGGCAGTGTTGGCAGCCATCTTGAACCGAGTCACAAGGAAAAAGGTGAAAAAAGGTTAAACATCAAGAAAAGGGGGCAGGGTAGAAACACCCTGACCCCCTAGGCCGGCTCACGGACAGTGCCAAAAAAAAGATTTATTATTTTAAATTTTCGGCGGGAGTCGCGTTGGGTCCGTGAATACTGCCGAAAACAAAAAATGTAGCGCGGACTCCCGCGCCTGTTTTCTTTAAGCCCCCGGGTGGGCCAGGTCCCGGGGGCAATTGCAAATAATGATACCGGGGCCTGCGTGGGCCCCTGGAGCCCTGGGGACCGCCAATTTCCCGGGGCTATGTTCATTCAATGCAGGGAGCCACGCTGGTCCCCCCTGCTGCCCCGGGGACAGCCACCTCCCCGGGGCTTTTTTAAAACAAAGTGTCGGGGCTCCTGCCCCCCCATGCAAACCCGGGGACTGCCACCTCCCCGGGTATATATTCATTAAATGCAGGGAGGGCATGCGGGCCCACCCAGCCCCGGGGGCTGCCACCTCCCCTGGGCTATATTTAATAAAAAAAATGTGTGGGGGGGCTCCTGCCCCCCCACAAAGCCCTGGGGACCACCACCTCCCCGGAGCTATACTCATTAAATACGGGGGCCATGTGGCCCCCCCGCAGCACTGGGGACTGCCACCTCCCCGGGGATATCTTACAAAAATGAAGTGTAGGGGGCTCGAGCCCCCCCCCACACATCCCTGGGGACCACCACCACCTCGGGGCACAAATTAAGCATGAAGCGAAGCAGAATTGCTTTAGGGCAGAGGGAGCTGCAAGTTAGCAGGATGGGAGCCGGCATGGACAGCGGGGGTCTTGGGGCTCCCCCTTGGTCCCCTCCGAGTGGCCAAGCCCCGGGGGATAGGTTCCCCGGGGCCTAAAAATTGCCCAGGAGGGGGCCACGGGGGATGGGGTTCCCAGGGCCACAATCAGCCTGGGGAGGGGGGCCACGCAGCCCCCCTCCTTTAAAATAAATAAAATTAAAAAGAAAAGGAAATGGCCAAGCCCAGGTGGATGGGGTTGCGGGGCCACTGGGGAACGGGGGCCGCTTGGCCCCCTTCCCTTAAAAAGTATATATATATTGGCCAGGCCTCGAGTGATACGGTCTCCAGGCCGAAATCGGCCTGGGGAGGGGGGGGCGTGTGGCCCCTCCCTTTTTAACTAAATAAAAATAAAGAAAATAGGTCAGGCCCTGGGGGATGGGGTCCCAGGGGCCCAAAAGCTCCAAGGGAAAGAGGCCACACAGCCCCTTTTCCTAAATTAAAAGAAATACATGAACCAGCAACTTATTAGAGGCCCACCCCTTTTCTCCAGTACTCTGCAAACGCGCCTCCTGGCGCACTCCTGGTTGAGGGATGAATTCCTCATCGCTGCTGAGGGTACCTAGGGGCCAACTAGCCCACCAGGTACCTCCAGTAAGCCCCACACAGTGCGATTGCTAAGAGGTGTTCGGAGGCCACGCCCCTTTTTACACCACTCTGCAAACGCGCCTCTTGGCGCCCTGCTGGTGGGGCGATGAGGTCCCCTTGTGTCCTGCAGACCTTAGGACTAAAGTGAACTTCATCCTCCAAGCAGCAGTGCTCAAGGAGGCTCACACACCATACATTAAAAATGAAATCAAACTTACCTGGGCATCGCTCTGTCTTGGAGATCCCAGGGGGCTGCCAATTAGGGAAAGCAGCAGTCCCTCACTCGTCACAGAGTGGGATGGGGTCAGAGATACTGCTAACCCCACCCAACTCTATGACTAGGTGTCAGTGATTGACACTCAGCCCTGGGCACTTCAGGGCTTGGAACTGAAGCGCCCAGTTCCATGGCAATCAGTGATGCTCCTCCTCTTCCCGTGCATGTGGTGCATGGCCAGGCTGAAGAGCTCACACCCACAGAAGCTGTGACTTCTTTAGCCCAGCAAAGTTCAGCTCAGGCAGCCAGGAGCCTGTGCATTTAGCGCATGTCAATGCTCTGACTGAAAGACCTGAAAATAAAGAGTGTCCGTCAGGCTGACCTTTGCTCAGCCTGACAGACACTATTTATGGTGGCCAAAAGATGAGGGGGCATGGCCCCTCAGCCCATAGGGACGGGCCGCGGCTGCTTGAAAGCCAGAGAGACAGAGAAAGGGTTCACGGGTTAGATGCTGCTAGCTTGTTCAAGATGGAATCTTTCAGGGCAGTAAAGCAGATGTCAAATTTGTAGATGTTCACATCAGAGGCATGAATCATGGTTTTCCAATTATTAAAGATAGAAAGAGAGGGATGGACATTAAACAGAGGTGACCATGAGGTGGATATTTTTTACCACAAGGGATTTTCATCTTTTGAGAGAAATTCAAAAACAGTGTCAGTGAAGTCTTTCCATCAAAAGGTGTAATGAGAGAAAAACATGAGGTCCATTTTTAAAGTCCCATCACTTAGGCTGTGGTATTAGGCACTTTATCAGAGTAAGAGGGTGCTCAGGGCCTTACCGGGGAACCAAAAGCAGCCCAAGCAAAAGTGCTCAAACCACCCCCACTTTCTTTGTCTCCTTGCACTAGCCATCCATCCATCCATCCACCCATTCATCTATCTATCCATCCATTCTCCTTCCCATCTACTCTCTCTCTGATCACTTTCTCTCTATGTCTCTTCCCTCTCTCTTTTTCTGACTCTTTGAAGCATCCTTGTGCCTAACACAATAAATCTCAGGGAGCTGGGGAAAGTAGCAGAGGCACTATGAGCTTCCCTGGTCTTTCAGAAGCAGTCTGCAATAGCTCCAGCACACCAGGGAAATGCCAGATCAACTAAAACACCTGCCTGGCCCTGAGGGTGCTCTTTCATCAACATAGGTTTAGAATTCAGCATTTTAGAGACGTTAGGTGTGTACAAATCCTTGTGTGAGCTCAGCGGCGGCCAGCACAGATAAGCGCAGTGGGGTGGGACAGGGCGCGGCAGGGGGGAAAGTCGACATTAGGCGGATTAGGTATTATTTATTTATTTAATTATACCTAGTCCGTCATCTGTCAACTTCAGCCCCTCCCACTCCGCCCCACTGGAGGAGTGAGAGGACTCAGGAAATAATGTTACAAATTGGGAGATGAAGAAAGAGCAGCTAGACAACAAACATGTAGCCCTGAAGTGAATATATCATAAACTAACAAACAGTACCACAAGAATTACTAATGGGAAAAGGGTTCTTAAGATAATATCAATACGTATTTCACAAAATAGTGAAGAAAGTCAACATTGTAGGAGGCGATTTAATGCAACATCAAACTGGGCTGGCGTTTTTCGCCTCCATTTCTACTGGCGTGTTTGAACTCCTTTCCAGGGGTTCAAACAACATCCTTCAAAGAGCGGTTAGTCCGTTCCCAAAGATAAGCTGGGCTTTTTCCTGGGTTCTTCAGGCTAGAGAGTTGTATACAGATGATAAATCTCCAAACTCCCTTAACATCGCAGGCACCCACAGTAAATTGGAGTTTGGCTGTCGCAATTGCTAAGTGGTCCAAATAACACCTACATATGCGCTGAAATTACTTATAGTTAATTTTTATAATTCCTTTGAGAGAGATTCTGTGAATGAACACTTAGGCAGTTTAAAATGATTTTTAGAATCATATAGGGAGAAGCAAACCACATTTTATTTGGTTATTATTTCAGGGGATTGAAATATTCATTTGTGCAGAAGGAATTGCAATGTTACTGATAATCTTGGCCCTGAAAATTGCTCTAGTCTGCACTTTGAACACACGCAGCAAGGAGGGTTTTTAGAGGATATTTTGGCTGAGTTCGGCCTATCACCCCCAAGTAACAATAAAGATGAGAACAGTATCCCCTCCTTTAAGGGGAGAGGTTTGAATACTACAATCGACTATATTTTATCACTACAGACCTGTTAACCCAGGTTGTATCTTATGCTGCTAAATGGTCACATTTTAGTGATGATAATCCTATTCACCTTATGTTGGGCAGGGGTACTGGGGTAATCCCAAAATTGGGGGAGCCTTTACTCGTCCAAGTGTAAAGATAAAAGATCTGGGCCGTAGGCTCCAATGGAGCAAGGTAGTTCCGGAACATTTTTTAAATGATTTATTTGAAACCTCAAGGGATGACATTGGACTCTGCCTAGATAGTACGAGGCTGGGGGCAGAAACCCTTATAGCTTATGAAAGAATTTGCCAACAGGTGGCTAGAGCCCTCTCACAACCAACAAGGGAAATCAAGGATGGAGGGGAGAGGTGGTTCGATCAAAAATGTACTGAGGTCCACCAAAAGCTACTTTCTGCTCTAAAGCAAGTACCCCAGGATATAGTTATAATAGGTGTATTAAGGAAAACATATAAGCAGGCTCTAGAAAAACGTAAAGCAGAGATTAAACAAGAAACCTTGAATGACTTAGTGTCTGTGGATGTCATTAAGAATAGTGACAGATTTTGGGAGATTGTTAATAAACCCTTCTTCTCTGGTGTTAGTAATTGTTCACTGGAATGTAATATCCCTGAGGATCAGTGGTTTAGTCATTTTAAACATATATATGGTGAGCAGGACGTTGAGGGAACACTATGCCCTTTGCCTCCGGACGTGGGTGTATATAGTTTTGTTTTCAATGAAGAAGAAGTAGGTGAGGCAATAACACAAATGACTAGTAATAAACCACCCGGACCGGATGGTGTTCCGGCCGACCTTTTTAAATTAAATGTGACACTCTGGTCTAAAATATTAACACAGGTTTTTATTATGGCTTGTTTGTATGGTCTGCCGAGGTCTTGTTCTCAATCAATTATTATACCAGTTTTTAAGAAGGGGCAGAGAGGTGACCCACGATGTTATAGGCCTATATCGCTGACTGATTCAGCAGTTAAAATAATGGGGAGAGTGATCCTTAGGAAATTAACAGATTGGCTGGAAGAGTACAATGTACTCTCAAACCTGCAATATGGTTTTAGAAAAGGCAGGGGTACTTTGGATCAATGCTTAAATTTACATTTGCTAGCTGGGAAATATATTGTTCCCAAGAGTGGGATGTTACATTTGGCCTTTATGGCTCTGTCCTCGGCTTTTGACCGAGTAAACCGATCCAAATTATGAGCGTTATTACTTGAAATGGGAATGGACCAGAATATAGTTAATTTTTATATCTGATTCTGCACAGGGATCTTTTGCTACTGTGAGATACGATCAAAGGGCCAACCATACACAGCATATTCGTATCATAAGAGGAGTCAGACAGGGATGTATTCTAGCTCCCCTATTGTTTACTTTATACATCAATAATCTAGACTCCTCTTTGTGCCCAGCTTCTAAGGATATCCCTCAAAGCGGGGACCGGCTAATCCCTGCTCTCCGATTCGCAGACGATGCAGTTTTATTAGCGCGAACAGCGGTTGGGCTGCAGAGTCTCCTAAGCACCTTTGCAGATTTCATGAGGTCGCTGGATCTAAGTGTTAATTTTTCGAAATCTCACACTATGATTATGGGTTCTAGACCCAAAAAGCTAAAAACGCATTGTTCTGGAGGGACTGAAATATCAAGGATGACCACATTCTTGTACTTAGGGGTCTTGTTTGATGAAAGGGGCACTTGGGCACTGCAAATAAAAGCGAAAAGAAATGCTATGATAAGATCAACAGTAGCGGTACTTGATTTTACATGCAGGTTAGGGGCCAAGCCGATTCAAGCTATGCTAAATATATACAAAGCCAAATGTACTGCTATTTCTAACTATGGGTTCTAAATTTGGGGATACAAAGAGGTTGAGGTACTCCAAATAGTGGTGAATACATTCCTCAGAAATTTGACCTCAGTCCCGCAATCCACACCATCATATGTTATTCACTAAGAATTAGGTATCGGTTTTGTATCCGATATGATTGGAGTGGCCCCGCTCTTGAGATGGATAATGATCTGGATTAATCCTGAAGTAGAGCTGAACTGTGAGATTGCCCGGAATTGTCTATCCCTGGACAGAGCAAGCTTTATACCTTAGCTAGGTTAGATTAAGAATTTAACAAAGAAATTAGGGCGCCCGATCTGGATTTGCCATATAAGTTGGTGAAGGAGGACTTGCTGTGGGTTAAAAAACTATTTTTATGTATGATGCAAACTGAAAGAGAGGCCAGAGAGATAATGAAACCAACAGTTCGAGCCCATCTACTTTTGAAAACAGTCCCAGCGATAGAACCCTACTTAAATGAGATAACAAAGCCTTACCACCACTTTATTTTAACAAGATTTAGATTAAACCTTTTGCACCTTTTATTGGCAAAAACTCAGGGGTGGCGAAAAGAAAAAGACCTGGGCCCTTGCTCCTGTGATAATTTCTCAACTTAAGACACTCTGCACTTTACTATGTTCTGCGATTACTACTTGCATATTCGCAAACGTTTTTTAGTACCCATTCTGAAGGGTAAAGGTTTTATACAGGTAAGGCCTGCATTAGTATATTTGCAGATGTTGAATAATACATGGGAAAGTTTTAACATTGCTAGTTTTTTAGTTGCAGCGGTTAGGGAAAGGAAAAAAACGGCTATTAGGATATGATATATTTTTAGCTTTTTTACAACTGTATTAAAATAAATGTTTATTGGGATGTTTTCTTGCATTATATGAAGATGGATGATTTTATCTTGATACTGTATGGTGTGTAAGATTACCCTGAATGAATTTTGTAAGTGTTCAATCGATTGATGTTTTTTATAAGATTTTTTGTAGTATACTTTTACGGTTTTTATTAACCGAATAAAGTGAATATGACTGACTACAAACTCCCTTTCTGGGTCACCAATTCAAACTGAAGATGAAGCGGGGTCCAATTCACCCCATCCCAGACTGCAGACACCTCCAAGCACCCCACTTTTGCTGGTCATGAAATCCCACTGAGGTACGTCCCATCTTACTCCAACTGAAGCCTTTCTATGTACAAATGACATGATTCTAACCCAGTTAAGCAACAGAAGCATAAAGCAATATGCATACCTTGCAGGGGTTTCAATGTGTCAGAAGATATACAAGGAATGTATCTCCAGTAGTAAGTAGCCAGAACCATTCCAGACTGAGGGGCTCATAGAGGAGCAGCCTGTATGCCAGCCACATTGATATGTGGAAAAGGCCACCAGTGGCTTTCTGCAAGGGTGATTACCTCATCAGAGGTGAAGTGTGCAGTCCACAATTTCCATTTCCTGTTTAAAAGTTATTAGAACATTGGAATGTGGAGCACTCCATTGAATACAATGGCGTGCTCCGAGCTTCTACGGGCCGGTAAAGGCCCGCAGAGCAACATTCCAATGTTGCTTTTGTTCACAGCTATTGCTGTGAACAAATGCAAAAACAACAGTTGATGGACAGAATGCAGAACAATGTCATACATTCACCCCAGTACAGAGATCTGGGCCTAAATCCATCGTTTTTGCTCACCATGCCATTCCAGTTTGAACCCAGCCATATGCAAATCAGTCTTGACCCTGTGCCTCATGGGAACAGTCCAGCCCGAACTGCCAAGCCAGGTCCTCCCTGGACTGGAAACAAGCATCCTAGGACCGGATTCGGGGTTTCACCCCTCTTCAGCCAGGATAGCTTGATTCCAGTGGCATGGAGAGCACGGGACCCACGTCTGGGCATACCCGTCCCACTCGGGGTGACAAATGCAAAAACAACAGTTGATGGACAGAATGCAGAACAATGTCATACATTTACCCCAGTACAGAGATCTGGGCCTAAATCCATCGTTTTTTGCTCACCATGCCATTCCAGTTTGAACCCAGCCATATGCAAATCAGTCTTGACCCTGTGCCTCATGGGAACAGTCCAACCCGAACTGCCAAGCCAGGTCCTCCCTGGACTGGAAACAAGCATCCTAGGACCGGTTTCGGGGTTTCACCCCTCTTCAGCCAGGATAGCTTGATTCCAGTGGCATGGAGAGCACGGGACCCACGTCTGGGCATACCCGTCCCACTCGGGGTGACAAATGCAAAAACAACAGTTGATGGACAGAATGCAGAACAATGTCATACATTCACCCCAGTACAGAGATCTGGGCCTAAATCCATCGTTTTTGCTCACCATGCCATTCCAGTTTGAACCCAGCCATATGCAAATCAGTCTTGACCCTGTGCCTCATGGGAACAGTCCAGCCCGAACTGCCAAGCCAGGTCCTCCCTGGACTGGAAACAAGCATCCTAGGACCGGTTTCGGGGTTTCACCCCTCTTCAGCCAGGATAGCTTGATTCCAGTGGCATGGAGAGCACGGGACCCACGTCTGGGCATACCCGTCCCACTCGGGGTGACAAATGCAAAAACAACAGTTGATGTACAGAATGCAGAACAATGTCATACATTCACCCCAGTACAGAGATCTGGGCCTAAATCCATCGTTTTTTTGCTCACCATGCCATTCCAGTTTGAACCCAGCCATATGCAAATCAGTCTTGACCCTGTGCCTCATGGGAACAGTCCAGCCCGAACTGCCAAGCCAGGTCCTCCCTGGACTGGAAACAAGCATCCTAGGACCGGTTTCGGGGTTTCACCCCTCTTCAGCCAGGATAGCTTGATTCCAGTGGCATGGAAAGCACGGGACCCACGTCTGGGCATACCCGTCCCACTCGGGGTGACAAATGCAAAAACAACAGTTGATGGACAGAATGCAGAACAATGTCATACATTCACCCCAGTACAGAGATCAGGGCCTAAATCCATCGTTTTTGCTCACCATGCCATTCCAGTTTGACCCCAGCCATATGCAAATCAGTCTTGACCCTGTGCCTCATGGGAACAGTCCAGCCCGAACTGCCAAGCCAGGTCCTCCCTGGACTGGAAACAAGCATCCTAGGACCGGTTTCGGGGTTTCACCCCTCTTCAGCCAGGATAGCTTGATTCCAGTGGCATGGAGAGCACGGGACCCACGTCTGGGCATACCCGTCCCACTCGGGGTGACAAATGCAAAAACAACAGTTGATGGACAGAATGCAGAACAATGTCATACATTCACCCCAGTACAGAGATCTGGGCCTAAATCCATCGTTTTTTGTTCACCATGCCATTCCAGTTTGAACCCAGCCATATGCAAATCAGTCTTGACCCTGTGCCTCATGGGAACAGTCCAGCCCGAACTGCCAAGCCAGGTCCTCCCTGGACTGGAAACAAGCATCCTAGGACCGGTTTCGGGGTTTCACCCCTCTTCAGCCAGGATAGCTTGATTCCAGTGGCATGGAGAGCACGGGACCCACGTCTGGGCATACCCATCCCACTCGGGGTGACAAATGCAAAAACAACAGTTGATGGACAGAATGCAGAACAATGTCATACATTCACCCCAGTACAGAGATCTGGGCCTAAATCCATCGTTTTTTGCTCACCATGCCATTCCAGTTTGAACCCAGCCATATGCAAATCAGTCTTGATCCTGTGCCTCATGGGAACAGTCCAGCCCGAACTGCCAAGCCAGGTCCTCCCTGGACTGGAAACAAGCATCCTAGGACCGGTTTTGGGGTTTCACCCTCTTCAGCCAGGATAGCTTGATTCCAGTGACATGGAGAGCACGGGACCCACGTCTGGGCATACCCGTCCCACTCGGGGTGACAAATGCAAAAACAACAGTTGATGGACAGAATGCAGAACAATGTCATACATTCACCCCAGTACAGAGATCTGGGCCTAAATCCATCGTTTTTTTGCTCACCATGCCATTCCAGTTTGAACCCAGCCATATGCAAATCAGTCTTGACCCTGTGCCTCATGGGAACAGTCCAGCCCGAACTGCCAAGCCAGGTCCTCCCTGGACTGGAAACAAGCATCCTAGGACCGGTTTCGGGGTTTCACCCCTCTTCAGCCAGGATAGCTTGATTCCAGTGGCATGGAGAGCACGGGACCCACGTCTGGGCATACCCGTCCCACTCGGGGTGACAAATGCAAAAACAACAGTTGATGGACAGAATGCAGAACAATGTCATACATTCACCCCAGTACAGAGATCTGGGCCTAAATCCATCGTTTTTTGCTCACCATGCCATTCCAGTTTGAACCCAGCCATATGCAAATCAGTCTTGACCCTGTGCCTCATGGGAACAGTCCAGCCCGAACTGCCAAGCCAGGTCCTCCCTGGACTGGAAACAAGCATCCTAGGACCGGTTTCGGGGTTTCACCCCTCTTCAGTCAGGATAGCTTGATTCCAGTGGCATGGAAGCACGGGACCCACGTCTGGACATACCCGTCCCACTCGGGAGTGACAAATGCAAAAACAACAGTTGATGGACAGAATGCAGAACAATGTCATACATTCACCCCAGTACAGAGATCTGGGCCTAAATCCATCGTTTTTGCTCACCTTGCCATTCCAGTTTGAACCCAGCCATATGCAAATCAGTCTTGACCCTGTGCCTCATGGGAACAGTCCAGCCCGAACTGCCAAGCCAGGTCCTCCCTGGACTGGAAACAAGAATCCTAGGACCGGTTTCGGGGTTTCACCCCTCTTCAGCCAGGATAGCTTGATTCCAGAGGCATGGAGAGCACGGGACCACGTCTGGGCATACCCGTCCCACTCGGGGTGACAAATGCAAAAACAACAGTTGATGGACAGAATGCAGAACAATGTCATACATTCACCCCAGTACAGAGATCTGGGCCTAAATCCATCGTTTTTGCTCACCATGCCATTCCAGTTTGAACCCAGCCATATGCAAATCAGTCTTGACCCTGTGCCTCATGGGAACAGTCCAGCCCAAACTGCCAAGCCAGGTCCTCCCTGGACTGGAAACAAGCATCCTAGGACCGGTTTCGGGGTTTCTACGCCACTGGAGTCAAGCTATCCTGGCTGATGAAGGCTGATAGCCTGAAACCGGTCCTAGGATGCTTGATTCCGGTCTAGGGAAGACATGGCTTGGCAGTTCGGTCTGGACTGTTCCCATGAGGCACAGGGTCAAGACTGATTTGCATATGGCTATGTCTGAACTGGGGTGGCGTGGTGAAGCAAAATAACGATGGATTAAACCCAGATCTGTGACTGGGGGTGAATGTTTGCCAATGTGCAGCATTCCGTCCATCATCTTGTGTGTTTTGCATTTCGCCCTAAGTGGGAAGGATATGCCCAGACGTGGAGTCCCGTGCTCACTACGCCACTGGAGTCAAGCTATCCTGGCTGATGAAGGCTGATAGCCTGAAACCGGTCCTAGGATGCTTGATTCCGGTCCAGGAAGACATGGCTTGGCAGTTCGGTCTGGACTGTTCCCATGAGGCACAGGGTCAAGACTGATTTGCATATGGCTATGTCTGAACTGGGGTGGCGTGGTGAAGCAAAATAACGATGGATTAAACCCAGATCTGTGACTGGGGGTGAATGTTTGCCAATGTGCAGCATTCCGTCTATCATCTTGTGTGTTTTGCATTTCGCCCTAAGTGGGAAGGGTATGCCCAGACGTGGGTCCCGTGCTCACTACGCCACTGGAGTCAAGCTATCCTGGCTGATGAAGGCTGATAGCCTGAAACCGGTCCTAGGATGCTTGATTCCGGTCCAGGGAAGACATGGCTTGGCAGTTCGGTCTGGACTGTTCCCATGAGGCACAGGGTCAAGACTGATTTGCATATGGCTATGTCTGAACTGGGGTGGCGTGGTGAAGCAAAATAACGATGGATTAAACCCAGATCTGTGACTGGGGGTGAATGTTTGCCAATGTGCAGCATTCCGTCCATCATCTTGTGTGTTTTGCATTTCGCCCTAAGTGGGAAGGGTATGCCCAGACGTGGGTCCCGTGCTCACTACGCCACTGGAGTCAAGCTATTCTGGCTGATGAAGGCTGATAGCCTGAAGCCGGTCCTAGGATGCTTGATTCCGGTCCAGGAAGACATGGCTTGGCAGTTCGGTCTGGACTGTTCCCATGAGGCACAGGGTCAAGACTGATTTGCATATAGCTATGTCTGAACTGGGGTGGCGTGGTGAAGCAAAATAACGATGGATTAAACCCAGATCTGTGACTGGGGGTGAATGTTTGCCAATGTGCAGCATTCCGTCCATCATCTTGTGTGTTTTGCATTTCGCCCTAAGTGGGAAGGGTATGCCCAGACGTGGGTCCCGTGCTCACTACGCCACTGGAGTCAAGCTATCCTGGCTGATGAAGGCTGATAGCCTGAAGCCGGTCCTAGGATGCTTGATTCCGGTCCAGGGAAGACATGGCTTGGCAGTTCGGTCTGGACTGTTCCCATGAGGCACAGGGTCAAGACTGATTTGCATATGGCTATGTCTGAACTTGGGTGGCGTGGTGAAGCAAAATAACGATGGATTAAACCCAGATCTGTGACTGGGGGTGAATGTTTGCCAATGTGCAGCATTCCGTCCATCATCTTGTGTGTTTTGCATTGCTGTGAACAAAGGCCTCTCGGAGCTCAAGGGGATTTAAACCCCCTCGGGCTCCGAGAGGCATTTGTTTTATTTGTTAGAACATTCTGCCCTATAGTGACAGAATGTTCTAATAGCCTTATAGCCCTTCGTAGCTGGGCTATACCGGCTATTAAAGTCTCGCTCCCTTGTTAAAGGCCCGAGCCGAACGCTGGAGCGGGCCTTTAATAGCCGGTATAGCCCGCTACGGCGGGCTATAAGGCTATATCAAATTTCCTGTTTAATAGTTGCTCAGATTAGGGCAGTAAATATGGCAAACGGAATTTGTTGTTCTGTTCATCATGCATGTGTGTGGCATAAGATATGTGACAGATAATGCCTGCCCATGCTGCTTTACACACAAAAGGCGCACATCAAGAGTCATGCAGATGTATAAACCTATGCAAATCAGCCACCTAGGGGTGTTGTATAAAAGACATTCCATTTGTTTTGGAAGCAAATTTATAGCATTGCTCTTGTGCATAGCATTTGGCTTATACTTTGTTAAGTTTGATTCTATAAAGTGGTTTGCACCATAATATACTTTCCTTTTAGAATCTTGCATAAATTACATCGCTGCAATACAATTTCAGTCTCCAAAACTTAATATTTCAACTCACTGTAAGAACTTTTGCCAGAAAGGGTTTATATCTTGTTCTATTTCTTTTCACTAACAGCCGTTCTTTTCAACTTGTCCACTGTCCACTTTTCTGTTGTATGATGATGACTCTTTAATAGTACTACTACTACTACTAATAATAATAATAACAATAATAACAATAATAATCATCATCATCATAAGTGCCGGGACGCAGCACCATACATCGAACTCCTGGTCAGAAAAAATATTTGACTCACCTAATTTCTTTGAAATTGGGGGATAGGCTTGGCTGTTTAGAAATCAGAGATTGTGGCAGCAGGCACCAAGACCCCCACAAGACTACTTCAGCACACACTTCCCACATCCTGCCTAGTGAGCAGAACACCTCCCTGCCCCCAAGGCCTCTGTCTCAGCTCTGAGAGGAAGTTGTCACCCCATCACGTGCCATTGGGTGACAGTTGGAACCTCATGCAAATTGGCTTCCAGAGGCTTTAGACAGAGAAGATGTGACTATCTAAAATGACTTATTCTAAAATGTGTGTTTACCAGTGAAAGGAGCTTCAATAAATCTTCTAAAAAGTTCAAGAACTAACTTTGAAACTTTTTCTTAGGTGGAGATAACATTATTAAATTTAATATTGAATCCCAATGTTTTCCTATTGAGCAGCTAACTCTGCTACAGTGAACATAGCTTTTAGGGCCTTGTCACAGTAAGGACATGTTTAACATTAAAATTGTGCATGTTCTACTTTTAAATACCATGGACCCTGCCATATGGGCATTAAAGCCTACTTAGAGGTGACTTATTAATACTTAAAAGGAGGGTAGAGCTCCTGTCAAAAGGGATTATTTTGATAGGGTGAATTGGAAGCTCTA
The DNA here is from genome assembly GCA_963921515.1 of Calotriton arnoldi. NCBI lineage: Eukaryota > Metazoa > Chordata > Amphibia > Caudata > Salamandridae > Calotriton > Calotriton arnoldi. Next base: position 19,663 of record CAWUFW010018745.1, on the reverse strand, counting down.
AAATTGCACAGACAGGCTAGAGTGGTATGCCTTAAAACATGTTTGCACTGGTACTCTAGTGGGTGGCGCAGTGAATGCTACAATCCACTAGTGACATTAAGCTTACACGGCTTAGGTACACTTGGTAACATTTAATAAGGATCTATAGGTAAGGTAAATATTTCAATTAGGAAGATAGCCAATTTTGATAAGTCCCAATGCTTACATTAAAAAAACCAGCAGCATCAGTCTAGAGATTGAGGGTGATTATGCAAAAAGAGGCATTTTTTAAAGTTATTAGTATTACAATAATATTTATGTTTATTTTAACCCATTGCGTGCGTCCGTCGGCCAACGGCCGTCGCGAGCACTACCTCTGTAGTGCTGCGAACGTCCGTTGGCCGACGCGGCCTCGCCCACTCCGCTAAACCGCCGCACCGCGGCGGAATTGCCGCCGCGGTTAAGCGGTTAATACGGTTGGGACGTTTTTACATTATTTATTTTTCCTTCAGAAATTGTTAATTTAATAGTAGGTTGTTGGGTTTGTATTGAATTCGGGTGGAAAGTTTTAAAAAAATGTAAATTAATGTTTTTTTGGGGGGTTTATTAATATTTTAATAAATAATGAAATGTACATTAATTAATTAATTGTTATTTTATTATTTGTTTACTTTCAATTAATTTTTAATTGGTTGACTTAAGTGTACCTAATGAATTAATTTTATAGGCATTAATTGTTTTATTTTAATTGTTAGTGTTTGTTGTTTATGGTAGCAAGGGGAAAGAGTTTATTTTAAAACATTTTTTCATTTGCATTTTTTTATTTTCAATATAAAATTTGTTGTGTTTGAAATTTTATTTTATTTGTTTCATATTTCATAGTACAGTTATTCTTTTAAATAGGTTTACAGTATTTAGTCTATATTTATATATTTGATCCATTAGATATATGAGCCATATATGATCATATTTCACGAATACAGCAATTTTTTTAAATAGGTTTACAGTATTTAGTCTATATTTAAATATATGATCCATTAAATATATGATACAGTCTATGGCCAGCAGGAAGAGAAAAGGTAAGAGCAAACAACCCTGGTGGACTCCAGTCCTCACTTGGAAGGCTTCCCTGAGTTGCCCTCCATTGACTATCTTGCAGGTTATTCCCTCGCAAGAGTTCCTGATGATTCTTATGAGAGTATCTGGCATGCCATAGTAGCGGAGAAGTTTCCAAAGGGTCTCTTTGTCCACGCTTTCAAATACCTTCTCATAGTCGATAAAATTGACATACAGGGGATGAGTTCCATACCATTTACTGCTCAATGATGGTGTGCAGTGCTTCAATCTAGTCTGTACAGGATCTACCTTTGTGGAACCAGCTTGCTGGTCTTCCAACTGAGCATTGACTTGTACCTTCATTCTGTTCAGGATGACTCTGTTGAACTCTTTGCCTGTGTAGAAGAGTTATCCCTCTGTAGTTTGTCCATTACTCAGGTCACCATTCTTGGGAATCTCGATGAGATATCCCTCCTTCTAGCCTGATGGCATCTTTTCTTCTTCCCAAATCCTTCGAAACATGGGTTAGAGCATGTCTACTCATGCTCCAATGTCTGCCTCTGCAGGAATGTTGTCACGTCTTACTGCCTTCCAATGTTTCAGATGTTTGATGGCATGCCGCATGTCTTTCTTGGACTCTTGCAGTCGATTGGGAAGTCCATGTCAGGTGGCTGTATGTCTCGTGGAAACTGCAGCATGGGCTGGTTAAGCAGTTCTTCAGAGTTCTCCATCCATCTTCGCTGTTGGCCTTTGTTACCCATGATTTTCTTCCAATCTTTGTCTTTAACAGGTTTTTCTGGCTTGCTGTATCTTACTGAGAGTTTCCTTGTTATGTTATAGAGTTCTTTCATGTTTCCATGGCTTGCTGCTTCCTGGACTTCTGTGGCAAGACAAGCAATAGATCTTTGCTTATCTGCTCTTAAGGTTCTCTATGCTTCCTTGTTGATTTTTGCGTATTCACCTTCAGCTTTCGCTTTTTCTGCTCTTGTTTGGCTGGTGTTGACAACAGCTTTCTTTTCCTTTCTCTCTTGGATTTTGTAGAGAGTCTCAGTGGAGATCCATTCTTTATGCTGGTGTTTCTTGGGACCCAGTACCTCCAAGCAGGTTGATGTCATTGTTTGATCTTCTGCCACTGACTTTCTACTGGTCACCGTCGTCCTCTAGTTCTTGCAGGACATGAAACTTATTACTGAGGGTGACTGAGTATTCACTTCATTTCTGTGCATGTTTGAGGAGGGTGCTGTTATTTCGCTGGTATCAGTTCCATCCATGCTTTCTTCAGCTTTAGCTTAAGCCTGGCCACAACAAGGTGATGGTCTGACACAATGTCCACTCCTCTCATCACTCTCACATCCTGCTGATGACACAACGTTGCCTTGTGTATTCTTATGTGTGAGAATACACTACTGCCTATTACCTGTTCAGGGCACAGAGATCTGCAAGCCTTTCACTATTCTTGTTCTTGTCGCCAAGGCCATGGTTTCCAATAACTTATTCATACCCAGTATTGTAGCTTCCAATCTAGACATTGAGGTCCTCCGTCAGTATATTGATGTCTCTCTCAAGGCATTTATCCAGGCTGGACTGTAGTCTGTTATAAAACTGTTCTTTTTCCTCATCTTTGCTGTCATTTGTAGATGCCTAGCACTGTATAACATTCATGTTGATCCTCTTTTTCTTAGTATGTAAGGTAGCTGTGTAGATTCTGGGACCATTGACATCCAATTCAATCAGAGTTCTGTTGGCTGTTGGCATTAGCATCAGTGCTACTCCCTGAGTATGTAAGGTGTTGTCTTCCTCATGTCCAGAATACAGCAGTATTCCTCCTGGAGCTAGTCTTTTTTTTGTCTGGAATATGTCTATCTGGTCTCACTGATGCTAAGCAGGGCAAGATTGTATTTTTTCATCTCTGCTGCCACTTGGGCTGTCTTGCCTGTCATGTTACATGTCCTGATGGTGATGGTCTTGGTCGAAAGCAGGTGGTTCGCCTTTGTGCCTTCCTGGGATCTGTGGCTTTTACCACAAGGAATCATGGATCTCTGCGAAGAAGATTCCTCTCTGCCCAAGGATGGGATGTCTTTTGGTTGATGTTTCTGTAGCTAGGATTTTTTACATGATGTAGTAGCTAGCCGCATGCATAACCCTCCTCATTTTGCAGCAGGGTTTGGGACCGGCCACTGTCAAGTTTAGATTGGAGTTGGAACAGTAAATCTGACTCCTCCAAAGTACAACACTTCCCCTACTGTTGCTTAGTGTAGAGTGGGAATAGTAAATCTGACCCCTCCGAAGCCCAATACTTTCCCTACTGTTGCTTATGTCACGATTCCCTCCTGCTCCCTCTCTGTCACAAACCCCCCTTGCGTCCTCTGCCAAGTGGTCTAGCACACTGGGTTCATGATGCTTTACACCATGGTTCCCTATGTACGCTATGACATCATGTTCCCACATGATGGACTGAACGTTTCCCTGCATCCTCATGATCCATGCCCCCCCACCTCCCTCATGACTGATGTTTTCCCAGCATCCCTCATAACTGATGCTCCCCCAACTCCCTCATTACTGATGTTTTTCCAGCACCCCTCATAACTGATGCTCCCCCAGCACCCTCATGTTGATGCTACCCCAGCACACTTGTGATTCCATTGCATTTTCACCCCTGCATGCATCTCCCCCACAACCCTGTGATTCCTGTGCACTTGGCTCCCCACCCCAAGACCCGCGAATTCATAGAGCCCCTTGCACATTTTGGTTACTAGGGACTTGGTGTGTTTTCCCTTTGAGTCTTTGCAAGCTTCCCCCAGTAATTCGTGAGCCAATAGAATTCCTTGCACTCGCTGTTACTAGGGCCTGGTGTTGTTTTCCATTGTTCACGTTCGAGCAAGAACGATGCATTCATTTCCAGTTGTTGGTTCCGATGTTCACGTTGCACATGCCCTTCCTGTAAGGTCAAAGCGAGTGTAATATCATGTCTTTTTCTCCATGGTTCAAGAAAACTCCAGAAAACCATGATCCTCACGTGCCCCACTTGCCACACGTGACCTAGCTGGTTCCTTTGAGCTTTCAAGAGGGTATATAAACCCCCGCCCAACCCTAAGTCTTTGCTTGGCCTACACTCCCTGACGAACAAGCTTCACCCTTCCCACTCATCTGAAGAATCCTGCAAGAACCAAGAAGCGCTCCAAGCTCTTTCAAGTATATAGTAAACTAGTGGTTCTGTGGCTCCAGTTCCCTCAATATCTGCCTCCTCCACAGCTACTCTGGACCCCCTGCAACTCCCTGGGTCAAGGTACCGAGATCTTTTTGGAACATCAGTCAAGAAGAAGAACTAGGCTAAGTACTTGATATCAGGTTAGTTTGCACTAATCCTCCAATAGTAGTTAGCAGGACCAAGCACCAGCATCGTAAAAGACTATAGACTTTTCAGGTCCAGTGGCACGCTGGAGGACAGCTTGTGCTAGAAGGTATTGCTTCCTTTGGCATGTCCTATCTTCAGGAGGGATAGGAGGTCCAGCATCGGCTCTAGTGTCGCCTCCGCAGTTGGGACCAGGTGAGTGCATGACAACTTAGTTTGGAGTGGGAATAGTAAATCTAACGCCACCCAAGTCCAACACTTTCCCTTGACTTGCTCAAATTGATATAATATTTATATTAAGTTAGTTAAATATAATGTATTATTTATTGCTGGACCTGGCCCTTTTTGCAGGGTTATTCCCAAACTTTTTGCCTTCTTCCTCCTATTTTTGTCGGACCCCGTTTTATTTGGCTTTAGGACTCTGGACACTTTACCGCTGCTAACCAGTGCTAAAGTGCATATGCTCTCTGTCTAAATTGTATTGGTGGTTGGTTTATCCATCGTTGGCATATTTGATGTACTAGTAAGTCCCTAGTAAAGTGCACCAGGTGTGCCCAGGGTCTGTAAATTAAATGCTACTAGTGGGCCTGCAGCACTGATTGTGCCACCCACATGAGTAGCCCTGCAAACATGTCACAGACATGCCACAGCAGTGTCTGTGTGCGCAGTTTTAAACTGTCATTTCGACATGGCAAGTGCACCCACTTCCCAGGCCCAAACCTTCGCTTTTGCTACATGTAAGTCATAAGGTAAGCCCTAGGCAGCCCCATGGGCAGGGTACAGTGTATTTAAAAAGTAGGGCATGTACTGGTGTGTTTTGCATATCCTAATAGTGAAACATTTCTAATTCCGTTTTTCATTATTGCAAGGACTATCCCTCCTATAGGGTAACATGGGGATTGCCTTGAAATATCCTTTAAGCGTAATTTCCCATTGGGAGCTGATAGAGATTTGGAAAAATGTTAAAAATATTCCTCTTGCTTCTCTCACCTGATACCAGGAAGACAGTGGTTCAGGCTCTGGTTACTTCTAGACTGAACTATGCCAACGTCCGGTACCTGGGCTTGCCTGGTTACCTCCTCCAGCACCTTCAAGTGGTTCAAAACTCCGCGGCCAGGGCGATCCTTAGACTTAAGCCCAGGACGTGCATGACCCCTCATCTCAAAGCTCTTCATTGGCTTCCTGTGAAAGAAAGAATCAAGTTTAAGGCCCTGGTGATGTTCTTCAAAGCCCTTCATGGTAAGGGGGCAGGTTATCTCAAAAGGCGTGTGAGCCGCTACGTACCAGCCAGACCCTTAAGATCCTCCTCCTCTGACCTCGCCTGCATCCCCAAGGTAAACAATTTACAAGGAGGCCTTAGACACAGTACCGCACATTGTTATTTAAGTGGGGATCTATTATGTGTGGTGCAATGATCATCGGAAAAAAAGACCTCCTAATTCCCTAAAGTGAATAAATTCACATAAACATTTGCAAGGAGATGATTAGCACACACTTCTTTATAAACATGAATCGATTTGTGAGATCGTTATTCTCATCAAGTAGAATTCAAAGAATTTCATGGAGGCATGTATCAAGTTTTTGATAATTATTTATTCCTGTTTTTCTTTTTTTCTCACGGTGTAGGCAATGCATTTCGTCCCTACACGGGACTTCTTCAGGGCTCAATCACGTGATATTTTCGTATAATAGATATATTATCTCCAATATTCAACACCATCAAATTCTCGCTCTGTTTTCTTAAAGGATGTTTAGTGGATCCAATATTTCCAAGTAAGGCTATTCCTTTTTCAAATATTTCGGGCCTGTGTTGGCCATGGCATCTGGAGTTCGCAGTCAAACGGTTGTCCGCCCCCCTCGAGTGATCTCTGAAAATGGTATAAAAAAAACAAGAAAAGATCCCCAAGGTATTCTTGGCCCATATGGGGGGCAGATCATTCGGATTTTTTGGCGCTCAAGCATGGAACCAACTACCTGCCACTCTGAGAGCCACAACTGATTTAACAGCTATTAAGAGACACATCAAAACCTGGCTTTTTCAGAGCTAGACGTGCCTCTGGGTCCTGTTATACGTGAACTCCTAGCTCCAGGACACTCATGTTGAGTAGCCATGCGCTTTACAAGCATGTTTCATTCATTCATTCAATTAGGGGTCTCTCAACTTACAATTTGAAAGCACAAACTTTGGTAAAGTTGATTTTTAAATTGCGTGTTGGAAAATACCACTTTTAGAAACCGTTCTGTGCCTCCACCTGCCTGTAGAATTCACGTCTGGGTTAGGATGACAGTTGGGCTCTTGTGCATTCACTCTAGACAGTCACACAAAGGGAGCTGAGGTGTGCCTTGCATATCATGATCTGGTTCAGGGAGGACCTGGCCTGGCAGTTCAGGCTGGACTGATTCCATGGGGAGCAGGATCAAGACTGATTTGGATATGGCTGGGCCTATACTGAGGTGACATGGTGAGCAAAAGAACGATAGATTTAACCCAAATCTCTTGACTGGGGGTGAGTGTTCGAAAGGTCTCAGCACTCCGTCCATCATCTTGTTGTGTTTGCTATGTTCGCCCTGAGCGGCCAAGGGTATGCCCAGATGAGGGTCCCTTGCTCGCTGCGCTACTGGATTCAAGCAAGCCTAGCTGATGAGCATGACCATGGGGAGCAGGGTCAAGACTGATTTCCATATGGCTGTGTCCAAATTTGGGTGGCATGGTGAGCAAAAGAACAATGGATTTAACCCAGATCTCTTGACTGGGGATGAGTGTTTGAAACGTTTTAACACTCTGTCTATCATCTTGTTGTGTTTGGCTCCTTACTAGCAACAGACATGCAAATATTTAGTTTTCAGGGATGAAACTCTCATGATTAAATACTATGGGCCTTATTCTGACTTTGGCGGTCTTCCAATGGGACTGCCACTGCATCGGTTCCAGGAAGACCGCCAAGGCTGGTTTATGAGTGTAATCCAGGGTAAGCGGTGCTGCAGTGGTCTCACAGTGGGGGCTGTGTTAGGCTCATAGGAGAGCATAACCAGCATACCGCCAGCGTGAGAGTGCCTGCAGTACGTTCTTGTACGGTGTAGTATGCACCATGTTGTGCATGTCACACAGTGATGGAACGAGGGTGCAATTCCACCACATGCACCCCCATGCCCAGAATTGGCATGGGGCCCTGTTAGGGCCCCCTTACCTGCATAAATACATGCTTAAATACAGGGATGAAGTGCATGCGCCACCTAATTGATAACTGGAATGTGCTACCGAGTCCATTTCTGGGCATGTAAAAGCATACAATTTCCCTCTCTAATTATACTGTAGATAACAATGTTTTTTTGTCTTACGGAGAAAACTCCTAACATCAGAAGCATAGGTGACAAAAGTAAGGTCACTGCATAGTATTATTGGTAATCACTTACTACTCACCAATTATACTGACTGACCCACAGGGACATAAGATTGGGATCTCACAGTCCTGAAGAAGGCCATTGACCCTTAGTGGCGGACAAAAGATTGGCTGAAACATGTTGACAATCTTATTTGGAGGGATGGTAGGGTAATAAACAATCTTGGCTTTTTAATCCTATCTAAGGAACCCAGAATAAATTAACTAAGAATGAAGATGGTATCGTTAAGATAGTTTTAACTGCAGTTTAATCACTGGGTCACTTAAGAACATTGTGATAAAAAGAATATATTGCTCCACCCCTGCTGATTGTGACACAGCATATGTAGTAGCAGCCCGATGATGAAGTATGCCACTAATAATAGGTGAAGGCACTTTTATCCCCTAGAAGGGACCACAGAGAGGACCGCCATTTATATTTTGGGAGGAGGTTTGAAGAGTAATTCCTCTTGCCTCTTTTTGTGCGAAAAACATTTGTTTGTCTCCTGATGGCTCCCCTTGGTGAGATGTCTATTGCTCCCCACAGGCCATCCTTTCAATGGAGGAGTCCTCCAGCCTATTCCTGAGCTTCAAATGATGCCTACCTTGTCACTGGCAGATGAAGAAATTTGCACCTAGGCATGCTTCCCCTTTGTCTCTCTAGTCAATATGTCACCAATCCCAGTGGGGGTGGAGTAACTGACTAGAACTGATTTAGAGGGTGAACAAAGGCTTTCCCTCCTGTCTAAAACCTGAAGAAAGACTGATTTGCCAGCCTGGAAGCCAGGACCCCAGAAATGGCTCCAGGGGTGAGTTGGCTGACCTCTTGTTTGAACTACAGAGGACACAACAAGTTTCCAGAGTCTCTTTCCATGCAACTCCCCAGCTGACCAGTACCAACTGGACCTGCCCTGGACCCATTGCTAACCTCTGGTGGACTGAGTCCTAACCCCCATGTGGCGCCCCTTGTCCTATACCCTTGGATGGTGTTAAAGTGTACTCCTCCTGTCCACACTGCACAAGCTGGGGCTTAGAAACCTTTTGATGATCTTCTGCCTGGAGAACCCATGTAGATTGGGATTGTCGCCGTAGCTGCAGCCTCAGCTTGCTGCTTTGCCTCCCTGAAGGAGACTTGGCTTCCAGAAAAGTTTCTAAGTCTGAACGCAGAGGGTTCCAACGGGACCGACACCAAGCAGCAACTCATTGATGTCGAGGCCTTCTGGGCATGGACTTAAGGTTTTGCTCACTCTGAGATTTCCTGCCTTCGTCGACTACCGCGCCAGGACACTGCAATTCAGCGACAAGCTATTGGCAAGCCCTGCTTCTGATCCAGGTGGCAGTTTGCCCCGACGACTACTCATCGACTACCACTTTTTCTCCATCAAAATTTCTATGCTCGAAGGTAAACTTTTGTCCAGGACAAACCTGGCCCCTGTATCCAACCCATGCTTCATTGCAGTGGGCCTCAACTTTTGGCTTTGACCTGGTATAGCATGACCAGATGACCGTGGTTAGCGCTTCCCGTTTGTTGGTGCTATTTTTAATTCAAACTTTAAAAATTCATATCTTCGGTTCTTTTTATTAGATCTTTGTCAATTGTGCTGTCATTTCACTCATTATAATTGACTTTATTTTTCTAATTTGATTTAAGAATTTTCTAATGTTATATATACACTTTATTACTGTTTGAGTCCTGCATAAATACTTTACACATTACATCTAAATTTAGCCTGACTTCTTTGTACCTAGCAATCAGAGGGATAAGCACGAGTTTATTTAGTGACTTTAACGGTTTATCCTGACAAGGGTTGTGATTATTTGAGTTGGGTTTTCATTCCCCTCAACTGATACTCCAATTTCTTACACCTCATACCATAATGGCAGCCCACTGCGTCTACAGAGGAGAAACTCCAGGGGCACTCTGAAATCTCCCTGGAGCAAAACATGTAAATGTTGCCATGCTGGACATGCGCTAAATTCTGTATCAATAACAAGTAAACAAGGCAAAGCGTTTACATTTGGGATCGCACTTGTGACTTTTAAATTGAAACAGAGCTGATGATGTTTTAATATATAGACTATTTTTTTCAAGCAGGCATTGATTCCAACAAGATCAGTCCAAACATATCAGGTTAGAAAATTTGCTTCCTCTGAAAAAATAAATTCTGCACCATTTATGACTGTTTATCCATAGTAAAGTAATAGTAAAAGACAAAAAAAAACTAGACTAATCTGAACCATTTGGAGTTTATTCTGGATCAAATATGATTGTCAGAACACAATTAGGTCAACTAAGAATTAGAGAAACATATTTTAGTTGGTGCACGACTGGGAAAAAAAGTGGTACCCACCACACTTGCAACACCCTTAAATTAACGTTTACAGCAGCAGCAGCATGCTGATTTTAGTTTTAATGAAGCGAATGCCATTTATTAACTTTCCCATGACAAACGATAAATCAGCAAATCCTAAAAAATACAAAATAATGAATCAGTTCTGGCGGCCTTCGGGCGTGAATCATCTGGAGCCACCTACCTGAAGCTCGCGCGCAAGGAACCATTAGTGGGGATTTTGTGTTCTCTGGCATGACACAAGGATGGCAGATCCGTCCAATTAGTAAATGTCCCGGCAGACATGGTATTCTAATTATTTTTAAGTGGTTGTCAAAAGGGGTAAATGTTATGGAAGAAATGCTATACAGTCGCTCTTGTTCCTTCCCCCTTTGGTGCACGGACATTATGAGCTAGAAAGGGAACTGGCAGTTCACGGACTGCGGCTGCGGCGCACAGAATTCAATTTTACATAACCACATCGTATTACCAGGGCAGATCATGGTTTATATTAACAAGGTCGCAGTAGGTGGGAAGCAAGAAGATGCTGGTGCATAATATGCATTGTATATCGCATGCAGAGGTTTTGAATAATTCCCACGTCTGATATATGACTGCTTGACTAGAATTAGGAATAGAGTCCTTGCAATGTTCACATGTCTCGGTTCCAACTATCCCACATGAGGAGTCATCGCCAATGAACATATGCACCAAAAGAAACCTCGTAGGGACTGAATATGTGTTGTTGTACAGTGCTGGGGTAGCATGATATTTTACTATTACTGTGCAATTACATGTTAAGGAATTACCAGGTGGGGCTGATTTTTCCCTTCATAAAACCACATGGAAGTCCCAATTACCCCTTCGTCCCTTTGCCTGTGATGACTCACTCATTGAAGCCCCTTTGCCTCCAATCACAAGCCTTTCCCATAGATAACCCCGCCCCCCTCCGTACTTCCTGTTACGTACCAAAGCCCAAAACACCACACAGTTGGACTGGCCGAAAAGGGCGGGAGGGAGACCCTGAGTCATCACGGCGAGAGAAGGTCTCAGAGTAATGCTAATACCGGTAAGTAATCACAACATTCTATTGGGTTTAACACATACATTTACCACCTGCTCTCTGCTAAATGCGGGTAGGGACCTCTTCGAGGAGTGTGGTCAAGGCAGGGGTGAGGGAAGAGAATGTGTTTTCTTTCAGGGATATTCTCCTCCATGAAGAAAAAAAAAGGGCCAATGAGACTTGCAGAATTACCAAGCAGAAAATTGGTCATGATTCTCCCACGCCTAGAAAAAAACAGGTGTGGAAGACCTGCACTGCTTGAAATCAGGTGCAGTTGAATTCGGAGAGGTAATTTCACTCCGCCTGATGACTCCTAATCAGACCCCGATTAGTGTTGTTGTGAGAGTGGTGTAAACAACATACAGTATATAGGAGTATGTGAAAAGAGCCACATTATATTACTAAAGAAATGGTAGGATATATTTAGAAAAAAAATCATTGTGAAATATGCAGAGCACAGGATCAGCTGACTAGGATTCTTTACAGACAACTCAGTAGACCCAAACTCCCACTAGTCATGAACCAACCAATTACTTTTTAACTCTTTTTTTCAAGTTTCATTTGCTCAGAAACTAAACTCTCGTTGTGATTTTATTGTTGTAGCTTCTTCAAAGTTTTAAAACTCCGTTACCTAAACCATTTAGTTGACATGATGGTAGAAAGATTTGGGCAGAGTGAGGTTCCAACACCTTTGACCATGTAATTTCATACTTTAAAAAAAAAAACAGAACTGCAAAAGTCAACAGGTCTGTTTTTCATGTACAAATGCATGCAAACATCATTTCTGCATTGTTAGACTTGGCATCTTTTGGCGTGTTTCCCCTGACTTTTTGCTTTCTGACCTCCCGGTTTTGACTCTGTTTTTGCTGGTGTAATGATTCTGCGCACTTTCCTCACTGCTGTCCAGTGGGAAAGTGCAAGTGCTCCTGTATAAAATGCGTTATGGATTGGTGTTTCCATGATTGGCCTATTTGGTTTATGTGTCAGTCCCTTGTAAAGTGCACTGCGAGTGCCAGGGCCTATAGACCAAATGCCGTTGGTGGGCTGCAGCACTGGATTGTGCCACCCACGCAAACAGCCCGTAAAGTGTAACTCGGGCCTGCCAACGCAGAGCCTGTGCGCAGCCTGGGGCTGCCATGTCGACTTGGCAAGTGCACACACTTGCAAGTCCCTAAACCTTCCCTTTGCTACATGTTAGTCACCCCTAAGGTAGGCCCAAGGTACCCCTGTGGGCAGGGTGCGATGTATGCGAAAGGTAGGACATGCCCGGGTGTGTGCGGCATGTCCTGATAGTGAATTACAGCCTAGTTCGTTTTTCACTATTGCAAGGCTACCTGTTCCCCCTAGGCCAGAACGGGCAGTGTTGATTATTACAGCTTATAATCCTAACTGACCCCGGGAACATGGTAGAAATTCGAGTTTAGTATGCCTGGACTCAGAATGATAAAATGCAGCTTTTAGTGAAGTTGGTTTTAACATTCTGTGTTTGAAAATACCACTTTTAGAAAGTGGGTATTTTCTTGTCTAACCATCCAAGCCTGCCTCTGCAGGTTGTGTATTCCTTGTCTGGAATGTGAGTGACAGGGGCTGGGGGATGCCAGGAGACAGGGTGAGTCAGCACAGGGCTGAATAGCAAGATCTACATGTAGATGGGTGGGAGGGGTCGCACCTGGGCCCTGATTAGGACAGTGCCTTCCACAATGCTGGCTCCACCTCCTGTGGTGCGTCTGATGTCCCTGGCCCACTCACTGAAAGAAGGGACGGAGACTTGTCAACAAAGTGCTCCAGAACTGGTTTGGACTAGGCAAAGGCCTCTCTGCCTTCAGAGAACAAAGGAATTTGGGATATAAATATTGGGGCCCTGACCCCATGAATTTAGATCTCGCTGGAATCAAGGAACCTGCCAAGACGAAGAGCTGGAAGAGCTGCCAGGAGGAGTACTGCCCCTTTGCTGTGTTATTGCTTTGTTGGGTTGGCCTGCAGTTGCTGCTTCTGTCTTGGGCAGTGAAAGGACTGGACTGAACTTTCTACAAACTTGTGCTGAGTATCTCCAAGGGCCTGGAACCGAGCTGGCCTCCTGTTAAGAAGTCTCAGGGACTACAAAGACTTCACAAGCCTCTGGGTACCGCTTCTGGAACGCTGTTTCAGTTGCCACAGAGGAAGGGAACTGCAACTGACTCCGTCAACCGAATCCATCCCTGGCCGGTGACCTGTTTGCACCGCAGACCGCATCGCCCCGCTTCGCATCGCAACCCTGGTCTCACCGTGGGCGACGTCCGACGCCGCCAACATCGAGCCGCTGCTTGCACCGTGACCTGTGGGCACCGCAGTTCGCATCGCATCGCTTCACTGAACCAGCCGGACCCGACCGACGCGGTCGCTGCAACTGGCTCAAGAGTCGTGCCCGCATCGCATTTGGGGCACCGCTCGCACGTCTGCGACGCACCGCTCCGACTCGCACCGCTGTCCGACGCCAGCTCCCGCACTCCGGCTTGGTCGCCTGCATCGCAACCTGTCAGCACCGCATCGAGCATCGTCTCACCCTGCATCGCACGCCTTGGACTCACCGACTCCGTCTGCACGACGCTCATCGAGCCGCTGCCTGCACCGCATCGAGGGACACCGCACCTTGCATCGCTCCGTCTTGCACCGCAACCGCGACGAACGCTGACCGGCTCGTACACTCCGTACCAGCCACAACGAGAAAGGTACTGTTACCGAGTCTGTTCATGACTCTGCTGGCCCGTATCGACGCGGTCGGCTGGAACTGTTAGACTCTGTGGTTTTCAGCATCACGGTAGGCTCGGACGGAGCTACCGACTCGTCACGAACTTTGCTTTTGTGCTATTCCTGCAAAGAAGAAGTTACCGTATCAAGCATTCGTTTTTAAAGTATAGTATTGTGGATTTTTGTCGTAATTGGTCTTGTCTTGAAGATATAAAATATTGGTTATTTTTCTAAACTGGTGTGGTGTCAGTTTGTAGTGCTTACACTGTATTACTGTTGGTTATGTGCAAATGCTTTACACACTGCCTCTGAATTAAGCCTGACTGCTCGTGCCAAGCTACCACGAGGGTGAGCAGGGGTTACTTCACGAGTGTAACACCCTTACCCTGACTAGGAAGAAGGGTCCCTACTTGGACACAAGTGCAAGCCCTTGCCAACTAGAGATCCCATTTCTAACATTGGTTGTCAGCGGTGAGGATAGGACTTGTGTTTGCACTTGACTTACAGTGATTGGTGTGCACTACTACCATATCGCAGACCATTACGTACCACATACTGGTTCTTGTTCTTTTGGCCTATTTTTGATCTTGCCAGTTTTCAACTCACTACTTTTGTCATGCCTGAATCAATTGCATCATCCGTTGCATCTGTGGAAGTTATCTTAGAGGAGGATAGGTTGGAATCCTACGCCGTAAAGGAGCTACGAGCGATTTGTAAAAACCTGAAAGTCCAAATTAAAGGCCTCACAAGGAAGGAGGAGCTACAGAAGGCGCTGAGGGCCTGGGTAGCAGCCAGACATGCCAATGGGCAGCCTGGTAATCTCAGTGAGGAGGCGGAGGAGCCTATTTCCAGGGTGGATGTGCTTTTGGGTAGGGGGAACCCGCCAGGTCAGGCAGCAGCAGTCTGTCCCCAGAGGAGCTGGAGGACAGGCGGGAGGCAAGGCAGTTTGAGCTGCAGAAGCTCAGGCTGGAGAGTGAGCGGGAGGAGAAGAGATTGGCCATTGAGGAGAGGAAGATGCTCTTAGAGCATGAGAGAGAACTGAAGGAGCTAGAACTTAGGAGTAAGTCAGGCTCAGATGGTGGCAGCAATTCGTCCAGAAAGGCAGACAGGATTGTGCACATTCCCAAGAACATAGGCAAGGAGTTCAAGAAGGGGGATGACATACAAAGGTGGTTTCAGGGTTATGAGGCAGCCATACACATGAATGGGGTCCCTGAGGAGAATTGGGGAGCAGGATTGTGGCCACTTTTCCCTGAAGAAGCAAGGGATGCTCTGATAGCTTTGGGTAAGGGGTATCACCTCACCTATGCTGACATGAAGGATGCCCTTCTCACGAAGTATGGTCTTACTCCTGAAAAGTACAGGGATCAGTTCAGGTCCAGTAAGAAGTCTGATGCCAACACTTGGTTGGAATGTGTGGATGTGTTCTGCAGGTCTCTGGATGGCTGGGTGAAGGGCAGTAGTGTAACAGATTTTCAGGGGCTCTACAACTTGATTGCATGGGAGCACTTGTCTAGTCTATGTTTTGCAGATCTGCGCCAGCACCTAGTGGATAGTAAGCTAACTGACCCCAGGAAGCTTGCTATGGAAGCGGACCGCTGGGTGAGTACCAGGGTCCACAAGAAAGCGTTTGGGGAGACTCAGCCAAAAGTGGGCAGGGTCCCCAGTAGAAAGGTGGGGGGACAAGGGTAAAGCACAGGAGTTCTCTAAAGGGCCCCAAACTAGTACCCAGGGTAAAGGTTCCCAGCCCCCCGGTGATAAGAAGAAAGGGGTCTCTACAGGGAAGCCTGTTGAGACCGGCCCCCGCAAGTGTTATGCATGTGACCAGGTAGGTCACTTTAAGGGGGAGCCCAAGTGCCCAAAGGGGACACAGCCACCCACCGGTGGACAATCCAAAGTGTTGGCTAGTGTAGCGCTTGGGGAGGAGGGGTGCCCACAGGAGGGTGGGGATCCCGCAGAAATGACCCTTGTCTCACTAGGGGACAGTGAGATGGTCCCAGGAAACCAGGTGCCCCCTAACACAAAGAAATATAGCACCTGGGTGACCATTAATGGGAACAGGGTAGAGGCTCTCAGAGATACTGGAGCCAGTGTGACCTCAGTCCGGTGTCACCTGGTGTCTCAGAAGCAAGTAGTCCCCGGGGCATTCCACCAAGTAGTCGCGGTAAACAACTCAGAGCGCCAATGTATGGTGGCGCAGGTTCCCTTTGAATGGGGGGGTCTCAGGTCCCTTGAGGGTGGTTGTGAGCCCTACCATGCCTGTAGATTGTCTGCTAGGAAACGACCTGGAGCAGTCCTTATGGAAGGATGTTGAGCTCAGGTCTCACTTGGAGATGCTTGGGTTGCCAGAGTGGGCATGCGTGTCTACTCGGTCAATGGCAGCCAGAAAGGGTGATCAAGAGGACTTGGAGCCTGAAACAGTGGCCCAAGTCCCTGCCAAGAGAAAGGGCAGGGGCGCGGGAAACCGGCCCCCGAAGTTCCCACGGACCGGGAGGAGGCGGACCTCGAGGGGACGCCCGGTGCCTACAGGGGAGACATCTCTGAGCTGACCCATTGGCAGCAAGAAGGGGGTCCCACCAGGGAGGAGTTCTGCAGGGAGCAGAACGAGTGCCCTACTCTGGAGGGTCTGCGGCGGCAGGCTGCAGACCAGGCAGCTGGCAATCAGTCCGGGTCACATCTGATCTACTGGGAGAGTGGTCTCCTATACAGTGAGCCTAAGGTTGCTGAGCCTGGGTCAGCCCGTGTGCTGGTGGTACCCCAGCGCTTCAGGACCTTCCTACTGGGTCTGGCTCATGACGTGCCTTTGGCAGGACATTTGGGGCAGGACAAGACCTTTGACAGGCTTGTCACCCACTTCTTTTGGCCCCAAATGCGAAGGCAGTCAGATGCACACTGTAGGTTTTGCCAAACTTGCCAGGCAAGTGGTAAGAGTGGGAGGAAGGTCAAAGCTCCTCTCCAACCTTTTCCTGTTGTTGGAACACCCTTTGAAAGGGTAGGGATGGATATTGTGGGGCCACTGGATCCCAAGACAGCCATGGGCAACAGGTACATCCTGGTCTTGGTGGACCATGCCACCCGGTACCCGGAGGCAATACCTCTCAGGACAACGACGGCGCCAGTGGTGGGCCGGGCGTTAATGGGGATCTTTTCCCGTGTGGGATTCCCCAGAGAGGTGGTTTCTGATAGGGGGACCAATTTCATATCCAAGTATATGACATCCCTGTGGAAGGAGTGTGGTGTAACCTACAAGTTCACCACTCCTTACCACCCACAAGGAAACGGTCTGGTGGAGAGATTCAACCAGACCTTGAAAGGCATGATCAAGGGTCTAACAGAACCCATGAGGCGTAAGTGGGACGTCCTCTTGCCATGCCTACTCTTTGCATACAGGGAGGTGCCTCAGAAGTCTCTTGGGTACAGCCCCTTTGAGCTCCTGTATGGCCACTCTGTCAGAGGACCTCTGAGTTTGGTAAAGGAAGGCTGGGAGGCGGCTCCCAGGAAAACTCCCCAGGATGTATTTAGCTACATGCTGGCCTTTAGAAAACCAAACTGCCCGCTTCAGGAAACTCGCTCAGGCGAACCTAGAAGCAAGCCAGGAAGAAATGAAGAGATGGTATGACCAGAATGCCACTCTGGTCGAATTTCAACCTGGGCAAAAAGTGTGGGTCATGGCCCCAGTGGCACCTTGTGCCTTGCAGGACAAGTGGACTGGGCCATATGAGGTAAAGGAGCGCAAAAGTGACGTCACCTACCTGGTGGATTTGCAGGTTCCAAGGAACCCTTTGAGGGTCCTTCACGTGAACCGCCTCAAGCCCCACTTCGAGAGGTCCGAAGTGAGTATGCTCTTGGCGACAGATGATGGGGTGGAAGAGGAGAGTGAGCCTCTCCCTGACCTCCTGTCTACCAAGGAGCATGATGGGTCAGTAGGGGGTGTGATCCTCTCCCCTACTCTGACTCAGGAGCAGCAGGGGGACTGTCGCCAGTTGTTGGGACAGTTCGCCCCACTGTTCTCTCTGACCCCGGTGTTACTCACTGGTGTACCCATGACGTGGACACCGGTGACAGCCCTCCTGTGAAGCACAAGATTTACAGGTTGACTGACCGGGTCAGAGCCAGCATCAAGGAGGAGGTCTCTAAGATGTTGGCGTTAGGGGTGATTGAGCCCTCCCACAGTCCTTGGGCCAGCCCAGTGGTCTTGGTCCCAAAGGCTGCGGCGCCCGGTGCCACTCCAGAACTCCGGTTTTGTGTGGACTGCCGTGGGCTCAATGCCGTCACCAGGACTGACGCGCACCCCATCCCCAGAGCTGATGAGCTCATTGATCGGTTGGGAGCTGCCCGGTTCCTCAGCACGTTTGATTTGACGTCTGGGTACTGGCAGATTGCCTTAACCGATGGGGCCAAGGAGAGATCAGCATTCTCAACCCCAGAAGGTCATTACCAATTCCGGGTGATGCCCTTTGGGTTGAAGAATGCCCCTGCCACCTTTCAGAGGTTGGTCAATCAGGTGTTGGCCGGGCTGGAGGATTTCAGTGCCGCCTACCTGGATGACATTGCTGTGTTCAGTTCCAGCTGGGAAGAACATTTACAGCACCTTGAGAAAATGTTGAGGGCTCTGCAAGGTGCAGTCCTCACGATCAAGGCCAGTAAGTGCCAGATCGGGCAGGGTTCTGTGGTGTACTTGGGACACCAGGTAGGAAGCGGCCAGGTGGCGCCCCTACAACCCAAGATTGACACCATTCTGGCTTGGGAAGCCCCCAAGACCCAGACAGAGGTGAGAGCCTTCTTAGGTCTCACCGGTTAGTATAGGAGATTTGTTAAGGGCTATGGCACCATCGTTGCCCCCTTAACAGAGCTGACCTCTAAGAGGCAGCCCAGGAAAGTGATCTGGACTGAGTCCTGCCAGAAAGCTTTTGATGCCCTGAAGGCAGCCATGTGCACGGCGCCCGTGCTCAAGGCACCTGACTTCTCCAAAGAATTTGTCGTGCAGACTGACGCTTCAGAGCATGGTGTGGGAGCGGTGCTCTCACAACTGAACGAAGAGGGCCTGGATCAGCCTGTAGTCTTCCTTAGCAGGAGACTACTTCCCAGGGAACAGAGGTGGAGTGCCATAGAAAGGGAAGCTTTTGCTGTGGTCTGGGCACTGAAGAAGTTGAGACCATACCTGTTTGGGACTCACTTCCGGGTTCAGACAGACCACAGGCCCCTCAGATGGTTGATGCAAATGAGGGGTGAGAATCCAAAACTGCTGAGGTGGTCCATCTCCCTACAGGGAATGGACTTTACGGTGGAACACCGTCCTGGTACAGAACACGCCAACGCAGATGGTCTGTCCAGGTTCTTCCGCCTTAGTGAAGAGAACTCCAAGGGGGTTGGGTAGTTCTCCCTACTTTCAGCTGGAGGGGACATGTGTTAGACTTGGCATCTTTTGGCGTGTTTCCCCTGACTTTTGCTTTCTGACCTCCCGGTTTTGACTCTGTTTTTGCTGGTGTAATGATTCTGCGCACTTTCCTCACTGCTGTCCAGTGGGAAAGTGCAAGTGCTCCTGTATAAAATGCGTTATGGATTGGTGTTTCCATGATTGGCCTATTTGGTTTATGTGTCAGTCCCTTGTAAAGTGCACTGCGAGTGCCAGGGCCTATAGACCAAATGCTGTTGGTGGGCTGCAGCACTGGATTGTGCCACCCACGCAAACAGCCCGTAAAGTGTAACTCGGGCCTGCCAACGCAGAGCCTGTGCGCAGCCTGGGGCTGCCATGTCGACTTGGCAAGTGCACACA